>JAIEZT010001214.1:18237095-18239595 GCA_019594935.1 Periophthalmus modestus
GTCCAGCTTCTTCCTCTCCCTCTCTGTGATGCTTTCTGTTCAATAAATGTAGGAAAACGTTTTAAAACTAGTTAGCGTGTGATTGAACATATTCAAAATGAATCTGAGATGTTTTTAAGAGTGAGTGGAAGAGGGCGGGGTCAGGGCGGGGTCAGGGCGGGGTCAGGGCGGGGTCAGGTCACTGCAGTGTGCTGTATTGTATCCATTTAACAGAAAGTGATATTTACACTGAGGAACAAATCAGGGCCTCGTTTTGTCATAACTACATGTAGACTGACAGAGTGACTGTGTATTCTGTGTATAGGAAGATCCGGGTCTGTTCATTTATCATTTATTTTTCTAAACTGGGTTATTTTGACCAGGTCTGTCAGAGTCGAGAATATGCATGTAGGCCATGATGTAAATATAAGCGTAAATCTCTGACATTTTTTAAACTCAAAAACATATGGCCAGGTTAGTACAGATATGAACGGTTAAACAATTGTATTAGTTTTGATGTGTCTGAAAAAATCTTGAGGGAAACTATTTTCAAACTGTGGACCTTATTGCACTCAACAATGTCACTATAACCTTCACATTTCTGACTCCTGCTAAATCTTAGTAAGTATCAAATATAAAACAGATAGTGTGAAAAGGAAGGAAGTGCAGGGTGGTTTTGAATGTAAAAGAGTGTGACTTCCTCTTTTCACTGTAGCTTTGAGAGTCTGAGTGAGTTTAATTGCAGAGCCGTGCTGGTTTAAGGATGGATTCTCCTTGGGTCTGGTCTCTGGTCTGCTCCTGTGAGTACATTCACTTTAATACAAGTCCAGAGTCAGGCCTTTGTCCATTGTTTACTTTTCTCATTTCAGATCTCATGGCTGTCCTCTGTGAAACAACCCAAGGTAACTACGTTATGTTCCTTTTTTATTCATGTTTTGATTCAGCAGAAGAAGCTTCAGTTCAATATCATCAGTGGCTGGAGGAATTGTGGGGAAACTACTCTCATATCTTCTGGTCTGAAACTACTTTGAACAAGAACTAAAACTCACAAAACTGTAATACTGTTGGGAATGACTCAGACTTCTGGATATTAATGAAAAGCGCTACAAAAATTATCCCAAATAGAGAGAAATGTAAAAATCAGATTAAGAAGACTAAAGAAATGGTACAAATCACATTTAAAATGAAAGGTTTGGGACAACTGGGTCAATCAATGTGGGATAAATGGAAGAACTATTAAAGTGAAGATAAAATGTGAGATGTAGGCCTCAAAATTAAACCAAACAGCAACATAAGTCTACAACCAAATACCAACCAAGAGGAGCACGTTTTCTTAATGTTACTGTAACATTGTGCTGATATTATTATTATTATTATATCTAATGTAAATAATATTTCTCTGTTTATTCATTTGTTTGTTTGTTTTCTTTATTTATTCATCCTTCTATTGTTTTTTATTTATTTTATTTTTTAGTTTTTATTACATGTTTTCATTTCTATCTATTTTCATTTTCATTTTGAGTTCAGTCATGTTTTCTAGGTCAGAAAAGTTGTAAGTATATTTTATATGTTTTTAAATTTGATGCATTATTTTGCCTATATACTCCTCTCAAAATTATTCTCTGAAATCAATTCTCTTGAAATCAAAACCTGTAATATGAAGTAATTTTAAATACTGAAAAACAAATCAATATGAAATTATCAAATGAACACGATAATAAAAAGGAGGGAAAAATATAAGAAGGATGGATGATGAAAAGAATAAAAGGGGGACAAGAAATTCAATTTAAATAAAATACTTTCATACTTTCTTGGCCACTTTAAGAAACCATAAAAACAAAATCACAAAAATAAAGAAGCTTCAATTGAAATGGTCAGAACTACAAAAGTACTGTAAACATGAACATTACAAACTCTGAGAAGTATTTCATGAAGGAGAGTTGGTCTTGTGTAGAGGGAGTATTTCTGTAAAAGGACAAATTTCAAACAAACTATGTAATAAAACTTTCAAACCTCACTAATACCTAACACGACACATGGTTCTCTGCACAGGCGTGACTTTGGAAGCTCCATCCAAAACCCCGTACCTCGGAGACTCTGTGACTGTGCAGTGTGTGGGGTCAGACATAGACATGGAAAAGATGAGCCTCTACAAAGGCAACAGACTGGTGACAGAAGATGTTTCTCATCAGATCAGAAGGACAAACACCAGAGTGGAGCTGACGATCAGCTCAGTGTCTGCTACAGATGAAGGAGTTTACACTTGTGAGAGCAATGACAGGAAAATATATGGTCAGAGAACACTGTGGGTTAGAAGTAAGTACCAGTAACAGTTTATAACTTTGTTTTTAAGAGGCTGGTTTTATTATTCAGTGAATTAACATAATAATGCATAATGTATAAATATATATGTGTGAATGACTTTTTTCTGTGTAGGGTGGAGTCGCTATATCCAGATACGGGCTTCCAGCTGGACTGTTCCAGACCAGGGCAGTGTGATTCTGGATTGTTCTGTAGAGGA
>JAIEZT010001214.1:18244595-18274595 GCA_019594935.1 Periophthalmus modestus
TTGGCTGTCTGTCACATGTGAGTAAAATGTAATTTTTTGTACTTGTTATGAGGGTTATCACATCTACAACAGCTAATATGTATAACTTGACAGTTTAATTAATCTAACTGTAGGAGCCACATGTGTTACCATGGTAATGCGTAAGGGGCGGGGTTCACGTGGGCAAGGGTGACGCACGGGGAGGTACAAAGGCACCGGGTTTCCTCTAGTCTACAGGTGGAGAGGGGAGACGCCGGGTAGCCGTATTTTTGTTGACCGCTTTATTTTACGCTTTATTTTACGCTTTATTTTCACCGTGTTTTCTTTCTTGTTACCTGCAATTTACCATCCTTGTATGAGTAACCTGTTCATCACCATTTTAACCACTTTATTAAAACCACCAAAATCATTCAAATAGCAGTACGTCAGGACGAGGTACTGGACCCGGACTCCTCTCAAGCTACAAAGGCTTATGGTCGCTGCACTAACTGAAGTCTACAGTTTAAAGTCTATTGTTTAAACCAAATGTTGCAATAGTCGCTTTTCACACTGCCACCCGGAGAGTTCTTGTTCTACCAAAAGTGTTGATCTGCTCTTTCTGCTCCATTGATTCTCTGTGAGAAAGTAGCCGAGTCGTGCTTAAATAAAGTTTTTATAAATTGAAATAATAAATGTCTAATTGTTTTGTCAGTGTCAGAGAAGAGGAGATTTCCAGTTCATGTGATCGTGCTTGTCGTAGCTTGTGTGTTAGTTTTCATTTTGATCCTGCTTCTGATTCTATGGCTCTACAGAAACAAGAAAGGTACAAATAAAGTTATACAAATAATACTGATATTTATTTGAATTTTGAATTTTATGATTTTCAGATTTGTGCATTAAAAGGTGAGTAACGTACAATTCCTCAAGTGCATATGACAGATTTTCAATTTATTACTCAGTTTGGTGGGATAGTACCTGTGATAATTACATCAGTTAAGCGACAGTTTGTAGAAAAAAGAAATGGAAGAAAAGTCCAAAATACAGAAAGTAGTAGCGGAGGGTTCTGAAAGAGAATATACCTCTACCTATGTTATCAGGTGATGTTATTTATTTCTATTAGTCTAATAATAAATATTGTACAGTTTAGACACATTTTGCCCCTTGTTAACGTTATGGTTGCTCGGGAACAGTTATAGTAAAAATATAAAATCTGTCAACTGGACAGAAAGTTGTTGGAGTGAAGACATTTCGTTGCCCGTTCAAGCCACTTCTTCAGTTCTGGTCAGATTACTGGTGGACACTGCTTTATATCAATATGAAGGGAGGAGCTAACTACACTGAAACTAAAAACACCTGTTTACAGTTTCTGTTTGCAGACTAGGTCTGTTGAGCTACACTAAGTGTGAACTGTGCCTCAGTCATACTTAGCATAATCATTCAGGCCCCTAATGGGGGCTTTCACACCTATTAGCATCCTGGCTAGTCCTATTTTCTTTTTTCTTTGTTTTGATTGGGGTCTGACGATGGAGTTATAGATTGGTGATAGATGATCTGTCCTCTATCTATAACTCCATCCTCCCTTCAGATAGATATAAGGCAGTATCCACCAGTAATCTGACCAGAACTGAAGAAGCAGCAGCAAAATGTCTTTACTCTTACAACTTCTTGTCCAGTTGACAGATTTTATAAATTTCTTTTACTATGGATCATACCTGGACGACTGAGGGATTATACAGACAGGGAACAGTTATGGACTTAGCTCTATGTGTCATATCTGCTGCCCATATCCAACCAGGAAGTAAAATGAGAAACTTACCCCCAAAAGGAAAAGTAATAGAATAGAGAATAGTAATAAGCAAATGTTAAATATTATGATGTTAAATGAGAAATTAGTATTCTAACCTGTCATATGCACTTTAAGTGTTATTCAGTTTTATAATTTGTAGGTCCAATACAACCAATCAGGCGTCTGCTGAAGATCATGTGACACACACTTTAACTTCTGAGGGTCAGTATAAACTTTGATTTTTTTTGTGATACAAATTACAATTCAAACTAAAAACTAATGTATCCACGAGAAACGATGCATGACGTACAGAAGACGTCAAACAGACCATTAACCACATTTTGTTTCATTTTAAAAGAGATCACCTATTCCCAGCTTCAACTTAAAAATAGAAATGGTGAGTTTCAATAAGATGTTTTTTGTTTTTGTTTTTTTAATGAAGTGAAACTAATCTAATTTTATTTATTTATTTTTTCTACCAAATTCAGTCGAAACAAAAAGAGAACAGGAAGATGTCTGTGTTTATTCAGAAGTACTAACACGTTCAGCAGCAGGAGGTACAATTTATATCTTAACATCAACAAAATGCTAAAATATGCAGTAAAACAGTAAATTATACAACACATTAATATTACTGTAATAACCACAGGTCGGTAGTACTCAGTTACTTTTACTCAAGTCACTTTTTAAAGAAATTGTAGTTTTCAGAGTACTTTTCCCACAACCTACTTTTACTTGCACTTGAGTAATATCGTTATTGAAGTAACAGTACTCTAACACTGTACTGTGAAAAAGTCTGCAAGTAACAAAAGCTTTATGTTGACAATATGAAATGATTGAACTTTTTTTTCTTGCACCACTTCTCCAGATATAACGTCTATATAACGACATTGTAACTTTTTTTTATGCTTTTGTGCATTATTTAATGTTTAATCTTTCAAATTACCTTAACTTCAAATAACATCCCAACAGTTGCTCTTACAGTAATATTATTTTTGAAGTAACATTCCTCTTACTTGAGTATAATTTTTCTCTACTCACCTCTGTTCACAACAAACTTTACATTCATTCCTATTATTCCAAGTAGATATTCAAAGTTCCTCTGCATTGTCATGAGTTGTTTGTTCTCCCTGCAGAGGAGGTGGTGTATTCTCAAGTAAACTTCCAAAGGAAAAGAAAAGATAAAACTAAAGGTAATATTAGTATGTGGAGTTTTCTCATAACAAAATAAATGCACATTGTTTTCAACTTAAAACAAATCCATGTCTTTCTCAACGGTGGAATCGGACAATATTTTCACAGATGAAACGGTTTATTCTCAAGTGAAAAAGACTGCAGAAGTGGATATGGACGGCTGCAGACATTAAAACATCCGATACTTTCTCTCCCACTTTAAAATGGGGTAAAGAAGCAAAAAATGTAAACGTATAAGATAGACATGATTTATTTTACAAGTAAGTGGGAATGAATAGGCCCTGTTTGGTTTAAGCATGTGTTTGCAAAATTTACATGCTGCAAATATAACAAACAGTTTAATCTGTCATATGCTTTAGGAATAAGTCAAAAGAAGGGTCGCTGACATTTAACCACAGCTCGTTCTTAAAACGGGTACTCAATGCTTTTTTATGTCGGATGATTATTTCTCTCTTGTGTACATAGGACATTTTAAAGCCCTATAAGAATTCTTAATAAGTTTAAAAATGTCTATGTATGTCTCCTCAATTAAACTGTGTTGTAGATTTGAAATAAAAAGCTACAATATTGGAATACTCCTTATTTTTTTCACTGAAAAGTGAAATATAAGTTATAATCATTGCCACATTTTTCCAGTGTTTTCCCCCCCTCTTGTGCTTGTGTTCCTATGCATGGTAATATTATTTTTTTGAAATGAAGGGAAACTAGTCTGTAATTTTAATATTTTTTTTTTTTCTGTCAAACTAATTCAAGGAAAAAAAAAAGAACAGGAAGACGCCTGTGTTCATTGAGAAGTACATGTGCCCTTCCTGCTGCTGAACATGTTCAGCAGCAGGAAGGGCCATTTATAACTTAACCAAAATATGCCATAAAACATTAAACTGTACAACACATTTATATTAATATTAATAATAATAATAATAATAATAATAATCACAGGCAGATAATACTCAGTTACATTTACTTAACTTACTTGAGTTAAAATCTTTATTGAAGTAACAGTACTCTGACATGATTAAATTTTCCGGTTACTTTTCCCACTGTGAGTAAATCTACAAGTGACAAAAATATAAAATTATTTGAATTTTTTTTTCTTGCACCACTCCCTCAGATATGATGTAGTCTTTCTCATTTGTTTTTATATTGTTGTGCATTATTTCATGTTTTGTCTTTCAAATTACATTAACTTCAAATTAGAAATCAGATGTTACATCCCAACACTGTGCATGTTCCTGTGTGTGTTGTAGTGTATGATTCTGTGCATGTTTCTGTGCCTGTTCCAGTGTATTTTCCGATGTATGTTCCTCTGCATGTTCCCGAGTAAGTTCCTATGCATGTTTCAGTGTATCTTCCTGTGCATGTTACCATGCTTGTGCCTGTGCTTGTTCTTTGTTCCTGTGTTTGTTCTTGTTCGTATTCCTATTCATGTCACTGTGCATGTTTTGCTTGTTACTGTGTTTGTTCCTGTGCATGTTCCAGTGCATACTCTTGTTTGTTTCTGTGTTTTTTTCCAGTCTATGTAGCTGTGCATGTACCTGTGTTTATTCCTGTGCATGTCTGTGCAATCCCTCAGTTGTCCAGGTTTGATCTGTAGTAAAAGATCACACAGTTGGCTGGTTCTCAAACTATCTGTCTGACAGGACTCAGTGTGTCAAGTTTCAGGATCATAGATCCAGTCTGCAAAGAGTGTCCACAGGAGTCCCGCAGGGCTCTATTCTCGGGCCTTCTTTTTTTTTATCTACATAAACAACCTTGACAATAACATCTCAAATGCAAACCTACACCTTTATGCCGACAACACGGTTCTATACACTTCAGCCCCCTCAGTAGAGCTCGCAGTGTCCAAACTCCAAGGTGCCTTTGACCAACTACAAAAAAACTTTTATTATCTTAAGCTTGTTTTAAACTCAGACAAAACTAAATACATGCTGTTTTCCAACTCCAAAACAACACCTCAACATCTCCCCCAAATCACTACAAATGAAGGCAAACCAATTGAAAAAGTGTCAGTATATAAATATCTTGGGATTTTAATCGACGACTGTTTTTCCTTTAAGCCACACATTCAAAAATTAATTCACAGACTCAAATTGAAGTTGCGCTTCTATTTTCATATAAAATCTTGTCTGTCATTTGAGGCTCGCAAAAAACTTGTAAATGCCACTTTTCTGTCTGTTCTTGATTTTGGTGATGTCATTTATATGAATGCCTCTGTTGAATGTCTACATGCTCTTGACACTGTATATCATGGTGCACTACGTTTTATTACAAACATGAGGTCCCTGACCCATCACTGTGTCTTGTACGCCCGCGTGGGCTGGTGTAACGCTTGTAGGCTAGGAGTTTTGACTACGACCACGGTAAAGTAAGTATGATTACTACGGCAGCATCAGAAGATTTGTTCTTTGAGGAGCCTGGGGTGTGAATAAAGACACAACCAACCAATATTGAAATTTTAACGCAAAATTGTATTGAATTGTACAAAAAATAATAAATAAACAAAACAGCCAGTGATGCAGTGAAGGTGTGTTGTGGTAAATGCAATAATTCAGTGTCCGGGTTTTGATGCAGAGTTCAAAGCAAAGATAGAGGTCCAATGGGAAAAAAAACAATCAGCAGCAGGATAATTTAGTCCATTTAGTCCTACCGCATAGTTGGGTAGCTCGCCATCAATATGTGAATTATGATCCAGGTTTCTTTTTCCAGTCCGAAAAAACCTGACCTATAAAAAGGTCAAAATAATAAATTAACATTTGTATAATAAACACAAAACGTCTACATTGGCACAATGTGGGATATACATGTGTACATGTAGAGATAATATTATATATAATATTTTATCAATATATAAATTATAAAAGACAGACATAATAATTGTAATCAGAGTGCACTTTTTCCATATAAATCAAAAATCGAGTTCAATGCTCAAGCAGATTCTGTTAATTAAATTAAAGTTGCGCAACAAATCCAAAATCGTAGCTACATTCAGAAACAACAAAAGCGTATAGCTGATTTAGCGTTAGTACAAAAGGTCAATCAAAAGTAAGCAAAATCAAATTAGATGAGCAATATAAAACAATGTTCCTAATGAGTTTATTGTTATTTACAATTCGGGTTTAATGTATTTGAAATTAGCTCTGTACTGAAAGAAAAAATTAGTAATGTTTACCGAACTCTAAGCGCGAGTAGACAATGTCAATGTACACGCGGATCTAGGGGAGTTTTGCATAGGTGCGCTAGCGGCGCTATCAAACAAAATGTTGCACGTTATTTACCGACAACAGTACGACTGCTACTAACAAAGCTTATATGCCGAAGTGTGCGTAACAACTCACCGTTGAGGAAAGGAGAGTTGAAATTAGGAAGTATGTTTTAGTTTGAGATCCCAGAGTATTCAAAATGCCGACCGCGCCACGCCACAGCCACAGTGAGGAGCAGAGGAGGAGACAGGTAAGTGACCTGCTGTGACCCCGCAACTTAGAGGTAAAGGGGCCGCAGCAATGGGAAGTGGCTTCACAATAAAAGCTTTAGGAAATGCGGGTTACACTGGACTTCTTTGACACTTCGCAGATTGAAACACTGGTATATTTTTATTTATAAATGTCTTGCTGGGATGGTGCCGTTTTATCTCCAGCAGCTCATAGAAGTGAGCAGCAGCACTTACAGTCTCCGCTCTCAGGAGCTGCTCCTGCTCTCGGTGCCCAGAGCTCGCACGGAACTTGTGAAAAAGGCTTTTCGCTTTGCTGCAGCTCATTCCTGGAATGAACTCCAGAATGATTTTAAACTGAAGGATTTGGTATCGTTGAACTCTTTTAAATCACTTTTAACTGATCTTGAAACAGAACGATCAATTTGTAAATGTTTCACATAGGACTCGTTTTTATGATGCTTTGGTTTGTGTCAAAGTGTGAATATTTTGTGTTGTTTTGTGTCTGTGTTGATGCTGCCTCTTGGCCAGGACACTCTTGAAAAAGAGATTTTTAATCTCAATGAGTTTTTTATCCTGGTTAAATAAAGGTTAAGTAAAAATAAAATAAAAAGACAAAGTTAAATCTGTCACCTGGATAAAAAGTTGTTGGAGTGAAGACGTTCTCATCCAAGCTGCTTCTTCAGTTCTGGTCAGATTGCTTGTGGACACTGCCTTATATCTATCTGAAGGGAGGAGCTAACTACACTGAAACTGGGGGCTCAGAGGAGCTCTCGCGACGGTGTTGCTACACTGTCTTATGGAGTAGCTGTTTAGTTTCTTCAATATAACGCTCACTGCACGTTTCAGTACATTGAATAGTGGACCACATTACTTTGATTATGGCTCGGTATTTTGTCCTTTGGGTGAACCACTTTCTGTCTTAAAGTGTTTGTAGGTTTGAAATAGACCAGCATCTCAAACTGTCTAAAAATTCTCTGAAGTTTTTTCGACACCCCAGTTGCGTAAGAAATAGTAATACCTTTCAGCCTTCTAGGTTCAGATTCCCTGTTGTCCTGTTTGCCTACCAACACAGAGGGAAAAGTGAAGGAGGAACAACATGTGGAGAAAGCCTCCTCAGCTTGTGAATATCAAAAATGGGCCTTCGATAGATATAAGAGAGTTTAAAAACAGGACAAAAGGGAATCAGCAATCTGACCATAACTGAAGAAGCGGCTTGAATGAGCAGCGAAACGTCTACACTCCTACAACAGATTTAACTTTGTTGTTTACTATTCCTGTGCATGTTCCTGTGTTTGTTCTTTTGCATGTTCCTGTGCATGACCCTATGCTTGTTCTTCTGCATGTACGTGTTTGTTTCTGTCAACTTTATGTCATTGTCCATGTGCCTGTATTTGTTTCTGTCAAATACACGTGCATATTCATGTGCATGCTCCTGCATTTGTTCCTGTGCATGTCTCTGTACATCTTCCTGTTTCTGTGTTTGTTCCTGTGCATGTTCCTGTGCACGTTCTGTGTGTGTTCCTGTGGATGTACCTGTCTGTGTAAGTTCCTGTGTTTGCTTCTGCGCAGGCTGCTGAGTGTTCCAGATAGTACATTTTTCTATGTGGTCCCATGTAGTCTATAGTGGTGTTTTCTGGGTGGTTGAATAAGGTTCTGTCATTGACCTGCGTAAAAACGTCACATTACCACCCCCTGCTGGATTTCTTTTCTTTTGGCCCCTGCATTTCATCCCATTCATCCCACGATTCTTCAATCCAGCTGCTCCTGTGCAATTTCATAACTTGATAACTTCTCTTAAAATATAACTGAGAATGCTTTAACAAAAAACTGTAAAAAATCAATAATATACCAAAATAGTAAATAGAAGAAAAAATAAATGCCTTTTTTTTTTCTTCCTTTTTCTCTCCTGCGCGTGTTCCTGTGGCGCTGGCTCTGCCCTGCGCACAGAGGCCGACACGGTCACATGATGACGAGTGCTAACTGCTAACACGCTAGTATCGGCTGTCAAAGCGCTGTTATCTGCCTCCAAGTGCCCCGAAATCCACACTCCTGGCCCGGCTTCAGTCCTCGGCATACGTGGCAAGTCTATTCCTTTCATTTGGTCATCTTTAGCCCGTTTAGATTGAACTTTGTAGCGTTTTGAAGCAGTGCTAGCTAACTGAGCTAATGCTACGTTGAACTTCTTGGAAAGGTGTCGCGGAGGTGTTAAGCTCTTAATTAACCATTGAAAACCTTTTCTGATCCCTACACCTTTTCGATTAGATAATGTTGTTATAATGCAGGTTAACTCTTAATTTTGTCAACGTAACTTTACGCTAGATCTACCACATTTCCAAACTACTCATTGTTTACAAGTTGGAGTTGCGAGCTTCTTTCTGTCCAAAGTCCACATTTACGGACAGGACATGTGTTGATTAATTTAACACGATGTTTACGATAGGTAGATGATACGATGGCGAAATGTATGGAAGTGTAATCAATATTTCTCGCAAACATTACAGCACGATTGCGAAATGGCTGTTAGCATGTCCCACACATAGATAGAGGATTGCTAATGTAGCCTGGCGTGTCTTGCAAAGTGGTTTAACATCATTTTTACCCCATCAGAGGCCTTACTATGTATGTTTAAGGTGGCACTTTTGTTAT
The DNA here is from genome assembly GCA_019594935.1 of Periophthalmus modestus. Classification (NCBI taxonomy): domain Eukaryota; kingdom Metazoa; phylum Chordata; class Actinopteri; order Gobiiformes; family Gobiidae; genus Periophthalmus; species Periophthalmus modestus. Next base: position 18,253,610 of record JAIEZT010001214.1, read on the forward strand.
TGTCTTGTTTTTTCATAATGATGGGTGAAGACCATAGAATATAGACTATGTACAATCTATGATGAAAACCTATCCAGCTATTTGCACCTGTTACAAGCACAATTTGTTATTCATTTCCCCATCTTTGTTTTAATTACCCTCAAGGTTTTTGCTACACCACACATTAGGGCTCCAATGAGCTAATTGTGACTAATCGACTATAACAATTACTCTTATATTATATATAGTCATATTTTGGTAAGACTATACAGACTCTAAAACTCATGTGAAAAGACCTTTTTATAATAACAAAACTATTAAATCAAAATGACAAAAACAAATTAACACTTTGCATCAGGAAACTCCAATATATAAACCTTCAGTCACAATATTAAATTTTTTACTGGATTGATAATGTTTTTAAAAAATCGCAATTTCAAACTCTATTTTGATTCTAAGGAATAAACTTGATACACAGTAATGATACAATGATAATAAAAAAACACAGATAATAGAATAATTATACATTAAATACACAAATTGATAGTATTTCCTTTTATATGGTCATGTTGTGTTATATCTATGAAATCTCTCAGTCATCCAGGTAGGTTCCATAGTGGTCCATGGGCTTATACTAGTGTGATACAGCTCAAGATCATTCGAAAGCTAGTCAGGAAATGCGACTTTTTTATCGATACCTGCTCAAATTCATATCTAGTTTTGTTACTAGTTTTAGTATTGATTAGTATCTGATTTTCGATACTTCTGACAACCTTACAAATAATTATTTGACTAGACGACCAATCAGAAAATAAATTGCTGAGTAGTTTACTACTAAAATAGTTACAGCTTTACCAAAAATCCCACCTTATAGGGAACTAATAATGTAGACATCCCAGAATCAATAATCTATCTGTACAATTAATAGCGCATTAGTACATGCACAGTATTAAAAAGGTTGATATAATCCTTGAATCATATTTTCAAAGGGTTATTGCTATGCCTCTGACTGTTACCCAGTGTTTCATTTAACTTATCTATAACTTTCATTTATTTAATTACAGATTTTATTCATCATAATCATAATACTTGAAAAAAAAACAACTTTTAGTGGGGACACCTCTCCACAGATCTTACCTGGTGGTGTCATGAACATGCGTTTATTGCCCTACTGTGAAACATAATAACATCTCCTTGCAGGTAGTGAACCCTTCCAAGTTGTAGTCTATCTTTAATTTGCAAAATTGTGTTTGGCAGAACGTCTACAAATGGCAATTCATGAAGCTAATGTCATAACAGATTAGCACCACTATCTGTTGAGCATTAATAACACAACTTAACTTGTTTATTAGGTCAACATTTTTCACAGTTTTATCAAAGAAAACACTTGAGCTTGTAGTTTCTGACATCATCTTGGACACTAGATTAACTATGAAGTAAATCTATGTACTAAGATTGTCAAAAGTATCAAAAATAAGACACTAATCGATACTAAAACTAGTATTGAAACTAGAAGCTCTATTGATACCAAATTGATACCTATTGATACCAAAAAAGGCACATTCACAAGACAGAAATTAACTTTTCCTGAAGCGCTTTAGAATGATCTTTAGCTGTATCAGAACAACTTCAAGACCACAGACTAGTACACGCCCATGGACCACTATGAACATACCTGGATGACTGAGGGATTACATAGATATAAGGCCACATGGTAATATAAAAGAAAGTACTATGATTTAATGTTGAAATTCACATTCTATTGTCTAAATAAAGTATTATTGTGGTAACAGAATCAGTATTGAGAATCAAGTCTATTCCTTGGTATCGAAATCGAGTTTGAAATTTTAGTATTGTGACACCAGTGCCTAAGAGTGGAACACTCTCTGGACATACTGGTCTGAAGTTCCCATCACCGCTCCACCCTGTCACAGCTGGTCAGAGGTCAGACTAAGAGAAGTGAAAACATGACTTTTGTACCTTTATAAATTCACACCCAATTTAGTGTAAAATAAGTGTGGGAACCTTTGTGTTTTGAAGGACATTTGACTTTCACATCACATTTTGCTGACGGAATTCTTATTTTTGCATTAACCCCTGGGAAAGTCAAACTTTCTCATAGTCATGGTTAAAGTTGTGTCAACCAGAAACAGTGAGAGGTGTGACTGTAGAATATCAATTGGGCTGATTTTTTTTTTTTTTGCAATCAAATCCATATCACATATTGAGTAGCCACATAGAGCAAAGGCTGGAAATATGTGGATAATAATACCTTAGAATTCTATTTGTTAGCAAGGCAGAATTCTAGTTGTGTTTTTAAATTTGTGCTGTGAAAACTTGATATTAAAAAATACATAGCAAATTTATCTGGGATATTTTCCCCAACGCCACCTCTCTCTTAATACTACTACTACTACTACTACTACTACTACTACTACTACTACTACTACTACTACTACTACTACTACTACTACTACTACTACTACTACTACTACTACTACTACTACTACTACTACTACTACTACTACTACTACTACTACTACTACTAATACATTTCATTTATAGTGCACTTTATTCCATTGAATCTCAGTAACAATAAAAGAAAAACTTTAAACCAATACGAACTGCTAAATGTTAAAAACCTCAACAATAAGCTTTTCTAAATAAAAAGGTCTTTAAATTAGTTTAAAAAAAGTCCAGGCTCTGTGTGGCTCTCAGCTGGGCAGGGAGGCAATTCCAGAGTCGTGGTGCACCTGAACAGAAGGCTCTGTCCCCCATTGTACGGAGCCTAGTGGGGGTAACCTGAAAGAGCAGGGCATCTGAAGATCTGAGGGTGCTGTTGTGTCAGCAGAAGGATTTTGTATTCAACCCGGGATGAAACAGGAAGCCAGTGCAGTGATCTCAGAATAGGAGTGATATGTTCAAATCTTCTAAATTTTCTCCCTTATCAGCCATGTGGATGATGTGTCTTGCCTAAGGACACAATGGCAGTGTGTACTTGAGAGTCACATCCCTGTATATGGTGGGCAAATGCTTAACCCACTTCTAGATGACTGTTCTTGCAATGATCTTTTGTGCACTTTCATATATAGCTTAAATCAACTCTGTAAGTTCAGCAGAGGTGCTGTACCTGATTTTTACATCCATAGTTTGCAGCAGTCCAGTCGTATTCCTCACTGTCCTCACATATTCCTAGCATCCTAATTATTCACCGCAATAAGCGCTTTTTACAACTTTCAGAAGCCAAAACGGAGTTTCAGCAATACTAACGACAATTATCACCAACTTTACTTCCTGGTTCCTGTTCTTGAACAATAAAAAACACTGCCAGATGCAGACAGCACTCGGTGCTCCCATGCTTTTACAACATATCTGTTACATGACAAAAAGCTAATTCATTTTGTTTATTTTTTAAATTTTTAAAAAGAAAACTCAAGTTAATGACAGAAAGCAGATACAGCCCATTTTAAACGTGAATGGAAAGATGGTGATCATGTTGGGTATAATGATATTGAATCCTGCTTTGATTCCACCTGTGATGCAGACAGACAGCCAGGAGGAAGAGAGGGGAGTGACTGATAAGGACAGGGGACATTGGACTTGGACAGAAGAGCGAGCAGGTGGAGATGACACAGGGATTGAGGATAGGAGGAGCAAAGTTGAGGCAAACATTACACCACACAATAGCACTAGAGGTTGGGCTGTGCATAGTGTTGTCATGATACTAAAATTTTAAACTTGATTTTGATACTAAGGAATAGACTCGATACTTCATACAGATTCCATTACCAAAATAAAAAAACACTTTCTTTAGATAGTAGAATGGAATTTTCAACATTAAATTACAGTACTTTATTTTATATTACTGTACATGAAGGTGCCAAAGTGGTCCATGGATGTACTAGCCTATTTGATCTTATCATTCAAAAGCTATTCAATTTCATAAATTGTTTTAGTATTGATACCTGCTCAAATGAGTATGTAGTTTCTATACTAGTTTTAGTATTGATTAGTGTCTGATTTTTGATACTTCTGACAACCTATAATGGGCCAATGGCAGATGGGAAAATGTATAGTGTGAGTTAGCTGCAGATTTGAGAGTTCATCTACCTTTTTACATATAAATACAGTTTCCTAGTACATGTCTGTTTAAAAAGTTGGTTTTGCATGAACTCTCATACAGTTGTAGTCTTGTGAAGTTTGGGTCAGATACATGGTCAGATTATTATAATTTTACCACGCCCTCTTTTAGTCGACTAATTGATAGATAGGACATATTTATTTAATCGACTATGTATGTATGAGTAGTATGTAGAGATGAGGACAGAAGGGCAAAATATGGACTATAGGTGCAGACTCTTGCACTGTGCTTTCAGCATTAGTAGAAAAAGACAATACATTTTCTCAAGTCTCATTTTCTTTAATCCCCAAATTTACAATAATATAATAATGCTCATTACAATGGAAAAGAGAAAAACATGCATCCTTTCTGTGGGCTTGCATGTGCACAACCTGACTTATTTGGTGTTCCTTTTGGCTACAATATTTCATGGCAGGCAGAAAACATTGGTTGTAAGTTGCCTTGGATAGGACAGATGTTAAAGAGGGGCTAAAGAGTGGAAACAGACGTTTAGCCTGGGAATTAATGGAAACGATTTGTTTACTCAATATATTTGCACCCTGTACACACACACCCACACACACACACACACACACATATATATGTATATATGTATATATATATGTGTATATATGTGTGTGTGTGTGTATATATATATATATATATATGTATATATGTGTGTGTATATAAATGTATGTATATAGTATGTATATATACTATATATTATATATATATAATATATATATATGTATATATGTATGTATATATATATGTATGTATATATGTATATATATATATGTATATATATATATATATATGTATGTATATATATATATATATGTATGTATGTATGTATGTATGTATATATATATATTATATATATATATGTATATGTATATATATATGTATATATGTATATATGTATATATGTATATATATACATATATACATATATACACCCCAAATGTTCACTTAATACATTTTTTCAGCAGACTTTAATACAGACATGTGACCTTTAGTTTGCATAGGAGTATAGTATCTGTTTGCTCATAAAATTAACCATGTATTTATCCCTTGTTTAAGTGATTTTTTTTTTTTTACTCTCCATTAGCTCACTTTTTTACTAGTGTAGGTTTACTGGTCTCCCAAACACTCCAGAAGAGCTGTATCTATGTACAGGAGTGAATGACCGATAGTAACCTTTAATGTTCCTGCCTCCCTGTTGTCTCTGTCTCCCATAGGGCTCCAAACAAAGACATTTCCTCTCATATCAGCACGTATTGAATCATCCAGGCCACGCTTCTGGATCCCAAGGGTACAGGGACCGCTAGAGGAGCTCCTCAGCTGACCTCAAAAACTGAATCCAGCTGTGGACACCTGTGTGACGATGAACATGCAATAACTATTTACAGGTAAGGACTGGTCAATGCCTTTGGAGCAGGATGTGACTAGATACTGTTGGGTGGGTGGTGGGTGAGCATTATATATTATGTGCAAAATATGACTTGTTCTGAAGATATTCGAAATGATTTAATGTGTCTTTAACCAAATCAATGCCCAGAACTATATATACTATATACTCGTGTGAGCTGATAATGATTCTGGAAAAATACTCGAATGCGGACAAATCATTTGAATGATTTTTTATCAAAAATTGTGTTCATAATTGCATAGATTGAACGTATTAATCATGATCATAATGTGCAGATTAGGGTTGTCAAAAATATCAAAAATCTGATACTAAGCAATACTGAATGTAGTATTGAAACTGCATAAAAAGTCACATTCACAGGACAGAAATGAACCTTTCCTGAATAGCTTTAGAATGATCTTGAGCTCTATCAGAACACCAACAAGTATTCACTAATGGAGCACTATGAAACCTACCTGGACAACTGAGGGATTACACAGATAAAAGCCACATGGTAATATTAAAGAAAGTAACTTCCATTTAATGTTGATAATCACATTCTATTGTATAAAAATGATCATGGTATAGGAATTGGTACTGACTGACGAGTCCATTTTTTGGTATCTAAATGGAGACTTAAATTTTGGTATCATGACAACATTATTTAAGATAGTAAACAGGATTACTAAAGACAGGGATGAAAGAAGATAATTGAATATTCACAACTTATCAGTTTGAAATAATTGTCAACTACTTTGGCAATAAAATGGTTATCTGGACTATACACAGACTCCAAAACATACCACGTGATGAGAGAAGAGAGATTTAAGACCCGGGTCAAAGCAAGAATTACATCGAGATGACAGAAGGTGGGCAGATTTTGTGTTTTTGATGAAAAAAGTTTTGTCTGTAAGTATACTCGATATGCAAGTGGCATCACTATAGCAACCCTGCAATCCATTGGTTTCAGAATGATGGAAAAATTAGGACCATAGCCCGAGTGATTAATAATTCAAAACAAAACACAACAAAAAAACTAAATAAAGTTTTTTTTCCTGACATATCGAAGTCAAAATATAAAAGTTATTTCTTTTTCAATTTGACTTCCTTTTCTGTATGACTGGTTTCTACATGGAAGGACTACACTTACACTAAATGTGTTTAACATTGTATGTCAAGTTATGCAATCAAAAGTTTTATGGCAGCAGCCTCAACTGAAATCTCAAAATCAAAATCTAGTTTTATCAGAAGACCATATAAAGATCCAGGTCATAAACATAGACGCACAAGTGAAATGGTTTGTTCTAGAAACGGCACAACAACAACTTTGGAATAAAATACAGCAACAAGGTGCTGATAAACAAGAGGCATATGCAACCCTAAAAGAAAAATGTATACAAAATCAGATACTTTTGGAAACTTTTTTTAACTACCATAAAATATTCAAACTTACAGTATGATGCATTATGTCTTAGAAAAAAAAGATTTTTTTTTTTTAATTTTATTGTGCTAGGACTTGTGAAAAAATCTTGCTGTCTCAATGCCAAACTTCATGCAACAAGTTGCATGTATAGATATTATATGAATGCAGAGTTTTCTAAACATGCACATGTGATTAACTGAGTTGGTGTAGCAAGTAACACATAATATGAATATGATTGTGCATTCAGCAGTATGAAAGAACACAAATAATAATTTCAAACACAATGGCTGCAATGTCTTGCAATGTGTAAAAATAGTGTGTCACCCTTAATACATAAATATGAGAGAGAATTTTCAGAGTCACTTTATCATTACTGTTGTGCTGTAGGTCTGATTAATCTGTTGATGGTGTCTTAGTCGACCAATTGTTTTATTATTTGACATATATATCATAATTGATATGGTTATAATAATTTAATATAAGGGAGAAAAGGAGGAGTGAGTTAGTTGGAACTAGATGCAGTATTCTGCCTTTTCACTTATGCAGATGTTCATCCAGACATTGTATTTTTTGTGTGAGATCTTATAAGTTTTGCCAGCACCATGCCGCACCTCCTTTTGGTCAGTTAATCAATGTACAGGGCATGCCTTTAGTTGACCAAGAATTTTTATTGTCTACTACAGACCTACATTAAAATCACAAGTCTCTAATATGTATGCATGTGTCTGTATGTATGTATAAATAGACCAAAACCAGCTGGAATTGGAATGGTCAGTTAAATGTAACTTTTATTCTGCTAGTTTTCCGATACTCAGATAATTTTGTTCTTATTGTCCTCTGTCCTGTCTCTATGGTGCAAGATAAGAATAGCCCTTCTATGTCTGGCTGTGCTGAATCAGTTCCTTACAAGAATGAGCACTTTCATTTCTGTTTTTACAGCCTGCTGGCTTTCCTCTGCTGCTTTTCAAAGGACCACATGTAAAAATAACATGTCACATTGTATGATGTGTCATTGTGTATTTTTAATCTTCCTGTATATTGTCAACGAAACCTCCCCTACAGGCTTCAGTGGAATATGAAACTATGTAAATGAATCTGCCACCATATACAACCTGCTTACCAAAATACATCTTTAAACAATTAAATTCTACTGACACCTGGCTGGCCATTGACTAACAGGAAAAGCATCGCAAAGGGCCTGTAGTATCTGTTTATCACATAAATATGTCATAGCCTAAGATATGGTGCAGTTGTGGATGAATGTTGTAAATCTATTATTTAAGCTGCTATTTAAGGTAGTAAATCATGGTTTTGTTTGAGCAGGAGCAGAGTGGATTCGTAATGACAAGGGGCTGTGCAGAAGATGTCCACGCTGTCAGTGACTGATATCTCAGATGTTGGTCATGGTAAGAGCACTCTAAATACAACACACAGACTAAAGTCGAAATGTATAATAGGGCTGTGGGCCATCAACTCAGTCAGGCAAGCGAAGTTTATTTGTATGGCAAAAGTTTTTCCACAAAATAAAGTGCTTTACAGAATAAGAAAGATATTCAAACCACAATACAAACAAATCAAAACGTAAATGATCATTATAAAATTAACATTAAAAGAGAAGAGTGCAGAATAAACACTTTTCAGTCATATGCACAGCTAAACAGAACCGTTTTTAGCCTGGATTTAAACAAAGTAGAGGCCTGTCTCACATATTCAGGAAGACTGTTCCAGGTTTTAGCTGCGTAAAACTAAAACACTGAAACACTGTATTTCTAGTCCTGATTCTGAGGACCTCAGGGACCGGCCTCCTGCTGGTACCCAGAGTGCAAGAAGGTTCATATGGCACTAGCATGTCGGAGATGTACTTTGGTGCTAGGCCATGGAGAGACTTTTACAAAAGCAGAGCTGCTTTAAAGTCTGTTCTTAATTTGCTGCAGCTGTCTTACTGTTCGTTTGGAAAGGCCAGTGATCAGGCCGTTACACTAAACTAACCTCCTGGAGACAAACGCATGGATAAGTTTGATCCATTATTACCCCTAGATTTCTAGCCTGATTTGAAGGTTTTGGAGCGAGAGACTGGCACGCGTAAACAAAGATGGATGCAGTGGCAGAGTGAATACACTGGTCCATATTCGCCTGCTGCCAGTGAGACATAGTGTCATCTGCATAGCTGTGGTAGGACACATTATTACTGTGTATTAACTGGTCTTTTACATATATATACACAATTTTTTAGTGCATATCTCTGCATAAATGGTTGTTTTAGCATGAGCTCCAATACAGTTGTAGTTTTGTGCTTGATACACGGAGATATGTAATAGCGTTTTACGCACAGACTTGAATGTACAGCGTCCTCACACATGTACGCACACTTATGTTATTTTTGACAATACACTAATGTATAAGTTCAAGGTTCATAACTCAAAGGACTGCTTGAATGTATGTCTATCTATGTAATATAGCTTTATGCATGCAACATCTTGTATTAGTAAATTTGGACTGTACATTTTTGAGCTGTGATTTTTCTGTGTGTGTCAGATGAGAAGAAAGCAGTGGGCGGGGCCTCAGGGCTACAGCTAGACAGTGTGGAAGAAACCAGTGGGAGTAGCTCCATGAAGCCCGATGGCCTGCTGTCTCTGGGTGACCTGCCGCCCCCCAACGGAGACTCCCTCAGCGATATGAGCAGTGACATGAGTGGCCTGCCCATAGAGCCCAACCACATCAAACTGGATCCTGCTGCCAGCGATGCTTCTCCCAGTTTAGGTACTCCTCTTTACAGCCATACAGTACCATAAAACATGCAGAGAAATATGGACTGTACATGTTATTTTTACACTAGATTGCTATGACATGACCACTGCTGTTATATGTAAAAAGCATAACAAAAAAACAAAAACAAAAACTAAACTTGCTAAACAATAAGAGTAGTCCAAGTTCAACTCAGTCCATCATTTCCACAGCTCTGTAAAGATGGACTATATAACTTTTCTACATGGAGGGTCTGTCACCTGCTTCTCTTCATAAACATATCAATTGTTTTAACTGAAATGTTTCATAATGTGGCACTCAGTATCGGCTTCAGCTGTGTAGTAATGAAAACCCATTTATGTGTATTTAGATGGTCAGCCAGTGAAGAGGAAGAAGGGCCCTGCTCCTAAGATGCTGGGGAACGAGGTGTGCAGTGTGTGTGGAGACAAGGCATCTGGCTTCCACTATAACGTCCTGAGCTGCGAGGGCTGTAAGGGCTTCTTCCGCCGCAGTGTCATCAAGAGCGCCCAGTACTCCTGCAAGAACAATGGCCGCTGTGAGATGGACATGTACATGCGCCGAAAGTGCCAACAGTGCCGCCTGCGCAAGTGCAGGGAGGCCGGCATGCTGGAGCAGTGTGAGTATGCCAGTGCTTTTGTCCACATGAGGATAAAATGCATGGGATTATTGCTGATATGGTTTGGCTCTAATCAGATGAGAGTTGGGGTCCTTTTCTGTATACTTAACTGTTTGTGTAGCCATTGACAGAATTTGATATTGGTTTTCAACTTGAATGTGATGATGTTGTACTCCTAGAAGGGGCCAAGAGCAAATTTTTCCATATTAATTACATTTTAATTTGCCATGAAATATCCAAGAAGCAAATAATAATAATAATAATAATAATAATAATGATAATAATGCCTTACACTTGTAATGCGTTTTTATCAAATGCACAAATGTTGAACCTGATCATTTTGTATTTACTATACCCTAGAACTGACAATGTTACAACAAATCTGCATTTTAACTATATTCAATTTAACTGTATTAAATATTATTATTCAATAGAATGTTATGATGGCATCTGAAACCCAGCAATGAGATACCGAGGTCATTGCAGTAAGACCAAATAACTCACAAAAAGTACAGTCCAACTAATGTCATCTAATGTCATGGAGGCAAGAAGTTTTTAAAATTAATGTATTAATTTATTTTTATCAAAAACTGTTCAATGTAAAAATGCAAATTCATTAGTTAAGATAAACTTTTATTTGTCTTACAATGGGGAAATTGCAGTGTTGCAGCGCAAAGGTCAAGAACAGCAGGGAAAATAAAAACATGCAATCAAGATCAAGATACAGTTGAAACCAAAGTTTACATACACTATTCCCTCACTGTCTGACATGAAATCAGACTAAAGTTTTCCTGTTTTATGTCAGTTAGCTTTTTTAAATACATTTTTCATGACTTATTTCAAAGTCAGAAGTTTACATATATTTCATTAGTATTTGGTACCATTGCCTTTAAACTGTATGACTGGGGTCAAACTTTTTGATATATTTCCACAAGCTTCTCACAATAGTTGGCTGGAATTTTGGCCCATTCCTCCTGACAGAACTGATGTAAATGACCCAAGTTTGTAGGCCGCCATGCATGCGCGTCTAGAGCGTTTTATGCACAATGACAGACCATGCTTTGGTGTATTTACTGCACAAAAGTCATCAACGGAGGCGATCGGCTCGGCGGTGGCGTGTCTGGGTTCACAACCTAATGGTGCGTTCACACCGCGGCGTCAAAAACGCGCTGGCCGCCTCTATTTGGACGTGTGTGCATTATTATTATTATTTATTTTATTTGGTTGGGACAGTGCATGTTGATGAACAGACATGACATGACAGACATCCAGCGTGTTTACGGTCAAACACGCTGGATTATAGCCAGAGGCTAATTTTCACCCATTGTCCCAAGGGCTGGGGTAGGTGGGTTAAGTGTCTTGCGCAAGGACACAACGACAGCATTCATCTGTGAGGGCTGGAATTGCACCGCCAACCTTCAAGTCAGTGGATCTAACCACTCAACCAATGATGTTTATGTAGAGAGCGGGATTTGAACCGCCAACCTTCGGATCAGTGGACAAACACTCAACCTACTGAGCTACTGTCGCCCATCAACCTACTGAGCTACTGTCGCCCAACCAACCCAACATTTGAGGGCAGACGCTTTGGAAGCGCGTCCAAGCGCGCCGCGCTGATGCCAGATTCGCGCCGTCTTGACGCTTGATGACGCGCCGCAAAAACTCTGCGTCACCAAGACGCGCGTCCATCATAGACTTGAATGTGAGCTTGACGCATCTGACGCCCTGGTGTGAACGCAGGGCTCATACATGGCTTTTCAGGTCTGCTTCAGGTCTGCTCATACATTTTCAATAGGATTGAGAATCAGGGCTTTGTGATGGCCACTCCAAAACATTGACTTTGTTATCCTTAAGCCATCCAATATGTTTCGGGTCATTGTCTGTTTAGAAGACCCATTTGCGCCAAAGCTTTAACTTCCTGGCTGATGTCTTGAGATGTTGCTTCAATATTTCCACATAATATTCTTTTCTCATGATGCCATCTGTTTTGTGAAGTGCACCAGTCCCTCCAGCAGCAAAATAACCCCACAACATGCTGCTGACACCCCCATATTTCACAGTTGGCATGGTGTTCTCAAGCTTGCAAACTTCCCCCTTTTTCCTCCTAATGTAACGATACTCATTATGGCCATTATGACAGGACATGTCTCAAAAAATGTATGTCTTTATCTGTGCGCATTTGCAAACTGGAATCTAGCTTTTGGAGTAATGGCTTCTTCCTGGCAGAGTGGCCTCTCAGCCCATGTCAGTACTGTACTCGTTTCACTGTGGATAATGATACATTCTTACCAGCTTCAGTCAGCATCTTCACAAGGTCTTTTGCTTTTGTTCTTGGGTTGATATGCACATTTCAGACCACAACACGTTCATGTCTGGGGCACAGAGGCCATCTCCTTTCTAAGCTAGGTTAGACTTGGTCTTTATACTTGCATATAATTGTTTGATGAATGTGGCACCTTTAGGCATCTGGAAATTGCACCAAGGATGAACCAGCCTTGTGCAAGTCCACAAAAGTCCACAAAAGTTACAGAAAAAGGCAGTGCGTTTCAGATGTGCCTTCAAATACATCCACACATCCGCATTTAGCAAATAGAAATAATTTTGATAATCCAAAAAGTTTAGTCTGATTTCATGTCAGACAGTGAGAAAAAATGTGCATGTGTCTTTTTATATAGTGGATGCAAATTTATGGTTTTACTATAAATTGTACTATCAAGATTTGCGATGGACAGCACAACACTCTGCACGATAAGTGCAGCATATGGACAGAATAAATTAATAAATAGCCGGTAAAGTCACTTAAGTAAATTTTGCCAGTAAAGATTCACATAATGTGTCTTTCAAATGTAGTAATCATGTGCAAATCATAACTTGAACAGGGCTAGCATTGTTCACTGTACAGTCTGACAATAGTTCAACTGTTATCATGCATATTTTTTCAATTGAATGTTGCATTATGTACACAGCTCTCAATATCCCAAACATGTGTTGTGTAGGTGTGCTGTCGGAGGAGCAGATCCGACTGAAGAAGCTGAAGAAGCAACAAGACGATGAGTCGGCGCGCTCCTCCTCAGTGGTGACCCCCACTCCTCCCCCTGACCCTGCCACCCTGGACCCCCAGCAGGAGGACATGATCCAGAAGCTGGTGGCCATGCAGAAGCAATGCAACAAGAGGTCTTTCCTCGACCGACCCAAAGTTACTGTGAGTACACACTTTTCCAGCAGATCAATTTTTTTCTATCTTGATCATATACCAGCTTTTTGTCCCCCGGATCTCAGCCAAGTGATAGGAAATGTAGTATCTATCTTTTGTTTTATCATATGATTATATATTTATTTGTATTTTAATGTATGCTCCATGATTCATAAAACAAAATGCAATAATTTGTATAACTCTATGGATTTTATTTTTATATCAGTTTTATCTCAAGGTGCTCCTTGCTGGATTGTGTGGGTTTTGAAGGGTTTTGTGAAACAGTATCTTGTTTTTAGGTTTGCATGCAAATGACAATAAATTGAATTGAAGTTTGAGCCACTAAATTGTCAGACAAATTTCCCATTAGGTCAATAAAATATATTTGATGATTAGATTTTTTGGTTTCGTTCAATTCTTATTTTGACCTGTTGTTGAATAGTAGAGCGGATTTAGTTGACACAGCTGTGTTTATAGCACTCTGCAATCTTTGTCATTTAGCAACAAATAAGCCACTGGCTGCCCCACTCGCAAGAGGCTATCCAAGTTTTAACTGGAAGTGCGTATTTGTCTTGTATCCCTTTTTTCAGGCACAGAGGAAGGGCAGCCAGTGTAATAATCTGCCAAATTACTATGCGCTTGGTTTGTTGTAGCTTCTTCTAACCACTAAGGGAAAATCTATGTTTTTTTTTTTATTCTATTATTTCCTTAAATTACAGGTTTATTGCCCTGAAAATTCCCCTGTATGTGCCTGTTAGGTGTGTCAAAAGTATACAAAATCAGATACTAATTGATGCTAAAACTAATATCGAAACTAGCTACTTATTTGAGCAAATTTCAACACTGCAAAAAACATAATTATAGGACAAAATATGAGCTTTCCTGAACAGTTTTAGTATGATTTTTAGCTTTATCAGAACAAGTATAATATCTCACAGTAACGTAGAGTAAGCACTAAGTAAGCACTATTATTTTATGTTGAAAATTACTAAAGTTGATTTAAAAAAAAAAAAAAAAAAAAAATCTTCACTGTGGTATTGTAATCTGCATCAAGCCTTGATTCAATTCCTTAGTATCAAAATCGATTTTGAAATACTAGTACCTGTATGTAATGTCCATGTGTTTTGTTGTTTGTTGTTGCAGCCGTGGCCTCAGAGTCAGGACCTGCAGAACAGAGAGGTGCGGCAGCAGCGCTTCGCTCACTTCACTGAACTAGCCATCATGTCCGTGCAGGAGATCGTGGACTTCGCCAAGCAGCTCCCTGGCTTTCTGGAGCTCACCAGAGAAGACCAGATTGCTCTGCTCAAGACTTCCACTATAGAGGTGGGATATTCATAGCACTTTTCTGTTTGGACATATCCAAAGTAAGGCATTATGTAACTGTCACCATGGAGGTTTTATTTCTTGAGTTTTCATCACCTTATGCAATTTTTCAAATTTTTCATAAAAAATAAGTGACAGGCAGTGCAAAACGCCAAATATCGCATAAAAGTTTTGGTTTATTTTGATTTATACGCATAACAGTTGAATAGAATTTTAGAAGGTGAAAACACATTTAGCTGCATTAACTCATGAATCGACTATACAACCCACGTGACCGTCTGACTACATACCTGCACTGGACTGGAGTGGACGCAGGTGATGAACAAAACCAAAAATAATTCCATCATGCTGGTCATTTGCCCAAAAGCACAGTCGAGCATCGTTGCTCCAGCGCAGTGCGTGAGGGTTCAAGCTAAAAAACAATGTTGGCCAACTAATAACTTGCCTGAGGCAATTGGTGAGTAACTTGTCCAGTCTTAAAAGTGTAGTGGGACTTCAGCTGTTGTTCTTTTCAAATTCATTGTTATATTTTGGCAAAGATGGAGGCAGCAGACTTTTGATTGGTGGTCTATAGCATTATTACATTTTAAAGAACCTGCTAACTTTTTTAAACATGACACAAATGTGTGCAGTAAATGGGTAATTAACAGAAAGCTAGTTTTGAGCAAAGCCAACCCAATCAGACTGCACATGGTGCGCCCTCTGCAAGATTAGCAGTGTCATGACACAGACCACGGGAAGCTTCTGTAACCGGGTAACCACACCTAGTTATGCACCTTATTCCATAAGGCTAAGCTACAGATCTGTGGAGAAATGTATTTTGGCAATAAAAACTTGTGACTGAATAAATTCAGGATAGATTAGTTAATGTGGTACTGTGGAACATTCCAGGCAAAGCAATAATGGGTAGTGCCAGCTGACTCGCCACCATAAAAGTTACATAGTAATAGCATAGCACAGTACATTATAATTTATGTGTTACTGCTTCTCAGTGTTAACATCTAATCAACCAATCAAACAACAGCAGTTCATAAAGATGTTACAAAGGCCATAAATCATTACAAAAATATTATCCTAGTTTTGAACAAAAACAAACAGGAACTACATGCATTGGGTATATGAAAATAGAGCCCATTGGTTGAACACACAGAGGTCAACACTGACCTCTGGAGGGCACCAGTGGAAATGTACAGTTATCCATCCTTACATGGCAAAGATTCAAGTAAATATATATAATGTACTGGATGTCTTTATTTCGCTTTGTATAAATCCATATCTTTGCACCTAGAGAAAATGGGCCTGATTGTTAACTTACTAAGTATCTCTGTGTCTGATAGATTATGCTGCTTGAGACATCCCGGCGGTACAACCCTGCCATTGACAGCATCACATTTCTGAAGGATTTTAGCTATAACAAGGAGGACTTTGCAAAAGCGGGTATTGTTTCTTTAATATATTTACAGTAATGCACAGATGGTGTAGTAGTTTACCTTTATTTCTCCTTTAACCTCAGGGCTCCAGATTGAGTTTATCAATCCCATCTTTGAGTTTTCTAAAGGAATGAACGACCTCCATTTGGACGAAGCAGAATACGCCCTGCTCATTGCCATCAACATTTTCTCTGCAGGTTAGAATGTAAAAACATATGTGCTGTGTCATGGGTAGTACTTGGTTACATTTAGTTATATTTACTTGATTAACAGTACTCTTATTTTAGTCAGTTTTGGTTACTCTTTCCACTGTTAGTAAGTTTACAAGAGAATGTATAGTTTTTTTTTTCATTTGGTGGACTACCCTTTAAAAATACCAAAGTTTGTACATTATGTAATGCTTTATCCTTCTAATTGCATTACTTTCTAAATATAAATTGTATGTTATAGCCCTAGTATATAACTTCTTTTACTCCTATAAAATCATGTTATGGATGTTTTTATGGCACTGAAAAACTTAAAAACATCTGTCCTTACTGTGAGAGGGCTTTGTATGTCCACAAACCTGACTCTTATTTGGCTTGGAGGCTTGTTTCCATGCTCATGTGGGTATAATATTCCACCATATGGCATAAAGCTTATCTATCTCCATGGAGACTGTAAAAAGTATGGTTTTAACTTTCTATTTCTATGGAATCGTGCAGTTGACATTCCACCTCCAGAAAGCTACACACTGTCCAGACTGTTACAGTTTAGTCAGTAGTTTCCCCAAATTCTACTTCATTCTTTATTTATTACTTGCTACTTTATGCTACTTTTTACGATGTACTTAAATTTGACTAAAATCATTTTGAAATAGTGTTACTCTTTTTGGCTACTCTATCTACCTCTGGTTATATCAAGTCTGAAAGTGAAGCTCATATGTTTTTGTTTCCCTCCTTCAGACCGACCTAACGTCCAGGACCACGAGCTGGTGGAGAGGCTACAGCAGCCCTACGTGGATGCCCTGCGCTCATACATCATGATCAAGAGACCAAACGTAAGACCAGCACATTGGCACCATAACAAACAAAGTGTCAAATTTACATGGCTACTAGTACTTGTAATAGCTACTATACTTGTAATACAACTGACAAACTAAATAAAAGATAATAGTATAATGGACTAAAACTATCTTTAATGTACAGATAGTTTTGGTTGTGTCAAGCCTCTAATAAAATCAAGGATCCATCTGCCAAAATATATTGAGTGCATGAAATTTTTCTTATTTTTCTACAAAATATCTTGAAGATTTAGTATACTTAACATTTGGTCGATGAAAACTAACTAATTACTAAACTAAGACTAAATCGCATCTAAATAGTATATATCAAAAGGCTGCCTAAAATGGTTATTATTTCTCAATGGTTTATTATCTGCAGTCTTATGTTTTTTAATTAAATAAAGTAGGTGAAAGGAAGAGAAATCAGGTTATAAAATCTTAAGTAAAGCTAATTAAACAATGTAGTAATAATCGGTTTTGAAAGGTGATTGAGTAACCATGTGCTCATGTCGAATTTGATTATCTACAAGCAGTTCCTTTAACAGTATCCTTAGTGTTTCAAGATACTACACTCCTCGCTTTTTGCCATCAGAGGGCATCAGACACCAGAAGCAAAAGTGTCTTTAACACCATGTATGGAAATGTGAATTTATGTGAACTGTGAAATGTCAGTGCCAAATGTGTCCCAGTTAGAGTTGTCAAAGCAACGAAGATCAGATACTAATCTATACTAAAACCAGTATCGAAACTAGATAGCTGTAGAATGATCTTGAGCTATATCAGAACAAGTATAGCACATAGACTAGGGTACTCCCATGGACTGCTATGGAACCTACCTGGACAACTGAGGGATTACACAGATAGAAGACCACATGGTAAAAGAAAGTACTATGATTTAATGTAGAAAATCCCATTCTATTGTTTAAAGTAAGGGTGCTTTTAATTATTGTAGTATCAAGTTTATTCATTAGTATTAAAATCAAGTTTGAAATTTTAATATCATGAAAACTCTAGTCCCACTATTAAAAAGACCTTTTGTGTTTAGGACCACCTGATGTTTCCGCGGATGTTGATGAAGCTGGTCAGCCTCCGCACGTTGAGTAGTGTCCACTCAGAGCAGGTGTTTGCACTGCGTCTCCAGGACAAGAAACTGCCCCCTCTGCTGTCCGAAATCTGGGACGTGACCGAGTGAAGGTGACCCAGTGAAGTTGACCCAGTGAAGGCGACCCATCGATGGTGACCCAGTGAAGGGCCTCTGTGGGCTGCACACACGTTGCTGACAGAGACTTTCAGCCTGAAGTAAAGAGTACCCTCTCATTCAGGCCTCACTATCTTTTCTTATGGACACTAGTTTGGAGCCTTTTTCATTCTATTGGTTTTGGCTAACGTGGGTTGGTTATGGAAAGATTACCAGCATCATTTTAGCTAGCTGTTGACTAATTATAATGAAAAGTACTTTCAAACTACCGACTTCCATTTTGTATCCTAAATGACTGCAGGTTGTGAATGCAGATATATTACTAGAATTTGTTAAAATTGAATATTGCAATGGTATACTAATATAATAATTGTAATTCAGTCTCTATAGATGCAAGCTGTTGAACTCAAAGCCTCATTTCAAAAAGGTTTTAAAAATGTGTGAACATGCAGACAAAGTCCCTTCATTCACATTTCTCTCAATCGCTTTAATACGCCTGGATAATCCATGTATTTTTAGATTTTGGTGCATGATTACGGTTTCAAGGGAAAGCTGCTGTTTTAGGCTTCAATATTAGAAAGTATGACTAGCATAGTATAAAATTAATTTACGTGCCTTTGGGATACTCTGTTAACAAGTAAGGAATGCATTTCATGAGTGTGGAAGTCAACATATCACAGTGTGGAAGTCAACATATTACAACAATTGCCAGATGACATTGTTACCCATAGAGAGAGTAATGTAATGTAATACTTATATACTTGCCCTATGTGACAATCTGGAGAAAATGTGGAACAGTGATTAGTGCTTTTCTGCATAATGCATTTTAGTGCTCAAACACAGATATATCGTATCCTTGCTACTTTTCCACATTCACTACTCGTCAGTCTCTCCAGTGAAATGTGGTTGCCTGAAGGTTACCTTTAGTTACCTCATAAAGGCCACATAAAATTGATAAAAGAATAAGTGTGACCGAAGCTGTATCTATATAAACTGAATGTTCAAGTTGGACAGTGATACTCTGGATGTTGAAGCCTCATCCAGTGAATGTTCCTTCAGAAGTTGTTCAGGTGAAATAATTAAAACCGTATAATTTCTTTGGTGGAAATAAGACACATTTCTGGTAGAATTTTGTCCCAAAGGGACCCATGGCCATGTGTAGTCGCCTAAATGTATATTTAACACAGTATGTTAGAATGGGCATGGAGAATGCACATCCTGGCAGTATATAATTGCACTGTAATGCACACCGAAATCTACAGAGCTTGTATAGTTGAAAGAAATGTGACTGATGCATTTCCAGCATTTGGCTGTTAACTTAATACACTGCAAAATAGGAATATTGCTCTTAATATAGATTTTTGCTGTGTATAACTTTGCAAGGTAAACAAAATGGTTGATGTTGGTTTAGAAATTGATGCTACAATCTGGGACGGGTCATTTATACATCCACATTGCTTTGGCTCATAATGCCAAACATCACAACAATACAATGAACCAATGCTGCTTTCAGAATTGAATGAATACTTGATAACTCCTAATGCATAAAAATTGTACATATTTGAATGAATAATTATCAATGAATAATACTATACCATGCTAGAATTACAAGATTATTATTTAAGTCCCACTTACTTTCTCCTGCTTCCTGTCGAATTAGAATGCTATACTTAGCTTCCAACCTACATGCTAAGATCACATTTATTTGTTGATTGGTATAATTTTTATTTAACATATCAAACCCAAGCTCTGACTGTATAATAAACCAAGAGTCAGCAGAAGTATAAATGTCTAATACCGGCAGGTCTGGTCTTTACTAATCAATATTCTAAGTTCATAAATCATGATATTGTTATTTGGGTAATAATTTATTTTTTATAATTAAAGAGGATACAAAATTGACTTTAAAGAGGGGGTATTGTACAAAATAGATTTTTCGATGAGGGAAGAATCAAAAACATGCCTGAAGAGGTTTTTGATGTCAAACATACATGGTTGAGTGATCTTTCCCGGGTCCTTTTCAACCCCTTCTTATAGTTAGCTGTACAATTCTGTGCAATGCTCTGTCCACAAGTCTACGTCACCCATGCTCCCACATGACAATTTTCTATAAATACACAAAACTTGATACAAAACTGTACACAGCAACTTGACACACCTGATGTGCACTAGTTTCATTAACGGGATGCACACTTGTTGGATTGCAATGGCACTCTGCAGGGGGAGTGGGAGAGTCAGAGCCCTAAAAAAGAAAGTGAAACTTAAAAAACATGTTAAAACAGTTGTTTTTGGTAAATATAGTCTGTTCAAAACAAAAGGTAACATGGTGATCTAAATATGTTGTGTTGGCAGTTAATATACCATAGTAATGCAATACCCCCTCTTTAACATGTGCTACTACAAATTTACATTCTCCCCTTCTTGATAATTATTATATTTTGCGACATTCATTAAAAATGTCTGTCACAAATGGGAAAACAGGTTG
>JAIEZT010001214.1:18279595-18290639 GCA_019594935.1 Periophthalmus modestus
AAACAAAAAAATCTCAAAAAATCACTTTGTTAAATTAACAGGAAGCCAGTGCAAAAACGCACAAATCCAGGGTTCTTATTAAGAGCAGTGCCACAGAGTTTCTGGACTGGCGGCAAGCAATAATATGATAAAATAGAAAATGGTGAGACCAGAACAGGATATTGGCTGCTACGCAGTTGTAGTTCATGACTGTAATTTATCATAAGCTCCAGTTTGTTGACAGAGAGCAACAGCGTTGCATGTGGTTTAAATGACACGGTTGTATCATAAAACATGTATTACCTGCTTTACCCCAGAATACAACCTTGAACATGTTATATTAAAAACTGATTAAACGTTATGGATGCAACAATATACACAAATAAAATGACAATCAGGCCTATAATACAGGCTAGGCTACAGATGGAGTGATAGCCTGTTTTTTTTTTTTTCATGGAAGATACAATTTATCTTTTAGATTCCAGGTAGCCAATGGCAGAGAGAATGAGCCAACATTTTGAGGCCGATATATGAAGTCCAGTGCGTATACAAAAAGTATAACAAACAATAATGTCCCTCATATCAGCCAACCACAATGTTAATATGATGACCATGATTTTAGACACTTTTACATCTGTAATATGCATCATAGTCATGTGTGAGGCCAGAGAAAATGTTACAGCACACTTGGGATTATACATTTTCTAAATGTAGCTTTATTATGCTAATACTATGGATGATGGCAGCACAACACGTCAGAGTGGGTGAATAAC
Source organism: Periophthalmus modestus (assembly GCA_019594935.1). Taxonomy (NCBI): domain Eukaryota; kingdom Metazoa; phylum Chordata; class Actinopteri; order Gobiiformes; family Gobiidae; genus Periophthalmus; species Periophthalmus modestus. The sequence goes on from JAIEZT010001214.1 coordinate 18,280,348, forward strand.
CGTTTGAGCTCAGAGCTTATATAACCAGTGAGTGCTGCCTGCACTTCACTCTACCAGATCTGTGCTGATGTGCTGCTTTCAGCCTGCACTATTATGTTAGCTTGGATGTAAAAAGCTCCAATATCAAAAAGTGAGGATGTCACAATATTACATGTTAGAGTTACGATTATTGTCAGAAGAAACTTCATGATTTTAAATGGTCATATTTATATATTTTTTTAGTTCCTACAAATATTTTGTGACCTAAATGATCACAATTATTGATTAACCCGATTAATCTTGATGTTCCTAATCCAAAGTCTTACAGCGTCTAAAATTATACTTCTGAAATCTAAAGATACTGTTTTTGTGTTATTATTAAGGATGTTTGCAGTACAATTTCTATTAGACCTAGGTCTTAATTGGCATAAGAAGACCACACTGTAAAAGAGGCTTTCACATTATTAAAAATTACCAAATGCGATTGTTTGTTATAAGCAACAACCCATAACACAAGATGATCTAGTATATAGGTGATGTATGTATGTATATGATGTATGTATGTGTGGTTGATATGTGGTGTGTGGTGTGTATATATATTAATATTATAGTATATATATATATATATATATATATATAATATATAAAAACACATATACCAGACATGCACACAGGTTAAATACGTACCTATCACTGTTTAATGTGCCAAAAGCCTTCCATTCGTGTATTTTCTTTTAAAGCTGCACTGAGACATGAGCTAAGACGCTGTGGTCTGTGTGCTGTTGTGACAGTTGGTGATATGTCTCATGAGCAGGTCTTTCACACTGCACTGTTTCCTATGGCGTAATATCTGCTCTGGCTGCGCTCCAGAAGACCTACCAGCGGGCAGCCGGCCAGACCAGACGTGGGTGATTACCCGGCTGCTTTGATGCTTTTGCAAGATAAAGAGCTTGGTTTTCTGTATGGGCCGTACTTGCTGTAATTGATATGTTGGGGAGAATCGCTTTCTGTAAATAGAGCTTCGTAAATGAGAGAGATTTAGTGCCAGCTTGTGTTTGATCAAGTACAACAGAGAGCAATGGTTAGATTACCAAGAGTTCCATCATTTGGGGAAAGCCATTTTGATATCAGTCCTGTATCATGACTTTTACAGTTTTATTATTAGGTAAATAGTGATATTCCACATACTTCTTTTAAGGAGTCATTTTTAGATGTTCCTACAGCATTACATGGACCTGCTTTGGAAAGCTGTAAGAGGAGGAGCACCCTGGCTCTTTCAGCTGTTCCTTATGGACAGACTGCTTTCATGAGGAATGATGAATTGATGAGAATAGTAATCAGTTGAATGGTTGGGTTTGGGTCAGGTTTTGGTTGGTGTCTCAGTATTCCTACTCCATCGCTTATTCAGGATCACAAGCTCCTGATACTGGGTACATCAAATTTCATTATTATTCATTGTACAGTGAAATAGAATGGCTAAAAAGCCAATAATTCAGTAACTCTCATAATTTTGGCACCCTGTAGCTAGTTGTACATTATCATTAGATAGCTAAAAGACCCTTCAAATGTCTGCCATTGCACACCGCTCTTAAGTCAATAAAAGGAGATTTGTGATGGCATTGTGTTTTCTCAGAGTGCACAGCAATTACAAGAGCTTAGCAGATTGTGTAAAATATTTAAGTCACTGTGTCAGGTTTGTTTTTCAGACAGTGTTGTCTATTTGAGCTTCTTTCCTTAATTTGTCTTTAATTACATTTAATAACTAAATTATGTAGGATATCCTGGTACATATGTTGAACAGTAAGGCTTTACAATTGCATGTAAAAGCCACCATGTTTTATCCAGTAATTCAGAAAAAAATGGTTGACAGTTGGTTATCCAAACAGACACAATGACAATGAATCACACAGTAAGAGGGGTTGGCCGGCCTCTGCTCACCCCTGCTCTCTTATGGTCACAAGCAGCTGCAGGCTAAGCCTGTGTTGATAGTGTCGCTAAGGCCATAGTCCAGGCCTTATCCTGAACAAAGCTGTGCTCTAAGGTTCTTAACTCTCCCCCTCAGGAGTTGTCCTGGAGGAGCCTACAAATTGGCTATGAAACGTTGTAATGAGAGCTGCTTTGGCTCTGGTCACAGTGCTCTCTGCTATATTTTTATAATGGGGATGGGTAATGCCCACCTGGCCTGGTTCAGGCAGGTACAATAGTGATGGTGAAAAAAGCCTTTAAAACCTGTCTTTACTTAATTTACAGTGCCCAGACCTGCAACGTGATTGTTTTGGTAGTTGATACTTATGTTTATATGAATATCTATGCTCCCAAGCAATATGAGGATGAATTGAGAAGTTAATGCCTATTCCCAATTTTTTTCGAGTCTACCATGGATTCCAATGAACCCTGTACATAGCAATTGCTTAACGGGGCAATTCTTATTCCGGATCCTGGCTCAAGTCTTGAGAATGGCCACTGCTCACAGCTGGTTACCTAGTGGCGCTGGTTGTTGAAGGATAGCCCACCACTCATAATCGCTTCTTCGGTTGACAATTTACGTGTGACCAAAAATTTTGATGCCGCGTATTTCTTATTTACTTGTAATTTCTTAAACAGACTGTTTTTCTTTTTGTCAGGTGGAAGCCAGCCCAGAGTCCAGCCCCAGGTCCCTAAAGATGCCTGCACCTGTGGGCCGGGCTCCAGGTGTGAGGTTGTGAGGAGTTGACTCTGACAAACGGCTGCGCTCAGACCAAGATGGAGAAAAAGAAAATGTGTCCTCACGCCCTGCTCGACTACCTGGTGGTGGTCGGTGTAGCAAGGTAACGTTGCTCAATCCAATCACATGCTCCCATGCTTCTTAAACCATTTTGGGGAAGGCAAGTCACTGTTTCAGTGAGTCACTTGTCTTTTTTAGTAAGATAGATGGCACAACAGTGGTGTCATTAAGAGCTGTTTTACAATATGCTTGTACTGGGGCAAAACAAAGTTGTTTTTTTTTATTAGATAGAAAAAAAATGGACCACAAACAATGCGTAAAATCAAATGACTATTTTCAGACGGTATTGAAATAATTCTTCCACTGGTTTTATTAAAACAGTTTAAATACCCAAAAGGTAAAATAATGGCCTGTGAACTGCCTTCACTGCCCCCGCATAACAATAACAAATGATTTGACTTTTAAAGATTTTATACGTACGATGAAATCATTGAGACCTGACTGAATCTGGGGAGCTTCCTTTGTTCCTCAGGGAATCCAGGCGAGGAAGGGGATAGTGGGAGAGTAGGTTTGGGGTTAAACTTGGAACCTGGAATTGCCCTCTCTTTAAGTCCAACTCCAAGGAGAAAGTCCTGTATAATTTGTATCACATGGACCACTTTTAAACAGTACACGAATCTGACAATTTGTCCTCGAGTGTTTTTTGAGGCTTGACATTTCCATGTTGTACTTGTAGGCTTTATCAGAACAGTCTAATTGGCACATGTTAGGAGCTGTCACATTTTATTTCTGTAGCTGTAGGGGGAACATTGGGCATCTTCACATTTTTTAATTTTCTCAAATAACTGTAAAAAACATTTAGCATTTCGCTTCATCCTTGTGAGTTCATTTGTATATGTTTTTTTATTTATTAAAGGGGCGCACGCAGCCAATTGACCATATTTGCAAAATACAGATGGATGCAAAAAACCACGCAGATTGCAGCCAGCCAAACAACTAATTTCCATCCATTAGGCCAGCAAACACACAATAATTCACTTGAACATGACAAAAAGACTAAATAGCCAGCTTGCAACTTGCATCTCTCACTCAGCACACTCTAGAAACACAGGCTAACAAACTATGTCATTTGTAAATACCACACAACATGCTCTCACTGTATGCACACATCTGCCCTTATACTCTAGCTGCAGGTCTATATGAGTGTAGTCCTCGGCTTAAGTGCAAAAAGCACTGTTTAAATTTGGTAGTGTGGACAGATTTTGATTTTTTTTTTCCAATAGCCATGATTTAAGTTGCTCAGAGAAGGAAACTGTATGAAGGTATAGTACAGTAAAAAACAAAAGCCTGCCCTAAGGCACTTTTCCCATGATAGAATTGCTGTTTTTTTGTTTGTTTGTGTTTGTTTTTTTCTTCCTTAAAAACAAAAAAAAAAAAAAAAAAAAAAAAATCCAGGTAAAATTGTACACAAGTAGAGTCTGCAAGTTTAAATCATGTTTTCTCCGCTCAATAATATTATATTTCAAAATAATACAGTGATGCTGGGTCTTTGTTTTTTGTCTAGAGTTTTAAAGGGCTTATTTTAACCATACCAGATTTCAATTAAATTTTCATTATGGACATCACTTACAGCAATCAGACAAATTTTTGTATTACATGGCACACAGCTCTGGTGGTAGAATTTAAGTTTTTGCTATTTGTGGTCGACAGGCAGCGCGAGTAGTGACATTGTGGCACAGACCCCTCAGCTGCTAACGGCGGCTACCCTCTGGAGGACCACACAGACTTCCCTTTGCCTCCTGACGTAGTGTTCTTCTGCCAACCTGAGGGCTGCCTAAGCATCCGGCCAGCGTGCAGCGTCAGCCTGCGGGACGACTCCTCCTTTGTCTTCACTCTACACAGATAAGGGTCTCGTGGGCATTTCACAGGGCGCTACAGGCCACTGTGTGTAAGACAACTTATGACCGCTCGTTCCCTTCGCGGCCACTCACCGGCCCTCGACCCTATACAGAACCCATGACTGTAGGAGCACAGAGGGGCAGACCAGTGAGGGCTCGGCAACAGCGCGCAAAGGGCCTGGCTCAGCTCTTGTCTGCCCCACACTCTCCGATTACTACCGTGCACCAGGGGGAGGAGAGGAGATCAGCCTCTGACAGTACGACACCAGCCGAAATCCCCTCAGCACAAGCCCCGCAATGCCAAAATGGCTGCCCGCACACAGCAACAGACACCCCGGACAATCCCGATGCATCATCAGCCCAATACCCATTATTATCACCTTCAGGGAGTGTCTGTATATCTCAACGAGAGCTGGTGGACTGATGCAGTAGAGGATGCACCAGCGGGCTGGCATCACACCTAAACTTATTACCAACCCGCGCCGTCAGAGGTCAGTTCTACACTTCATCTGCCTATAAGTGGTGTGGTGGTAGCACTGTGGTTCGCTACTACGTGTTGCTGTCATGTGGAGCTCGTCATTTATCCAGTTGGTCAGTCTTCAGTACCCTCATCACTATTTTCTCAGGGCTTAGTATGAAAAGCTACTATATGACATATTCATTACTTTTGTTTCTCAAGCAATTCACACCCCTTTTCAAAATGTTATCGACAGGCTACTCTCGTTATTATTTAACGTTACGTGTACTTCCTCTGCTGCTGTGTCTCTGAGCTTTTTGTACTCATACACCACGCGACACCCCCCCCGTCAAGTGTTATTGTTGTCACTTGATGCACTTACTTAAGTGCCTGTCAACACCGGAAAAAAGAGCACGTGTTATCACTTGCTCTTATATTCATTTTTAGAGGCCATAGTTGGAACCCATCAAATTTTATCAGACTAAAGTCAGACTGGATAGAGGGAGGTTCCTATCAATTTTACATGTTGGTATGATAACTCATTTATTCCGGGGGGACACTTTTATTTAGCTTAGATTCTTCAAGATTTGGTCTATTTTCAAATGATTCCTATTCAGTTTCAGAGATTTAAAAATATAGTAGCACTCATCAGATGCAATCATCAAATTATTGGGACGCCTTAACACATGTTTACAAAAAAGGCAAATTATTAACACTACACCCAACTCGCAACATTGTCAAAATAGACAAGGTAAAGCATTGGGAGGAATAAAGGAAACGAGAAGGGAGGAGGAGGGGTGTTGGTATTGGGTTAATAAGGAACAGTGTGATTGGTCTCATGATGGGAGAAGAAGAAAGGAGAAAGAAAGGGAAACAACGTTTTTGAACAATAAGCACCAAAATTGCCAAAAAGTGGACCTAAGGGTATACTGTAAATTAGCTTTTAAATACATGCCCATGTGCCACGTTTAGTACAAAAGGTGGATCTATAGTTGTTTAGTGTACATTAATCTGTACTCGTTAGGGTTTTTGATTCTGTTAGAAAGTAACGCAGTAGGGAGAAAAACGTGATAAAAAGTCTTAAAGGTCCTAGGGATCTGTGATAACAGAATGATAAAAACCTTGAACAAATTTTTTTTGAGTGGCGTCAAAATTTTCTTTTAGAAACTAGCCTTTATGTAGAGTTATTTTTGGCTCTTGCACTGTACCAAAATTAAGGTAGCTCAGTTTTCTAACGTCTTAACACTATGCGGCCTCGGATCGTCCTATCCTACACTCGGAGTCTATGAGTACAGCCAAGGTCCCACCCAATTCCCCATCGGTATTGCGTTGTTTAAAAAAAAAAGAATCGGAACCACACCGCACCCCCTGTTTTGGCAGATGGAGATCTGCACTCACATGATAAATCCCACACCCTCTTTGCCCTATGCTGAAAATTCCAACAACATGGGACACTCTTTTCCGCAATGTAAGGAAATCGAGGAGCCAGGGTGGTGTGTGCCAGCCGGGAGACATCAATCATTGTCAAAATTTTACAATGGTTGACGAGGCAGCACCTAAAACTTTGGCACCAGGCCAACACAGCCTGCTCCGCGCACTACAATCATGGAACAGTGAAAGGATGGTCCCACACCGACAGCATATAACTGGAGAATGGTGTTTGGGGTGTGTTTCAAAAGAGCCACTGATTGACATAATGGAGGGCATACAACTAGATCAGCTCCGGTAGATGCCCGAGCAACACTGTTATTACGATGTTTTATGAGAGAGGGAAAGGACTAGGTGTACATCACTCATAACCTTTTCCACTGCTTGCCCTCAGGTCAAAGGAGTACAACTGTGTACGAGGCCCCAGAACAACCAGGATGACCCAACAGTCTGTAGCCTCAACGGCATGTGAGAGGCTGCGAGAACGGTTCCACCCCTCGCCCTTCTCTGTCTCCCTCCCATGAAAATAACCACACCACTCAAAAACACTGAGGCAGACTTTGCGTTGTTTGTTGCGAATGACACAATAAGATCCAACATATGTAGTGCATGCAATCGATGTCATATTCGTAGCTTAATTTAATTATACTGGGGGTTGTAGGAGATGGGGTTTATGGCACCTGTCCATTTTTTAAGAACTAGTAGTGTTATGATCGCTGAAAAAGTAATCTGTTGTTTTTATAGGACAATAAAAGATCGTGAGATCTACAGATTGTATCGATAAATACCCTACCGATCAGGCCCTCCTCCTTATCCATCCTTCTCCACTCCTTCCAAGGTGAATTCACCTCCACCTCCGAAGACAACCAACACCAACACACACCCACACAACACCACCACCAACATCCAACAAAAAACAGGCCTTTAATTTATCCAGAAGGCAATTGAAGGTACAGTGGACAAAAAGGGACAACTGGGACGTGCATTCAGCCAGTGAAATAGTAGAGGACACCAGGTCAAACCAGGACGAGAGCGGATCACTACAAGGACACAATGCGATTCACGACACACTCGTTACATGCACATCACTTTGCACGCACACACAGAGACTAATAGGAGCACAATGGAACTCATACAGCATGACGTTGTTCAGGAAAGACCCCCAACCGCACCCTCCCCTGGAAGAATGTATTGGATTCTCTGAGTAAGACTGCAGAACATCGTGTTATCCTTTGTGTCAGGGAGGATAAATGCTTAATTCAACTTAGATCATATGTCCTATACAGATATTGTTACTATTAATACTAGACAGTAGAAAATGTTTATAGCTGTGTGTTGTTTGCCATACTAAAAATTTCAAAAATACTTTCAATATCAGGAATAGACTGCGATAAACTCAATTACAAAATTTCCAGAAACTTTCATAAATAAAAAAGAAAATGGATCTGCAAAATTTGGGATTTTTTCTAAACAAACATTGACAATATGATTTGCGATGTTTATTTAATAATTAAAAGCATCCTGGAGGCTGCATTACGAAATCTGAAACAAACTAATAAATTGATGATAGTCAGAGACATGTCTTGGCAGATATGAAACATATCAGGGTTGGCTGGTGAGTGTTTTTTTGTGTAGGTAAGAATAAGATGAGATATTATGGTTTGGGAGGGAAAATAATAATGGTCAATTCAAAATAATTGCAGCCTTTAAGACTGTGCTAATTTGTGTCAATTTTGAATCAATTTGCCCCATTTAATTCTTGGATCTATAAAAAGGACATTTAGCATATCATGAGAACCAGTCCCAAACAAAAAGTCTTCGGGTTGTGTCATCAAATAGTTTTTTATTGCCCTTTTCACTTACCATCTCAATACCAAGCCAAACCAACCCTAAAACCAGACACGACAAGAGCCAAAAAAGGTAGACTCATGAATTAGTTGGGGTTTACTCAGTTCTGTCTCCCATCTGGTTGATTTCACAACCACTGTGTATGAAATCATTACCACAAACATGCTATCCGCGTCTAGGTCTGCCCTAAGTAATACTGTGTCTTGTGCATCAGCATGCAATCTAGAAATGGGCAACGTTAGGCTTGTCAAAAGTATCGAAAATCTTGTACTAGATACCTATGTTGAGTAAAAGTAATATGTACTAAAAAGTCACAGGACACTGGACAGAAATAAGTTTCTTGAAAAGATTTTGAATGATCAGTGGGCTGTATCAGGTGGGACAAGTTTATAAGAAGCCAATGAAATAGTATGGACCTACCTAATGACTGATCACCCAGATATAAACACCACAGGAATTATAAAAGAAAGTATACACATTTAATGTTGAAAATCATTATTGTTTTAAAGAAGACGTTTTTTTTTATTTTTTTTTTTATTATATTATTATTATTGTGGTTGGTTATTAGATATTGGTATTGCAGGTATGCAGTTATTCCTTAGCTATCAAAATTGAGTTTGAAATGTAGTAATCGTCGGACACTTATTATCGAACACAACAATTACATGTACAAAGTATATTGTATGACTCTGTGTTTAACCTCACGGAGAGTTGTTTTTTTTGTTGTGTTTTTTTTAAAATAAATAACGCTTTTCTTTTCTAATTTAATTCCAAGTACTTTAAAGATATTTCCGCTCCCACATAATCAAGTGTTTTACAAGTATTAAATTTGAAATGTTGTCAGTTGTCAACGCAGCCTCGGCTTTTAGTGAGGGACAGCAGAAAATGTGGAGCAGCTAACATTGGTTGATGAAACACATGATTTGATGCCTGTGCTGTGACAGTGTCCTTTCAGGTTTCCATGGTGGGGATGACACAAACAGTGCTATTTCAGAGCTGCAAAGGGTCTAATTCAGGCTGTCAGGTGGGAAGAGCCTCTCAGCTGGCATCTCTATGGGCTTTGGATAGCGATCGCATTTACACTGATACATATTTATACAGTTAGGTATGGGGATATAGTTTGGACCTTTGTTTGACAGATATAAATTTGATGTACATATCATCCTTTCTGGAGGATATCACCACGTTTGGATAAATACACTGGTTGCACTGTTCTTCCTGCTTCCCCAATAAGGTGTAATGCACCTGCGCTTGCATTTCCCCTCCTTTCCTCTGCTCACGACTCGGTCATTAGAAGCTACTGCATAGAATGGGAGTACAGGAGTGCTACTGCAAGCGAGCTGGGAGGAGGTTTTTCACCGCAACCCATCCCGCCTGCTCATTCTGGCCAGCGAGGAGGTCGTTACGATGGAGAACCGATGCTGGCGTGAAAGCAGCCAGCAAGAGAACCAAACTCCGGGCGGGACTCGCAAGAGGGCAAAGGAGGAAGAGGGGCAACCCAAGACTGCTGTTTTGCAAACAACAGACGGAAAAACCGAAACATGACCTGCGGCCTTTTGGGATAAGTGGACCTGCGTAAAAAGCCCATTGGTTGTTGTAATGAAAGCTTTGTCGGATGCTGTACAGTAAGTATACACACGTGAAATGCGTTGCTCATGGCAGTTGTTTTTCATGCACGATTTTCACCTGCTCTGTTAAAAGTTTCCTACTGAGAGCTAGGTCTCAAATGTCTCAAAGGCTCATTCCATGTTCTGATTCGATGGAAATCGGGCGGAGGATCTTGTTTTGAGGGAATGTGGTGGGAATTTTGTCGAGCGTCCTTCCGACTATGAGGAAAAAAAACTAGAGTATGTAGAGATGGGACAAGATACGATAATATCGTAATGTGATAAAAAAAGTCCGCAATAATCCGTTTGTAGCATTTTTTTAAAATATAATCGGAGATGCCGCACCACGAGTATAATCGTCTTTTAAGGCA
>JAIEZT010001214.1:18290739-18475113 GCA_019594935.1 Periophthalmus modestus
AATAAAAAAAGAAAAACAAACATTTGTTGAGTTGACATACTTTACAATTAATGGGTGAGGACCATTTTGCCACCAATTCAAGTAGTAGCTATTGAAGCATAATGAGAGATACATACAGAAACCGATTTATGACATCATTATCCGCATACAAAACTTAAAACCATTAAAAAAAAAAATAAAAAAATGGAAATCCTTAGAGTGTCCTGTGTATACAGAATGTTTGATCTTGGGTCACAGGTAAAGGTGAATCACTCAAAGTTTAGGGTTGAGTGCACGTGATCATGTCGCATATTCAGAGCCACATGTCTCTTGTGAATTTAATTAAATCAAACGTCTTGTGCGTTGATGTTCACCAATCAAATCGACAGGACAAGCTTGCTCCACATTACAATACCATGTCGGCATATGTGACCATCTTCTGGCTTCTATTTTTTTTTTTCAACCCTGGCAGAGAGTTACAGTGGATTGAAAAGCTAGTGGGGGGCCAAAAAAAAAAAAACTTTCAAAGCAAGATCTAGCTTCTGGCAGTACAGGGCAAAAAAGTTTGTTCAAATATGGAATCAAGATTGGGGTGCTGATGTGAGCCACAGCCCTACGCATGAAAGTGAGATGTTTACCTGGGAAAGTATCAGTGAAGTACCAGAGAGTGGGCCAGGGTAAACATGTCACTTTGCAGATGACCAACAGACCTCCACCTTGTGACTTTTTCACTTTCTATTCGATTGGGCAAAGAGCCCTTAGTGGAAGAAGCCCTTGTTGGGACCATCAGGAAAAAACAAACTTCCTCCTGACCTGCTGGATGTCACAGGAAACAATTTGAAAGAGATGAGTAACTTGTACTCATAAGTACTACTTACAATGATGTATTTATTGTTTAGTTATGTTTGCGGTTTTCGGGAGATTACTGCAAACGCAAAACAATTGTTGGCCACACCAACTTTTTTTTGCAACATCTTGGACGTCTGAGGATATGCTGCTGTGTGCTCTTCACTTCAGTGGATTCCTCCTGTAATGAAGATTAGAGCTGTGCGATATCTGAATTTTGGTATTATGCTGATACTCATCACCCTGGGAGTCAGTATTGCACTTTAGAACTAAAACTCATGTATTATGAATTATGGTTGTAGAGACTGCAGGATCGACGTGGTTATATTAGGTTCTGTTGACCTTCTTACTGAAAACTATTTCTGAAAATCTAATCTATTATTATGGGGAAGTGTGCAACTGTCATGAACTTATTGATTTTGAATAAATTACCGGAGGTATGATTTTCACATAAAAAAAATAAAATAAAAAACTTCACTTTTCAAGGGACTTGTACCTAATTGGGGAAAATGAGTGACAGACATGTTTCCGAATTAACAGTTATCTCTCATTCTGTTGATGAACCATGGCATTGTTGAGAACCATGTGGAAATCACTCTGGATCTATCCCACTTTCTCTGCTTCTTTGTGATATTCCTCAACACAACATATACTGTCACTTTTTTTTTTCTTTTTTACAAATAGCTGCTGTCCTAGGTTATAGCCTCTAATCGACTTAAATTGATGACAAGCGTGTGGTTGTAGGCAGATCAAATCATTTAGCAATTTGACAAGCTATTTGTTATTTTACGCAGCAAGACTATATTGGACTGGTTTTATCAGGATCATCAGTTGCCTATCATGGGAGAGGACCCTGCATATAGAGCAATGATACTCCCCCAGAAGTCAGATGGGAGTGAGTCAGGCAGCTTTTTAAAAAACAGGTGAACAATGGTGACACAGGGAGATACAGATGGTCCTCCTGACCTGACCCTGTCAAATCTCTCACTATCAGCTGAGCCCAGACAAAGAAGGGGGGGCAGAGATCTGTCGCCTCACCAGCAGTGTTTCAGCAGAGATCTGTCTGCCCTTGGCTCCAACGCGCCCACAGTGACACTAATTTTGAAGTGGTAAGTCTTGCTCAATTTCTTAGCAATTCTCTAGTTTCTTTACAAAGTTTTTAAAGCCTTATACATTTCAGATGTTAGCTTAACTGTAAGACTGCATGCAGACTTGTGACATTTTTGTGTGTGTTTCCTTTTCCCTGGGGGCAGATGCACAACGCTATTATGTTTTAGTCTGTGCATACTTTTGGGCATCTTTGCATTAGTATTGATCTGACTCTGCAGCATTTTTGACACATTACTCTGGGGGAGAAAAGTTCTATTTCTCAAGTTAGACTCCAGTAAGGGGCTTTGTTTCATATAATATATATTTGACAAGCACTTCTTGCCATTGGAAAAAAAAAATGTTCTAAAGCCGTGCATGCGTCAGAACATTACTAAATGTGGAGATTAACGATGTGCCAAAGGGTTTGTGAGAGCTAGGGACGGGTTAGATAAATTTAAAATACCCTATTTGCCCCTATTTTCCTCCATCCACGGTGTGAAAATCAGGGACCCCAGCTGCAAGTCACCTCTGTTATGCACCATATCAAAGTCAGAAGACTATAAATGACATATCTAGACGACATTTTCAATAGAGTGCCCTAGTTTGGCCATACATTTTTACCCATATACAGTACGTGTGGCTTACACATCCAGACTTGAATCAACCCTGAGGCTGTGCAGTGAAGAAAATGGGAATGCATGAAAAGTTTCTACCATATTACTGCATTGTTGCATATAACTGGCTCCATTTCTTCTGGACTAGAATATGTGGGGTCATGTGGGATATTGCTGATCATTCCAGACCAGACCTCCTGTGTTGACAAAGAGCTTATTTAATTTTAGCTTCAAACTGTACCTGCCAAGAAGAAGAAAAACAAATATGGACCAGAATTTAGGTAACATGATGCCAACCAGCTTATGTTTGGAGACTTCAAGTATACACAGGGATGACTGGCAACAATCCTGAGGACAACCAAGGGATGAGGGTGGTTCTGGAAAATTGTCAAATTGCTTCAGGGACATACCATCCCATGTGATAACTTCTTCACATCGTATAAGCTGGCAGAGGAAGTGCGCTAACAAAACCAATGGCACTAATTGGCACAATGAGAAGAAATAAGCCTGAGCTCCCACCTGAGTTGCTGGAAAAATGAAAAATGAGAGATTGTGTCATCGTTCTGTACCTTCACCAGAACAACACCACTTGTCTTATGTACCCAAGTGAGGAAAACCTTGTTCTCCTGAGCGGCAGTCATAAAGAACACAGCATCACTGTTGAAAACAAGATGAAACCCACTTTAGTCGAGGATAATAATGGGAACAAAGGAGCCATAGACATCCTAGATTAAGTATGTATTTTCTACTTGATAAAAGAAATATGTATTTAAAGTATCTAAAGAAGATTGTATGATTTGACTATTATTTTATTTTGTTAGCTTTTGTATCTACTCTTGCATGAGGAGGCAGAAGGAGGACCAATTGTGACCAGTGCCCTTTTTCACAACATTCAGACGTAGTCCCCTGTGACAGTAAAAGTGCTTGGAATTGGCTAAAAAAAAAAAAAACTCTCAGACCACTTATTTGTATGAATGTGCGCTGTAGAGCTGCCATTTCGTTTCGTCTGACGAGGGAAATGGGATCAACTTAATATCAGTTGTCTGGTGAGCCTGGGTATCTCGTTCTAAAAGCTTTTTCTCCTCTACGAGTACAGTCGGGGTGAATGATGCATGGTTTATGTAAAAAAACAAGGCCGCCCCAAAGGTAAAGGAAACAGACCTAAATCTAGTGTGCGCACTGGGGTCACTCCACCGAGCCAGTGGACAGAGTGATTTTATGGTCACTTAAAAACAGAGGAAACAAAAAACACAAGCATGAATGAGAAAGCAAACACACATACGGATGTCCTATAGGTTAATTTGTCCTCTGTTTGACTCAAAAGTTAACAGAATATGTCAGGAGCGGAGCAGATACCAGAAATCCATTTCTATATCTTGGACTTGTAGGTCAGGATTACTATTTGTGTGCATTCATAAGTCTTGACTGGTCCTGAGCACATTTGAACATTTTACCTTTTTATTTGTTATACTGCATTGTTCGATGTTACATTTTGTACTTTTGAGTGAGTGGTATTTGTATCGGATGCCATGTCTAAGTTCACTGCAAAAACAAATCAAAGCAAAGAAAGTTACCTTGAACGGTCAGAATTGCCAAGTTATATTAGCAAAAAAATGCTTATATTAAATATGATTTCTGTCACATTCCTTAACCTTTTTTTTTTAACCTTCACTGTAGCAATAGTGCCCGTCTCCTTTCACCACATTTTTCTGTTGATAGAGTAAAGGTTAAACCTGCTGCACATGATTTTCATTTAAAAAACTGTGTAAAAACAGAACTAATTTGTTCATTTTAAATGGTTTGCAGTGGTTCATATTTATTCTTCACTTACCTTATGCATTCTGAGCATCCTAATTATTCACCACAATGAGTTTCTAAGCACTTTTCATAACTCTCAACTTTTCACGTGGAGCGTTTTTCTGTGACGTTAAAGCTAACAACAACTAGAATGCTGGTTGCACTTCCTGTTTATCGGATAACAAAAATGCATTCTAAGGACATGCAGACATATTTTGACCCCAAGAGATGCTTATACAACAAATCTGTACTTGGGCAAGACATATTTTTGCACAGATTTCATGTACAGAATCTTTAGACATTCACCATCATCACTACCCGCTTCTTTTCATTAAGCTCTTTTTGATATTGCCTTATAAATTTGTACTAGGTTACTGGGTCCGTGTGTGTGGTAAAATTCATAATAATGGTCCCATGAACTGTGCCTCTTGGTAAGACGGGCATTAGATACAAAAAGAGCAGTCTGTTCAGCGAGGGATCTCTAACTACAGGAAAACAAGCTGAGGTTTGTCGATTTCACAGCAGGAGCAGCAGCCAGCGTGAGAAGCAGTGGTTGTGCTGCGCTACACCGCTCTGTTTGACCCAATAGACCGGTGAAATGTCCACTGTGAAACTGTGCTCTTGGTAACTCGCAATCTAGCATACTACTTTAGACCTACAAATACCGCTTAATTATTTTATTGATTTAGCATTGGTTAATTAAAGCACATACATCTCATGGAATTGCACAGCTGTGATGCATCAATTTCACGCCACAGACTAGATAAAGGAGGAGTTGCAGCAAGAGGGGAGACATTTTTTCAATAGAAAGTGAATTGGTGCCAGAGTTGATGGGGCCGGAATCGCACCCATGCTCACTTCCTATTTGGAACACGCCGGCTAATGGGTTAGCTATGTCATTTATACATTACAGTCTATGGTTGAAGCAGAAAAGTGCCATTTCCGAGAAAAAGGAGTTTTGTAAGATAAAGCATATGTCATAGTCTCATCTAATAACATCCGCTGCATTTGACCCATCCTTTAAAATAGACATTTTTTTTTAACATAGGTTGACGTGATTTTACATTTTGTTCACTGTAAAATGCAATATTGATTTAAAAAAAAAAAAAAGGCCAATAGAAATGACCCCAGTTACTTCCTGTTCAAAACTGTTAAGCCTCTTCATAGTGGCATTTCATCATGGCAAAGTAGTAATTTTTATTTTTTGTATTTAATTTACTTCTTTGGAGAGACTTCTTCTGTGTTAAAACTCACACCTTCACCTATTTAGTAACTCTCAGACTACTACAGTTCAGTCTTCAACACTCTTTATTATTGTGTAGTTGTCTGTATTACAAGCATCTGATGGGATGAGTTTTCTGATGCTTTATATTATTTTGGTGGCAAACATGCAATAGTTTTAATAGTTTGTCAAACAATAAATATTTGTTTTTGCAATGTTTATGCTGTAGATTATCATGGTTCTGAGGTAATGTGAGTACCCTGCCAGGTTCTCAGGCTGGGCCACTTTTGTAGATGTATGGGTAATGACGATGTCTTTTGATAGTTTGCAGCATATGGCAATGTCACCCCCTCTCCTTTTTAGCTGTTACTTTGTAAATGATGTACTCACCCTGAAGAATTTCAACTTTTTGTTGCTTTAGCCACATCACATTGGTCGAAGCTGCACTTACCCTGAAATATGTCCATCCGTGTTGTCATTTTGGCTTTGGTTTCTTTGGCCACTTCATCTTGACTTCTGCCCAAACGACAGTGCTGCCAACTGGACCGAACCATTGCTTATCCAGGAAATTGTAACAGCAGAAACCTGGCCTGATGGATTCTTGGGAGTTTTGCAAATTTGATTGTACTGATTTAGGCATCTGAAATATCAGGTAATCTGCAACTTTTGGCTTGTTAAAGTTGTTTTCCCCCCCGCTTATCTTCTATATTGTCCTTAGCGATTTTCCACATCTTAATTACCGCCTTAATCCAATTTCAGGCTTAATTGTCCACCATCCCAACAATAATTGCATTTTGAGGAAACATTAGAAACACAGGAGAAAGCTTAATGATGTTAATTTGACGTAGTTTAAAATAGCCACTTTAAACCCACTCAGTCTTTCTAGCTTCCCTTTCCCCTGTGACAGTGTGCGCCTCTGTTATCATCATTAGTGAACTGATTGAATTAGACTCTTCTTTTGTACAGACTCAAATATTTAAAGTGAAACTGTGACACTACTTATTACCATGCAAAAGACTCAGCACAAACAATCAAGCTCCTCGTATCGTTTCCGAACACGTCTTTTAGCAACAGTAAAGAGGAGGCAACTTATTATCTTAATCACATCTGGGCTGATTTAAAGCAAGACAAGTGACATGGTGCGTCTTAAAGAAGTACCATGTCACTTTTCAGGTGGGGTCTCAGCCACTTGCTTGTCTCCATATAGATGTTATTGCTGGGCCTGGGATGTTCCGCAGAGTTTAAAAACAGTAAAATTCTATGGAAGAATCTGGTGTCGACCTGTTTTTTGGTTTAATATCTCTGTAATTACTGGGCCTACCCACATGAAACAAAACAACTACCACAAAGTTCAGTGTTTTCTTTGTCAGGATGAATAAAGAACTGAACAGTTTCTTCTCCAGAATACCTTAAATTGTGTCACTATTTCGACCCTACAGATGTTTCTTTTCAGTTGAAAGGAATTTAACCCATGATTAATATCTCTGTATAATCCTTCAGTTGTCCAGGTTTGATTAGTAGTAAAGAGAAAAATTTAATTCTGTCACCTGATGTTTCGCTGCTCATCTAAGCCGCTTCTTCAGTTCTGGTCAGATTACTGGGGGACACTGCCTTGTATTCTATCTGAAGGGAGGAGCTAACTACACTGAAACTAACACACCTCTAGTTTTACGGTGTCCGTTTGTTAGCTCGGTCTATTGGCCTACCTTAAGTGTACACTGTGCCTGAGTCACATTTTGCATAATCATTCAGGCCCCTAATGGATGCTCTCACACCTATTAGCATCCTGGCCAGCCCTGTTGTTTTCCTTGTTTAGATTTAAGTCTGAGGTTGGAGTTTATAAATAGGAGATAAATGATGTCTGAGGCCTCCCATTCCTGTTCAAACAAAATGGCTGTTGCGACGGTTTTGGTACATTTTCTTATGGACTGGCTGTTTAGTTTCTCTCCAATATAACGCTCACTGCAGTCTTTACTTCACTGAATAGAGTAAAACCACATTGCTTTGTTTATGGCTCGGGGTTCTGTCCTTTGGGTGAAACCAGTTTCTGTCTTAAAAGGGTTTGAAATAGACCAGAATTTCATGCTGTGTGAAAATCCTTTGAAGCTTTTCAGGCACACCAGCTTTGTACGAAATGGTTACACCATTTCTTCTGTCGCCCTGTTTTTTGGCTCTCTTAGATCTATTGAAGGCCCATTTTGGATAATCACAAGCACGTGTTGTTCTTCTTCTTTACTTTTCCCTCTGTGCTTGTAGGAATCACTTGAGCCCTGTGTTGTAATGTAATAAAGACTAGTCACAGTATGCTAATAGGTGTGAGAGCACCTATTAGAGAGGCCTGATGATTTTGCAAAAATATGACTCGGGCACAGTTTACACTTAAGTTAGCTGAATGAACCTATTTAAACAAAACAGACACTTTAAACAAAGGTGTTTTGCTTTCAATGTAGCTAGCTCCTTCCTTCAGATAAAATATAAAGTAGTGTCCATCAGGATTCTGACCAAAAACCGAAGAAGAAGCGGCTTGGATGAGCAGTGAATCAGGACAAACGCTCAACCAACTGAGCTACAGTCACCCTAAAGGTACATTCCATGCACATTTGCATCCCCCAAAAATGCTTCAAGAAGTGTCTGAATGCTGCATAACCTTTAAGACAATTTCAAAGTTTATACCGGCACCCTTTACTAAGTGAGATCAGTAGAAACGTAATCCAAAGCCCATAGCTGTCTGCATAGTAATGTCGATAATGTCCCAAAGCTACATTTATCCTTTTAAAATGAGCCAACTAATGTAATGACATTCAGTTCAGAACCATTACAAGAATAATCTCCCAGTGTTTCACCTGCAGCAGTCTACTGTTTATGACGCGTATTACAAAGAAATCAGAGGCTTGTTTAAAATTCAATAAGAGCTGTGAGAGTACTAATGTTTTTGTAATGCTGGTCCAAAATTGTCTGTACCACAACTGGTTTTATTCCAAAGAAAGTAATTATTTGTCATACTCTGATGTAGCATTAGATCAGTGGTTTTGACAGACTTGATAATCTATTGTTATATATACAAATTGCCAGCATTTTTTGTTTTACATTATGTACAGTACAATCCTACTTTTAAAAGTAACTTGTGGTTAAAGAAGGGGTATTTACTGCTAACTCATAACACATTTAGATCACCATTTGACCTTTTATTGTTTTGAAAATACTATATTCGCTAAAAACAAACATATTAACGTGTTTTAGAAGTTTCAATTTAGTTTTTGAGTCCCTCTTACCTTTGCTCTCTGTGTTAAGTCTCTCCCCACTCCCCCCCTTCAGAGCGCTATCATAAGACAATCAGTGTGCATCCTACTAATGAAACCACTGCACATCGCACCAGGTTTGTTAATTTGCTGTGTACACTTTTGTATCCTGCTTTTGTACATTTATGGAGAATTGTCGTGTGGGAGCATGGAGTGACGTAGTCTTCTGGGCTGAGCATTGGACACGATCTTACAGCTAACGGTAAGGAGGGTTTGAATAGGGCCCCAGAGAGATTACTAATATAATCAAACATGTATGGATGACATCTAAACCCTCTTCAGGCATGATTTTGATGAGGGAAACAACGTTATACACACGGAAGAAAGCAAAAAAAACCCACGATTTCGCATAATACCCTTCTCTTTATAAATGCAAACTTAGCAAAAGCTACCTGTACACGTCCCCTCCGGTGCGTTCAGAAGTAACATGCACAGCTCTGTTATCTGCTAAGTGCGGTGGATAAAAGTTGTGGATCTAAAGATTTTCGCTCAGAGGGATGTAGGGAGCAGACATTATTTTCCTTTAAAGCGAGGATAAGGTAAAACACTATATCTTTGCTTAGATTCAAAGGACCCGCAGCCTCGGAGAACAGCAGCGCGTTACTTATGAACTATTTTACTGCTATCAGTTGTTTACCTCTACGGACCATTAACATTATAAAGTGAAACAAGGAAATAAAAGAAATGTGGTATTGAGGTGTGAACTGTGTTTAAAAAAGGGAGCTACTGTGTATAGAAAGTTTAACATTAGGGCCTGACTAATTGGCCAATAATTTCACCAGTGATGTATTTCATTATGGGAAGCAACTAGCACACAGAGACACTTTTGTCCAGCAGATAAGGTGCAGGTCAGAGGTCATGTACTCATTCTATCTGCGCAGTGTGTCTGGCCCTTTCCCAAAAATCACTTCCTCTGCCTCTTTTTTCCTAAGCACTAATCCTCATTTTGTGCTAAAGAGCTGCTACCTTCAGAGGAGTGAACCACGATGAATGAGAGCTGTTCCTACGCAGGTGGATGAGAATGAGAAAATTAACAATTATTTAAACACTGCCTTTCATTCTTTAATCCTATTGTGCCTTGTAGTCTGGCTGGATGTCTAATAGGCTACTTTGGTAAATGCATTGTTAGGCAATAGTCTGCTGTGTAAAGGCATTGTGTCAATATTTAATTACTGTGCATTGGGAACATTTTTGCTTCACTTGTCATGTCTGTAGTTGACGTGGTTGATGCCGGTGCTCTGAGCTCTGGGAATGAGAACTCTGGGAAAGAGAACAGTCTGTGACATTATTTCTGTGGGTATGTGCTGATATGTGGCTAAATACTTCTTTTTAGATCTGATTGCAAAAATATCCAGAAAATGTAATGAAAATGCATACCCCACAACACTGTATGCAACAGCCCCACCTAGAGTTTATCACCAGCCGCCACTGCTAATATGGTAAAAGCCATGAGGATTGCCAAGATGCCAGACTTGAGCTGCAGCTGAGCAGCAGAGCGGTGCGCACACATTGTAGTGAATAATCATTTACGCCCTTAGCATACAAAGAGCTGTTGGGGTAATCCTCCAAAAACTGAGGAGCATTGCCACAGACTTTAATCACACCACTGACACAACAGCGTCTCCAGGCAATTCCAAAGGAGATTCCACAATGTTCCAACATAAAAATCAGAGCCAACCAGGTGGACGTCACCTGTCCACATGATTACAAGCACTCTGGAGCAGAAGAGGGCTGCAAGAGCTTTGCTATTCCTGTGGCCACGGTCACAATAACATTCCTACAGCAAACAAGTGGGGCTTGGCAGCTAACCTTGCAGAGAGTCTTACTCCAGTAGAGAGGAGATTACACTGGAGATGAGCAGATCATTCCTTCTGTAGGGGTACACAAGGGCACAAAACCATGCTCAAAAAGATTTGGAAAAGGTAATTGAAACAAAGGAAGTGATCCATGCCTGTCTTTTTGAGCCACGCTTTAAGGAGTGACCTCTATCTCAAGAAGTACCGGCTCAAGCCAAAAGTGTGCTCTAAAAAGATTCTGAAACTACAAAAAGACAGGAAGAAGAAGAACTTATCTCAGATGTGGCTGAGATAAACCAAGAGTAAAAGTGGAAGAGCCACACAGCACACAGCCTTCATTATGATGATGTAAGTCTCCCATTGTAGGACAAAAAGGTTTATCTTGCTGGTAGCCACAAAGAGCAGTCACCTCCACCTGAAGGAATACACAACTTAGATACATGAGCGAGGCTGTTTAAGAGAGAGAAAAAAAGACCAACTGTCCACTCTGGTCCTCCGGTGTCCATCCTCCTCTGTATCAAATGAGAGCATTTTCAGCACATTATGAAATATATACAAGAAGAGAAGTACACTGAATGGGGAAAAATGTAGAACCCAGAACCTTTTGGTGTGAGGTGAAATGGCTAGTTAATAAAAAGTGCAGTGGTTGTGACCATTTGCACATAATAATAGTGTTTCATGGGAGACATAAGGCTGTACTCAGAGATGGTGTGCTGGTAAATGTGCTTCATCCAATTGCTCCATTCCATGAGTCGCTATTACCGACCATCTGCATGTCCTGCATCTTGGTCTGTGGCTGTACTGCACTTGTATCGAACCACTGTTATTAAATCTTCACTGGAGCATTAAAAGTCATGTGCATGTGAGACTGAAGTATTGAAGATCATTAAACAATCCACTGCCCTGCGCATAAAAGGGTGGAGAAGCTTTAATTGAATTTTTATGGGCTCCTTAAACACAGGGATTCACAGTAGCAAAGTACAGAAGCATGGGTTCCCAAAGTGAGGGCGTGTGGAATGATTTAAGATATTATATGTACAGTATCTTTTGAAGTGAGTTCCAATAACTAAAAAAGTCAAATCAAATCAAATTAAAAACCATACTCTAAATGATTAAATTTTGTATTCCTTTGTTCCACTGTCAAGTGTTTAATAAATGACATAAATCAGTCGCTCTTTTTACACTAAGGACCACAAAAGAAAATATTTTGTAATGGGTCAGTTTGAACCCAAATTCAGCATATCTAACAACAGGTATGGTTGACATGATTATATTAAAGGAAAGTCAAGGCAAGGTTATTTGTATAGCATAATTTGTCCACAAGGTAATCAAAGTGCTTTACAGAAGAAGAAAGACATTAAAATCACAATACAACAAATCAAAACATAAATAATCACAAATAATCATCATAAAATTAACATTAAAGGAGAGAAAAAAGTAGAATAAAGACCTTTCAGTCATATGCACAGCTAAACAGAACTGTTTTGAGCCTTGATTCAAAAGTAGAGGCCTGTCTCACATCTCACATCAGGAAGGTTTTAGTTTCATAAAACTGAAATACTGATTCGCCATGTTTAATCCATGCAAAGTCTTCAGAGTGTGAGAGGGTTCATATGGCACTAACATGTCGGAGATGTACTTTGGCGCTAGGCCATGGAGAGACTTGTTCACATGCAGAGCTGCTTAAAGTCTGTTCTCTGAGCCACAGGAGCCAGTGCAGAGACCTGAGCACAGGACTTATGTGCTCATCCTTCCTGGTTCTAGTCAGGACCCGAGCAGCAGCGTTCTGGATGTACTGCAGCTGTCTTAAGGTTCGTTTGGAGAGGTCAGTGAGCAGGCCGTTACAGTAGTCTAACTTACTGGAGACAAATGCATGGATAGTCTCTCTCCAAGTCTGGTTTTGACAGTATACCTTTGATTTTTGCAATCTTTTTAGATGGTTAAAAGCTGCAGATGTTATAGATTTGATGTGGCTGTTAAAGTTCAAGTCTGAGTCCATTATTACCTATAGATTTCTAGCTTGAATTGAAGGTTTTAGAGAGAGAGAGACTGGAGGTGACTGCTGACACTTTCTCTGTTTTTGATTGTATTATTAAAGATAATACAATTATTAAAGACTTTAGGTACTGTTTTAAAAATGTAAAGAACAAGTTCATTTAATTTTAGTTCATCTTAAAAAACGGCTTGCCATCATTCCTCACTTACTTTATGCGTTCTAAACATCCTAATTATTCACCATGATGAATTTATAAGTATGTTTGACAACTTAAAGAGGCCAGAGGAACGTTTCCTTACACTAATGCTAACAACAACAGCTGATGTGCTAACCATGCATTTCCTGATTATCAGATGGTAAAATGCTTCCTAATTAGATGCAGAAAGAACACACCAGGCTTATATCGACTGGGGCATGACAAACTCGCTCAGATACTCAAATCTGATAAAAGCCCATTAAGCAACAGCAGAAAACAAGTCACCAGGGACCAGGTGAATCAACGTAATCAGGAACAAAAAGGGTCAAAAAAGAGGTAATTAGTTCGATGAAATGCAAGAAAGTCTTGTTCAGAAACTATTAAACACAATTTGAAGCTGGCGAGGTGGAGTAGACAGGAAACTCCTGGAAATAGTATGGAGACATAACTTTACAGGCATAACCTTGCAGATTAAAGGTCCAGGAGACTCTAGAGATGTCTAAAGCTGTAAGGGATCCAAATACAGGAATTCTCAGCACGTACTATCCACTGGCTGCTTCCACTGTAACAGGGCTGCGACGAAAGGTTCTTTTAATAGTCAACTAGTCAGCAATTAAGTTTTCTTTTACTTGACTAATCAAATGACTTGTTAAATACATCGCGTATATAGAAAAAGGTCTTTTTGTGTGTTTTACAGTCTATATAGTCCAGACTAGTCATAATTAGCTGATCGATCTTACAGAGTATTATAACCTCGGACATAATCCAGAACAAAGGCTGACGTAGAGGTGTCCTTGGTAGTTGTAGTGTAATTTCTCACAGGACGCCTAAATTAGTGCTGAATCAAAAAAACAAAACACAGAAGCTGGCGTACCACCTGTACCACAGTTTCACTGGACTAAACTCTAACAATAGAAAGGACATAGAATAAAGAGCATTAGGGAATGAACAAGGGATTATTTATTAAAGTGGGACCAAGCACCTAAACTCCGCCCAAAACCACATTCTAAATAGAGCTGCTAAACTGTGCAGTGCCAGAAGGACCAAAGTGAAGCGTGAGGGGGAGGAGAGGGGGTGTCTGTCAGAAACACCTGGCTGTAATTATGGTAGTCGTGCGTGATGTCACCAGGTACTGGAAATTGCAGTGGCCACATGAGCCAGGACATATCCATTGTTCATACATTTTTGACCACAAAGCTGCAAATATACTTAGTTTGCATTCAAATTACAAAAAAAGTCTAGATACAATAAACAATCCTATTAATACATTCTATACACGCTTCAGTAGCGAAAAAAGTTGATTCATATTCGTATAGTTCCACTGTAGTACAATACACTTCTTTCATAAGAGAAGGACAAACAGCCTATTTCACAAACCCAGTAAAAGCACAGCATAGGAAAATACAAATGTTCAGTAGCAGTGGCCATGGAAACAAGATAATAAGTGAAGCCTTTACCTGTTTGATCCTGATTTCATGCAGACAAACTCAGTGAATAGTGGACGTGTCTAGTAGAATAGCCGTCACAGGAGTCCTCCAGTGTTGGTAAAATCACTTTGGACATCATTATTTTTGGCCTCAAGGATGGCAGATAAATGTTGTAAATAAAATCCAGACGTTGTATGCAAATGCGTGTAAATAAACTGACAAGACAGGTGCACTGTCTGTATAATTTAAGAAGAGACATATTAAATCTCTATCTTGCAAAGGCATTAGGTCAACCCCAATGACTCTCTATCGTGTCACACATTCACACAACTGTGCAGCAGAGGCGGGCCGCACAGGGTGTGGAGTGACTTGTACTTGCCTTATCAGACAGTCCTATTTTCTGTTGGAATGCTGAAGGGTCTGAATCGAGTGAAGTGAGATCATGCTGGGGGTTTTCCACAACTGTGTCTATGGCAGAATGTTCAGCAGTTACCATGGTGACGCAGTGCAAACACAAGAAAACACAGGCTGAAATGTTTTAAGATCTAAGATTTAAAAGTCAAGAAAAATATAAATAAAAACAAAAAAAAAAATCACTGTAATGTTATTTGAGAGGGACTTGTTTAACCGTACAAAATCAGATCCATCCATCAATCCATCTTCTTCTGCGCATCCGGACTCCGAGACTTCCCTCACCCCAGACACGTCCACCAGCTCCTCTGGTGGGAGCCCAAGGTGTTCCCAGGCCAGCCAAGAGACATAGTCCCTCCAGCGTGTCCTGGGTCTTCCCCGGGGCCTCCTCCCGGTGGGACATGCCCGGAACACCTCCCAAAGGAGGCATCCAGGAGGCATCTGGAACAAATGTCCAAGCCACCTCAGCTGGCTCCTCTTGACGTGGAGGAGCAGCAGCTATACTCCGAGCTCCTCCTGCGTGACCGAGCTCTTGAACCTATCCACCCTGCGAAGGAAGCCCATTTCGGCCACTTGTATCTGCGATCTTGTCCTTTCAGTCATTACCCAGAGCTCATGACCATAGGTGAGGGTAGGAACATACATTGATTGGTAAACCGAGAGCTTCTCTTTTTGACTCAGCTCCTTCTTCACCACAACAGAGCGATGCAGCGACCGCATCACTACAGACGCTGCACCGGTCCGCCTGTCAATCACACGCTCCATCCTTCCCTCACGTGTGAATAAGACCGCAAGACAATTGAACAAAATCAAATCATCTGTTGTGACTCCAGCTAGGTCAATTCTTCTCAGATTGTGTTAAAACAAAGATCAGTTTAAATTCTAATCTGACTGACAGACAGAGCAGTGCCTCCAGTCAGCATCAACACCCCCAGGGAATGTTGATGACATCAGATCAAGTATCAATTTAAGCCAATCACAGATGCTAATTTGTACCATGTGTCCCTCAAATGAGGTAGACAACTCCTCTCTAATAGTCTGGCATCAGTCAGAACAAAAAGTATAATTTCTTTTACATTTTTCTGAGCAATAGCACCTGGAATACAGCACAATGAAGATTACACAAAGATGCATGAATCATTCGGTACAACGTGGCTTTAAGAGGCACTTTTGCATAATATTGTCTCCTTTCTGTGAGTTACCATACAGTGTACAGTAAGCAGAGGTGCGTAGTACTCAGTTACATTTACTTGAGTAACTTTTAAAAGAAATTGTACTGCTCAGAACACTTTTCTAGCAAGCTACTTTTTTACTACTTGAGTAATATTTTTATTGAAGTAACAGCACGTATTGCTTGTTGCTTGTGTAAAAGTTTTGGCTCATCTTTCCACTGTGAGTAAATCTACAAGTGACAAAAGCTTTACGTTGACAATATGAAATAGTTTGAACATTTGTGTTTCTTGCACCGCTCCTTCAGATATGATTTAGTTTTTTTCTCATTTTCGCATCTGTCCTTTGACATTTATTGTTTTTTACTTCCAATTACATTAACTGCAAATTATAAACCGGATGTCAGTGTTACTCTTACTTTAGCAGTGGTTTTGAAATACTTTTTTTACTCTTGAGTTATTTCTTGGACCACTACTTTGTACTTCTACTTGAGTAATATTATTTTAAAGTAATGTTACACTTATTTGAGCGACTCTACTTCACCTCTGAGAGTAAGTCAACCTCCAGTCCAGTCTCCAGAAGTTGGTGGATGTATAACTCTTCCTTCTGAGCCACTGTTTCACTTTTCCTTTCTTTTTAGTGGCTCCCATAAGTTTTTTTTTACTTTTTTATTTTCAATAGAGTGAAACTTTGTGGCCCAGCTAAGTGCCATTGCAGACTCAAATGTTGTTTATGTAGCTGCACCATTGCTGCTGGCCATGTGCAGCTATAAACACAAAAATCACTGAAGTTTTCTCCAGAATCCCCACAGGACCCGGAGACGTGAGCCCAATGCATTCTGAGGACATTTTTCAGCCTGTAGTGGATATGGTGGCGACGCAAACGTGTGAGTGATGTTATAACTTTGTTCCCTCATCAAAAACATGCCCGAAGAGGTTTTAGATGTCATCAGTGCATGTTTGAGTAATCTTGCGATCTCTCCCGGGCCCTAGTCGAACCCTCCTTGTGGTTAGCTGTAATATTCTGTGCAATTCTCAGCCCACAAGCCTACGTCAGCCGTGCTCCCACACGACAGTTCTCCATAAATATACAAAAGTCTGGCACAAAACTGTACACAACAAGTTGACAAACCTGATACGATGTGCAGTGATTTAATTTGCGGGATGCACCCTGTAAGGTATTTTGTAGCAGCGCAGCACTACATCAAACTGGTATCTTGATTTACTAATGCTAAGGTAAATAATACGCGCTCACCAGTGGATATGGATTGCGTGGGGGGATCACCAGGACACTATGGAGACCAGCGTGGGACAATAAGATAACAGCTATCTTCTGGTCATTTTGTTTAAAGCCACATCTCAGGAATGTATGACTCCCACTTTGAGAAGGTTGTAAAACGATCACCTTGTTCGACTTTGCCTGAAGTTTCTTAATGTGTAACGCCATGCAAACCAGAAGAAGACCGGCCTCACACACACACACACACACACACACACACACACACACATTTGGGGACCCTATAACAGCTGTCAAAAGGCACATCTCAGGACTCTCTTCCTACACTTTCCGGAGAGTCTGTTGCTTCATTGTTCACTTTACCTGTGTGGAACTCATTAAACCCTTCTGACTTTATGTTTCAGTCTCTTTGCCCTTCTTTATGCTTACACCAGAAACGAACATTCTTACACCGATTGAGTTGTGATAGAGCTGTGAAGAGGGAGTGACTCAAAAGAGCAAAGGGAGGGGAGACTCGTGTAACAGATTACACATGTTCATACACTGTTTTCAGTAAAAGTTGCATTTTCAAAACAATAAAAGGTAACGTAGTGATCTAAATCTGTTATGTGGCAGTTAAAATCCAGAGTGATGCAGGTTTGAATCCCTGCTTCTGCTGTTTGCCAAATGTTTCGACACAAATTTTGGTTTTGCCGATGAAGTTGTCTGTCTTTACTGAACTTAAGTTGAAGGAGCAGAATTGCGCTGTTTACTGCTTGTACAGGTCCCGTCTTTACCGCCCTGACGGTACAGTGTAGTGGCGTTTCGATTAATCTAAGTTACTGCTGATGGTAGATTTTATGTAAAGTTTAGTTTCTGTGCCAAACTTCTGATAGTAACACTTGCATCAGCACAAATTCTGACTCTTCTCAAGAACCTATTAATTTGCGCTCCTGGCCTGGTTTTCTCTCCAGACATTTTCACTAACAAATTGCTTTTTATGAACTAAATGCTAATGTCTGCTTCACTGCACAGTATAATGCATGGAGCTATGAAGGCACAGAGCCACTGCCCATAATATAAACTTTTAAACAATATCAATTCATGTTTTTGTGATAATAATAAAGTTACAATTTCGCGGCCCTGTCTGCTGATATAGTGTGTCTATTGTTTGTAGTAAGTGGTAATAATGGCTAACAAAAAATGCAAACATAAACTCAAGAAATCAACTAAATGTGGTACTATGTCAGATTTAATTGGACGAATAAGCCAGCGAAGACCAAAGTTATCCAGCCCATGTTTATGTGGTGTTTGAAGCAGTAGCCTGAAACAATGGTGCTCAATTTACTTCCCATTCATTATTCCCATAGACTTTCCAAAAGGCATATATATATATTGAAACTTTGAAAGCTTGCTCGGGGCCTTTTTGGACTTAAAGCAACCGTGTTATAGACCACACACTTTTTACACTTTTCTCAGACAGGAATGAACATTTTCTCACATTTCTCTCTTGTTTAAACACTTTCAAAGTTCAAACCATCATATATTACATTCCTCTTCCTCGATGATCACTTAAAATTTGTTGTTCACGTGTCTCTGCTCCAGCGGTATCCGTGGAGGCAGCCTCTTTGTGCAGAGAAACACCTTAAAGTCCAAAGATTTCTGAAATTTGTTGGTGCAGAACGTTTCATCGACATTGTGGGTTTTGCTGGGAGTAAACTTGCAAACATACAGCACTTCAGAGTCACACTGCCATCGAACATTTATGTCAATTTGGTTGAACACATTCTGTACTGTACAGGAGACACGGCACATCCCTTAGCCGATAAGGACGCAGAACCTAATTTTGTTCATACGTTGTAAAAAAAAAAAAAAAAAAAAAAAAAAAAAAATGCAGAATTGCACAAAAAAAAAAATCTGCAAAACAGCGAAGCCGCAAAAAGTGAACTGTGATATAGCGAGGGACCACTGTACTCCTGCTCAAGATGCTGTATAGATTATATTTTATTATTAGAGTGGTACTTTGAATACTTAACATTTTCTATGGCTGTTCTTGTTTAAAAAGTTTGTGGACCATTGAGATAAATAAAAGTACAACACAGCCCTGTAATGCCCTTAGTTTCAGTGATAGATGTATCCTGTGCAGAGCTCTAATGAGAGGCTGGCATTTAGAATAAGCGCAAATGGTCTGGGGGTTTAATGACCGCTTCCACTGTTTTAAAGATTAAAGTGTGCAATTTTAAATGGACTTATTTGTAAATTATTCAAACACTGCTGTTTTAGCCCGAGACTGTTTTTACAATGAGCCATTGGAGGAAACTGGCCCAAACACAGTAAATATCCAGACTTTAATGTTGCGCAGTTGTTTTCAAGCTGATCCCACAGAGATGTTTTTTTAATAAGACCAGCTCTGATTAGACTGGTCTTTTAACCCATACAGCCACGTCCCTCTGCGATGTGCGCTTGAACTGCAAAATGTTACTTTCTGAAGTTTATGAATGTGAAAAGTGGAATATTAGTGCATTCATGTGTGCTTTTGGATGGCTACAATATAGAGACTGCAGCATAGATTAAGGCTAAAGTACATTGTCTGTGCAGGGAACTTTTTCCTTCTTCCTGCCAGGAGCCGTGGCCTCTGCAGTGGACCCATCTCCAGATGTTGAGCTGGCTTGGTCTAGATTTTAGCTGAGCATGACTTGTTTTCTGTTGATGGGGGTAATCCCTTCCTGTAATTCAAGAGGTCCATGGTAGAGTAGGTTTCAAAGGTAGTCATCTGGACAGTGTTTTAGAAACCAGGATGTTGCTGCTCTGCTGTGACCACTCTGATTTCCTTCAGTTTAAAAATTACTTTGGGTCCCTGGCAAATGTTAAACGTTACTTACACATCATTTCAAGTACAAAGACACTGCTAAGGAACAGGAAGTCTAAGGACCTGTTGGACATAATTTCTTTTAAATCATTTTAGATAAATAGGCAAGGCAAGTTTATTTGTATAGCACAATTCATACACAAAGTAATTCAAAGGGGTTTACAGAATAAAAAAGACATTAAAATCACACAAATCAAAACATAAATAATCACAAATAATCATCATAAAATTAACATTAAAAGAGAAGAGTGCAGAATAAAAACCTTTCAGTCATATGCACAATGAAACAGAACTGTTTTGAGCCTGGATTTAAACATAGTCAAAGTAGAGGCCTGTCTCACATCTTCAGGAAGATTGTTTCAGGTCTTAGCTGCATAAAACTGAAAACACTGATTCTCCATGTTTAGTCCTGACTCTGGACACCAGCAGGAGGCCGGTCCCTGAAATCCTCAGAGTGTGAGATGGTTCATATGGCACTAACATGTCAGAGATGTACTTTGGTTCTAGGCCATGGAGAGACTAAATATTGAGGTTTACTTTTAACAATATCTTAAATCAGTATCTTTGCATGCGCTTGTTTATTACTTAATATGTCCTAATTAAACTAGAATAGACAGAGTAACTACATAAAACCTTGATGCCCTTGGTCTCTTCAAATACTGCAGACGTGCAGGTGGCCCTGCCTGGGGCGTGCTCACTCACAGCCTCGAGGTGCTTCACAACATGACTCACTGCACAGGCCTCCCCTCCAGAGAGCGTGTTCACTTTATTTTAACACTCACATTTACGTCTCAACTATTTCTGTATTCAACAAATACAGACCCACTGTGTGAATGGTACATTTTTATATAGAGCTTGTCTACCTTCAAGGCACTCAAAGCGTTTTACATCAAAGAACCACTCATACATTCACACACACATTCATACACCAGTGTGGGGGCAAGGCAGGATAAGTGTCTTGCCCAGCGACACAAACACAGTATTTGGAGGAATACACTCTACCAGCCTAATTGCTGTCACACTCACTTTTCTGTTGAAGAGTACGCTATCTGGAATTTTTATGGCTGCAGTATGACATTAAGCTTAATCTATTTTGCATTCATTCAATTACAGGTGTCAAAATCATTCTCCAGAGCGACGATAATTGTGACATCTTGCGAGATCTTTCTGCAAGAAATCTTGTCCCATAACAATAATAATGATAATCAATGTAATATAGCCACATTGTTTTTCATTTCCAAAGAAACAAATTATTGAGACGAGGAAATATATAGCAGCTCTCATTGTTAAAGTCTTGCATTTTTCATTGTACCCCTGAGGTTGTTTTCATGCCACATTAATGAGAGTGTCAGTCTGAGGATGGGGCTTGGGCAGTCTCAATGGATAAAACCTGTTTATTTCCTCTTTGTGTTGAGGCAGGATAGATCGTGGGTGACAAGAGAGGGGTGTGTGTGGCATCACTCTGCACTATCGAACACCGGGGCACTTAATGAAGGCACTGAAACCACCCAACAAACCTAAATCAATACACATGGATCTGACCGGCACAAGCTGTGAATACTGACCAATGCATTAGTTTTCTATGTAAGGGAGATGTGAGCTACTACTTCTATTGATTGAATAGTTAAATGTGCACTATGTAACTTTTCTGATGCTCCTTACAGTGGTATTAACCTTGTCCATCAACATAGAGACAAGCAGGTTACACCAAAAGGCCAACGTCAGATCTGTGGAGAGGGGAGTCAGCTCACATGGAGAATGCATGGTTACAAGTGTCTACAAAAAGACCACAACTGAACTAGAAATGTACAAATTAATCATAAATAAATCAGCAGGATGAAATTATGACAGACAGAATTCACACATAATTAATATTTTTAAGACTTTGGTTCATATGGATAGTGTTGTTACCATAAAAACACACAAAAAAAACTCTTTATTTAGACAATAGAGTGTAATTTTCAAAATATCAAACCTAAAATACATAAATGATTTCTACTATTTTAAGAGGATGACTTGAAATCGCACTCACCGTATATCATTTTGAAGTGTCAAAAGCTTTTCACATGTCAAAAAATAAAGCACAAAATCACAGCAGTAAATTGGGTAATTGCCAATCTCCCTTCCAAAAATAGATCCATGCTGCACCCTGGATAGCATTTTGTGTCTCATGTCAAAGAACATCGGCATGCAACAGTTCTTGAACCATTGCTGGAAGGTCCTATTTTAAGCAAAACAGTTTCTTGTGAGCTTGTAGACATGTTACACACACACACAATTCTGGATTATTAGAATATCTGCGTCCCCAATGCTCTTTTCCACCTTGTGATGTCATCAAGTGATAGTTTTAAAGTTAAAGTCAATTGAACTGCTTTACTCTTCTGTAATCTAGAATAACCTCAAGCTGCATCAAGTGAAGCAGTTTCAATGAGGCTAAAACAATGGCTGTACCTTCAAATTTCAGGCAAATTCATGGCAAAAATGATGAAAATGATCCAGGGAGGAACAGAGTGTTTTCAGTTTTAGAAAAGAATACAGCCTAAATATGCAGGATAGGTGCGTTTAATGTGCGAATTAAAGAAAACACAACTCCAGGTATGCTTATGATGAGGAAACATTATAACATAGGTCAAAACAGTGTTATATAGGCCCTTTAAAGCCTGTCATGTCAAAGAACATACATCGAATAGAACGTGAACCTCTACTGAAAGACCTAAGCAAAAGGGGGTATATGTTATAGGCAAAATTGATAATCAGGCATTCTATAGAAGGAAACAACCAGACAAAGTAGGAAATGAATCATTAGCCACAACTTTGTCTTGGCAAAGTAGATAATAAAACATCCATGTCCTACTTTTCCTAAAAACACTTGGCATTTTATAGAATGGAGACAAAGGTCCTTGATCGGTGGATCTTATTGGTGTCAGTTCAACTGCAGCGAAATCCACAAATTCATGACCACAGATAAGTGAACTCATCTCTTGATAAAACTTAGTAAGGTCGGGGCTATCCTTGTGTCTGCATTATTGACTGCCCACCTGTATGCATCCTACAGAATGGTCCACTTTCTGGAGACCTTCTCTACTTCAAAAATCTGTTGAAAATGGGCCTTTAATCTGTCACCAATTTTATGCTAAAATAATGTTTTTTGCTTGTTGTTTTCAGCCAGTAAGTTCTGGTTTATTTTTATAGAAGGTAACCATGGTGATATTGCACACAGCGAACTTGAGTTAATGGCCACTTAACTGACTCAGAATTGGTATAATTTATTTCCATATCAGTGGTAACGTCTTGGGCTATGGGCTCGGTCATCTCCTGGTCCCAGAAGATCATACGGCCATTTGCATCAACTGTAAACCATAACAAAAACATTTTAAATTGCAATATCGATCTAAAAAAACTTAATAAAAGAAACAAATCGGCTGACTTCTGGGTTGGAAAATTACAAAGCCCAGTGGGAGCTGACACCCTAGAAGTTATTACAACAACCAAAAGCTGCATGCAGTCGAAACCTCCTAAGGATAGCTGTAGATCACTTTAGCGAGTGGCAGATTTTGTTCTTTCATGCCAAAATAACTACACGACAATGCCGAATCCTACGCAAATCACTGATTAAGAAAAGAAAATTGGAGATGAAGTGGGTTACGAGCAGTGGGCATGTGGCGCTGGCGGTGAAAACGGCGGTAGGTCGGAGCAATTAAGAACTCGAAGAAGTCGATTTTGCGGTGGGGTAGTACTTGTGGGAAATATTAGTCATAGTTTTACAGCTGTTTGTGGAAAAAAAAATGACCAAAAAGTCCAACAATTCAGGAAGTATACCGGGACAATTTAAGCACAAGGAATAGTTTTTGTAAATTATTTCTGTGTAGACTCTGCACACTTGACTGGGCGACAATGGTAGGAGGAGAAGGACTTGGTCTGAGAGGTTAAGAAAACTCCCGCACACTGTCTCACTCTTGATTCAATTTTATTCTTCCAACGTTTCGGTCCCTCTGACCTTCCTCCGGTATGAGGACAGCCCCTTCCGCTCCCCTTATTTAAGTTAAGGAACCGCCCCCTTCACTTTAATCAACCAATCATTGTAGTAAAAAACATACATTTACAATTAGACCCCAATATACCTGCAAAATGTGCATAATTCACTGTAGAAACATTTTTGTGAGTTAAAATGCATGGATAATAACTAGAAAAATATAGATTATTATCACTCGGAAAAAGTAGCAGTTATATACCATAAATTTGACATTAAAAAAAAGAATAAATGACATAAATGATGCCCCCAACAAGTTCACAAACATCTCCCTCACAGCTCACAGGCATAACATCATTACCTTAAACAATAGTTCATCATTTAAGCCTTTTGGACTAAGAGTTTGTAAGATAAAAATCGAATAGGCTTCACATCTTTTTAACACACGGCCGTGGTCACCCCCCCAGGTAACAGGTGCCAGGTAACAGTTTTGGAATTACCTCTAGGTACAGGTATCTGCCACCTCTATCCAACAAAGAATTATGAACTTCACCAAAACTTAAACAAACTAGAAAAAACTAGGCAATATTTTTGGTGAAATCTTAAATCCAGATATCCACACTTCAAACTCTGCCCCTCAGCCAGGTGCTCGTAATCAGAAACTCCAGGCTGTAATCGGTACAGTCCTGTGTGATGTCATGTAGTACTTGAAATTGCAGTAGGCACTGAATGCAGCACACGCTTACGATTTAGACATTTTTGACCAGGAAGCTGCAATGCCAGAAAACGACTAGGACCAGTAGATAACACTATTAAAACACCATATACACAGTTTAGTAGTGAGAAAAAAAGTGGATTTGGTGTTTAGTTCCACTTTAAGTTTAGGGCCTTTTCTGCTAAAGACAGAATATGGAGTAAACACAACCACACACACTATTGTAGGAAAAGACACAGTAGATTATGTCTGTTTTTGGGATGTATTATGTGCAAATCACTTCTATAAATGGAACGGGACCTGTTAAAATGCAGAGCTCATCTCCGCCGCACTGAAGTGAAATGAGATGATGAGATGTTACGGTGCCATCTGCCACCTCCAAACAGGTGTGAAGCCATCCCATAATACGACCAGGAAGGCTCTGGCAGCGTTTATACTGCAAATGAGATCTGGGCGTGTGCAGTCTCTTCACAGAAATGCATTTCAATAATCACGAGTGAACCGAGACGTCCTCCGGTGGACATTTGTTAAGATATTTGGTGACGTGTGTTGTCAATTGGTTCTTACAAAAGATGCCAAGGTTGTCAAAGTATTGAATTAAAAAAAAGATGGAATGTTCACTGTGGAGTCATTGTTTCATTTCACAGTTGTCTCACCTTGGCATGTATTGTGCACAATTGACTTTCATGAGCTTTTAACCACGTTATAATGGTTTTCTTCTGAGCACTCTTGAGTACGCTCATGATGTAAGAGCTTACTCAGAGTGCTCAGAAGTAGTTTTAAATCCATGCTGTGGCCCACATATGATCCACATATGTAATAGTTCTTTAAGCCTTCTTTAAAGTGACACCATCTCGACATGGCACATCACCTGTATGGTTCCATGGAAATTGAAAGTTAAAACCATACTTTGGGACATTCTTCAAGGAAATAAATACCTTTGATGCCATGCTGTGGGTTATTACAGCCACATGAGCAGCATTCCATGGAGAGAAGCACGAGGAAGCACTCCCCCGAGCCTACTATGAGTCAGGTTTGTGGCGTTCTCACAGTAAGAACGAATGTTTTGTGCAATTTTCATGATCTCTGTCGGTCCTGCCCTTTTTTGCACTTTCTCTCCCCTCTCTTCTGTATCTGAGCCTGGCGCTGGGCAGAGATTTGGGCTCTTCCCGTGCACACCCGAACCTAATCCACAATCAGCTGCACCTGGGGAGGATAAGAGGAGCCAGGACCTGACACTCGGCATCAGATTATCCGCGTATCTTTGTGGTACACTCTGCTTGGCTCCGTTCTTGTTTTTTGCGCTTTTTGACTCCTGCTAAATTGGATACTTTTGCTCCTCACCAGATCCCGCTTCCTGGACCCGCTCAGCTCTTCAGCCTCCGACCCTGCTCTCCTCTCCCGGTACTGTTCATCTTGTCTCAGACTCTGCTACTCCACTCTACCCCTGGACAACGGCAAACACTCCACTCTCGACTCACCGTTCAATCTACCGTCATATTGCACTTTGTAAATCTGTAAATAGACACTGTTAAACCTTTCCACGAGTTATGTCTCTTTGGTCCTTCCTGTCAGTCACCAAACCAAAAACACGCTTTGGTTTTGGCTAAAAAGTTACACAATGGGGTTTTAAGTATTTGTTCTCAGTATGGGCTATTTATGCCATACAGTGAGATATCTCCCTTGGCATTTATGAGCCATAATGTGACTCTCTCTGCAGGGAGACAGGGCTGAGACAGGTTTATACATCAGCACTGTAAATATATTTTTTCTTTATTATGCCTTCATTATGTTGAGTTTAGCAGTGCAGTGTCGTAACTTAACTGAGTTTATATCGTATATTTATTACATATCATTTAATATAGAGGAAATGATCAAAGCCAGCCCTGTGTATCAGCCTCGAAAACATCACTATCAGCATCTCTCATGAAAAAACAAACATATAGGTTAAGTTCTAATATAAATAAAATAATAATGTAAAAGATAGGATACCAGTTCAATAGCTGTTCAAACATTTTAGCTTTAAGGTACAGTTTTCACAGTAACTCGGTTAACATCTGATGAAATTAAACAAAGAGCTTCCTCTGTTTGAAAAATCCTTTATTACTACAAATAGTTTATTTCAAAGTTCTGTCATACCGAACATGGTTTGTGAGTGCTTTGTAACTTTACCACCAAGAATTTCTTATTTTTTACATTTTGATTTCTTTTCACCCTCCTATACGGTATTGTGAGAACACTCTGCTATTCTTCTAAAAGTATATTTCCATCCACCTCAATGCGCTCTCATTGATGTGTGCTGAAGGACAAACTGCAGAGAGCGGGTAAGAGAGATGCTTGTTTACTCTGCGTCTGAACAGCTGCAGGGTCTGACAGGGCTTTGCATCCTCCACTGAAGAGCCACAAAACTATTCACTTGATGATAATGGCACAGGCTTAAATGCTGTAAACACTGAAGATTAGTCATCATCTTCTCTGATTGAATTTAGTGAAGATTCACTGTGGGTCCTATGTAATGAGCCAATTACTGAATTTAAAGTGGCAGTAGGGGGGCTAAGCAACAACTTTTTTTCCTTATATTGATCTGTCACAATTTTCTATACCATTTTATTTTGTCTTAAACCATGTTATAATGTTGTTCCCTCATCAAAATTATGTTTGAAGAGGTTTTATATATCATCCATGCATGTTTGAGAAATCTAGCGATCTCTCCTGGGCACTATTCGAACTCTCCTTACGGTTAGCTGTATGAATATGTCCACTGTTCAGCCCACAAGCCTACAGAACCCATCCTTCTGCAACACCAGTTTTCATACATATACAAGAGCAGGATACAAAGGAGACTCAAGGGTACTGAGCAGTGTACCATGCTAGATGTAAGTGCACACTGCAAGCTTGAGCCCAATCCCCCGTGAGCTACTCCCTGCCGTAGACTGCTGCTCCCGTGATGGACCCGTGTCATTTGTGCCCAGACTAAGCTCGGGACCAGTCGTGCACACAGCAAACTTGAGAATGTTGTAAAAACCCACCACAAATCCCATGAATGACAATGTGCAAAGTCCTCACTGTCTATAACAGCAGCATAACAGCCAGGTTCAGTTCAAGCAGAAAAAGAACCACTAAACCAGGAGGTACGTGGACCATTTACAAATTCTGTCCTTCTGTTTGAACTCTGGCTGTAAAAGCATATGGTTACTTTCCAGCAGAAGATTGGATTCAGACCTCTCAATGAAATAGACCCGAGCATATCATTGATGATTAAGGTTGTGCAGCAAAATTAATCTTGATTCGGATTCAATACAATCTAAACTGTAGTTACAGTTCAACCCAGCTGGTGCTCACCTGTTTTGTGTCCGTTATTTATCTATAATCTGCAGACAAGATTACATGTAGTGAAAATAGTCGCCTCTGGTGTCCTTCCCCATGTAATCTCCTGCACTATTATAACGTCCATACATCAAATCATTTTTATCATTTCAGTGCTAAAATCGCCACAAGCTAAGAAACTGATAGCTAAAAGCCAGCTTCACACCAGCTACTAGTCTAGCCTTATTTAAACTGCTATGATCATATGATTACAAGGTGAGTCTGACTCTGAGCTTTGGGTCTCGATCAAAAAGGCAAGATCCTGGATATGAGTGAAGAGCTAAGACCTGATCATTATCTGATTTATTTAGTTATGATAGATTTTTGAAAAATTATATCTGATGTGAGTAATCAAATATCTAAATATCTATTGTATTTTCATAATTGTTTTATTATTATTATTATTATTATTATTATTTTGATATTTTTTGCAAACTAATGTGGCAAAAGACTAAAAGGAAAAAGAAAATGTTTGTCATTTAATATTTTCAAAATTAATACTTTGTATTTCCAAATACCAGTTACTCTAAAAAACAATCGATTAACTGATACTTATGATAATATTACTTTTGTGCATGTAAAGCAACAAAAAAATCAGATGTAATTATTGCATTATCTGATTACTCTGCTAATCTGATTATTACTGATCATGTAAATGTAGAGTGTCCTCTAAACGGCCTGGTGCTCCCTGGGTTAGGAACACTTTGGAATCGCAGTTCAGACTGCTCCTGCAGTATTTAACTTAAGTAACCAAAAGTATTTAAAAGAGTGGATTATAAAACAGGCTCAGAGCCGAAATAGCTAAACTTGCAGAGTGAGAAAAGTGTGTTCATACATCTGAAGCAGCATCACACCATGACCAGAAAAAAAGGTCACAGAGCTGCAGGGCTAACACTGGAGTGGTGCCATACTGGTTTCAACATAAATCATTTACTACTAATGCTATTTATATTTTACTCAGAACTTCACCAAAGGTATTTATTCTGGAGGGTCTATGTCTGTCGACTCTCGGCTGGCCTGGGAATGCCTTGGGGTCCCACCGGAGGAGCTGGAGGACATGTCTGGGGTGAGGGAAGTCTGGGAGTCCCTGCTTAGACTACTGCCCTGCGACCCAGCCCCGGACAAGCAGAAGAAAATGGATGGATGGTATTTATTCTGAAAACTTTATGATAAAATTCTGTTCCCATCCTTTCCATCCACCAAACATCTGACACCATTAAATTAAATGAAACCATTGAAAAGCTCTCACAAACTCATCACAGTGAATAATTATGCTCAGAATGCATATGGCAAATGAGGAACAACTTAGGACTGTTTAAAATGAACAAGTTCTGTTTTCATGCTTTTAAGACAGTAAAAAAGTCAGGTGCAGCACTTTTGAAATATGAATGCTTTGTGATATGACAGTTATGACATTAGCACAAACGCCTTCCTGTTAGCTTCCTCAGATAATTCAATTGATATATTGTTCTGCGAGGTGAATATACCGTGAAAACATTGGACTGCCAGATTGGAATTCCCCTAATTGTGCAACTTGTTTCTTCGATTGTGCGTCGCCTCTGTCTCTACACATGTAACAACAAAAAGAACACATCCATTTTCACATACGTCATCCACAAATGTCGACTTTCACGTTTCACTGCTTTTGCATCAATGTTCTACAGGCGCTGAACTGGCCCATATTTCACCATGACATTTTCGGCATACTATGTCTCCGTGGCTGCAAATGTGTGCTTCCCCCGCGCGATCCGGTACATATGGCAGAGCAGCTCATTTCCTCCGAAGCGGATCTCAAATCTGTTTGCTCTTATCGGTACATGGCTGTCCCCTGTCTGCGTCTCAATATGCAATCATACAGGACGGCAGTTTCATTAAGGAACCATCACATTGACATTCCCCGCTGAGGCTAATTTCCTCTCGGGGTGGCCAGCTGTCACTCACTGCACTGTTAATGTTCCATGAGCTAATATCAGGCTAATATCTCTGGGTAGGTTACGTTCTTGTCAAAAATACTTTCTACCTGAGTATTTGAAGTAATGCTGGGTAGCTCTTACCGTTTCTGTGTTTGATACAATGCTTGGGAAATAGAAACTGTATTGTTCAAGGTTGAGAAGTGATATTTTGGGTGAAATTCTGTTGCCTCCAGTTTGGCTGATACCACTGACTATGTATAAATGGACATATCTAACCTGCTAGCCGCCGTGTTCCAAAAAGGATCCGAGCATGGCCATGATTTGTCTCCAACAATGACAATTTCTAATGGAAAATCTGCACATTCTGGCCTTAACACATTTATTTTAATCCACTCTACATGATCTCTGGGTTTACATTTACCTCCCACTAGCACTAGCAACAGGTATGATTGACAGCTATCGAGCCTTTTCGCTAAGTACCCACCCCCCGCCTACCAAAGCAGTGGTGGGAACGGGAAGGAGTGAGTACTTTCATCAACCTCGCTCCTGACTGGCTCCTTGGTTGTGCTCGCTGAATTTCAAGTATGGAACTTGGTTTCAAATTAGCTGCTATAACTGCTTCCCTTGATTGGCCTCATTTGGCTGGAACTGAACA
This sequence comes from Periophthalmus modestus, assembly GCA_019594935.1. Taxonomy (NCBI): domain Eukaryota; kingdom Metazoa; phylum Chordata; class Actinopteri; order Gobiiformes; family Gobiidae; genus Periophthalmus; species Periophthalmus modestus. The sequence continues at coordinate 18,321,285 of JAIEZT010001214.1, forward strand.
CTTGTATATAGTCTATGCTAGTTGCTAAAATACTTAAGTTTGTTTTTCATCCTACCCTCACCTATGCTCATGAGCTCTGGGTAATGGCCAAAAGGACAACATCGCGGATACAAATGGCCGAAATGGGTTTCCAGGAAGCCTCCTGGACGCCTCCCTAGGGTGTCCCAGGCATATCCCACTGGGAGGAGCCCCGGGGAAGACCCAGGACACGCTGAAGGGACTATGTTTCTCGGCTGGCCTGGGAACGCCTTGGGGTCGCACCAGAGGAGTTGGAGGACGTGTCTGGGGTGAGGGAAGTCTGGGAGTCCCTGCTTAGTCTGATGCCCTCGTGACCTGGCCCCGGATAAGTGGAAGAAAATGGGTGGATGGATGTTTTTCATCCAACAGTGTCTCAGTGTACAGGCTGTTGTGTCTAAGGGATAGATGGTTCATACAGTGACTGGTAGAGGTTGGATTTGCCTGTTTTATACTCAAAGCCCCTATACTCAAAGTCCCTCAAAGCAAAGGAAACCTTTTGCTTTGTTGTTAGGGCTGCAAATCCTTGGCCTTCTTTCAGTGAGCTTCATGAGGAAGTTCCTGAAATGGTTTTCACTTCACAGCTGTGCCTTGTCTGCCTAGTTCATTAGTGGAATGTCAAGAATGTAAAGCAGTGATCCAATTAAAAGGATGTCTATTTTCAATAAATGAGTTATTTCAGACTTTTTTGTTAAATACATTTCATATGTTCCTTTGTAGTTTTGATGCCTTCACTGAGAATCCATGATGTAAAAAGTCATGAAAATAAAGTAAAAACATAAAAGAAAAAAAAAAAAAAAGGTAGATAAGTTTTATGCCATACTGTGGAAAATTACTGACAAAGCAGTAATATCTCCAAAAAACTGGTTCTGTACCCTCCAAGTTACATTTCTATAAGAACATTTAATGTTCTGTTGAGAACTTAGTTTGACTGAGGAGTGAATGACAATTGTAACTTGTGGAAAGTGCCATACAAGACCGCTGTGTTATTCTTAGTTGCCCATATACAGCTTAATTTAACTCACCAAAACTGTTCAGCCCTGTCAGTTAGTTTCACTGTTTATTTTAAATTATTGCAGTTATTGCGGTTGTCAAAGCATTTATTTTGTACAATCTGGCAAGCTCCTGAAAGTGCCATCATAGTTGCATAAGCCGGTCCCATCTTTAACTGGGTCAAAGTGGTCCCCAGGGAGCTCAAAGCCTGAGAGCTGTCAGAGGAACATGAGGCATCCTTCACTCACTGTCCGCTCCTGTTGAGCCTGTGTCAGCTGAAGACGTCTCCTCACACAGCTCCTCAAGGAACCCGAGGAAAGAGAAGCCATTTTGTACAATTTGTGTAATATCACCACTGCCTGTCAATTCTAGCAATGTAATGAAACTTCAGGCCAGAGGCAAATGGTCATTGTAAATTAGTTGTAGTGTTTTTTATGGTATTGTGAATTTAGGCAACTACTGGTAACAATCAGAATGCTGGTACTGAAAACTGATCTTGGACAACAAAGCAGGTAAAGGTGCACTGCATAAATTTTTCTGGTTGGGGTTGTCAAAAGTATAAAAAATCAGGTAATAATCAATATATAAAACTAGTATAGAAACTAGATACTCATTTGAGCAAGTATTGACAGTAAAAAAAAAAAAGTCACATTCACAGGACAGAAATGAACCTTTCCCTAATAGCTTCAGAATAATCTTGAGCTGTATTAGAACAACTATCAGATCACATAGACTATTATACACCCATGGACCACTATGGAACCTGGACGACTGAGCAAGTACAGAAATATAAGCTCATACGTTAATATACAAGAAAGTTATATGATTTAATGTTGAAAATTACATTCTATTACAGGGGTGGGCAAACTTTTTAACATGGGCCACAGTGGCAGAGGGTGCCAGGCTAGGATATATATATATATATGTATATATTACAGATTTGGCCTGTAACATGTAGCAAATCATTAATATGCAAGGCTCATTGTACAATTGTTTTCCAAATATATTAATTCAATTAATAATTAATTTAATACATTTCGGTTAAATAAACACAGCAGAAAAACTTTGAACAAGTTTTACCCTTACCTATTTTAATATAATTTGGGCACGTTCAGCGGGCCAGATTTATAAGCCCAAAGGGCCGTGTAAGGCCCCCGAGCCGTAGTTTGCCCATGTCTGTTCAATGAACTAAATAAAGGGTCTTCTTTATTATCATTGTGGTATTGGAATTGGTGTTGAGTATTGTTTCGTGACAACTCTAGGTTGGGGTGGCTTATGTACAGGTCAGATCTGTGGAGAGGTGACACTATTTACAGTAAGATTTTATGCTCCTGATTAAAGACGTATGTTTAATACCATACTGTAGAATATTTCAGGCAAAGAAATAACATGGAGACAATCAGCACAACTTACTTAGTGCACTTTTGAAGGCCTTGTTCACAATTTCTATTTAAATCTGTAAAATTATTTTTTTCCCTAGTACAGTATATTATAAAGCAGTCAGAGGAAGCAGTCTCCTTTGCACTTTCTGCATCTAATTATGAAGCGTTTCTAATGATTGCAAGCGTGGATGGTATGTTTGGAAAATTAGCTGTAGCTGTTAGGATTAGGGTCATTGTTATGAAGCATTGGGTTAGTAATGTGTTAAAGAAATGTGAGGAATCAGTTTATGCCGCTGCTAACAACTACTTAAAATGAACTGGCTTTGTTTTTCATGGTTTGAAAATTGTAAAAGAATGAAAAAGTACATGACAAAAAATTGCTCAAATAATTAATTAAAATTGTTGTTCTAAGAGATAATAATTAACCACAGCCTAGGTACTGTACAAAGCTAAATGATTCCAGTAAGGTCAACTAGTGTATGTAATGATGCCAAAAAAGCATCTATGCAGGAAGGATCATAAACATTTTCTTAGTTTTCATTCATACGCTGGGGACACATGCCACTTATCCTCACATTCAAAGTCTGTCCAGGGAGAACGCCCACGTCACATAACCCACAGGACTGTCGGCGGAGGAAGGACCTGTCTCAAGCCCGACATACTGCACTAATGTGTGTCCCGGGAGCGCCATCGCTATCCCACAGCACCACAAGAGAAAACAGCAACCAGTCACGACACATCCAATCAATCTTACCGGTAATATTCCAACTTGTCCAACAGAGCTCCCAGCACCACAGCTATCAGCGTGAAGCACTCAAAGCTCTGGTGGGCGGAGCAAACGCCACATATCCATACAGCTATATACACATGGCAAGGTGTGTAAGTTATAATATAGCCTATACACCTATATACATCGCTATAGAGGCAATGCAGGCGCTATGACAGTTTATAATTTCATCCATGAACTGTGAAAATAAGTAACGAAAATAACAAGATGCTACATATTCACTGTGGCTCTACCTTCTGAGCCACACGTGCCTCTTTATGGTACACAAAAAAGCAGACATATTTACCTAATTTTGTCTGTTTTAGCATGTATAAATCATTTTACACGTGGGAGTATAATACATGCACATCACATTTTCCAGTAGGTTGCATTCATGTTCTACGACTTCACGTCACCGAAGTGTATGATGCACAAATATTGCCCGGTTTTTATTTGTAAAGGATTGGTTCCACAAACTTTCTGAAGCTCAAAAATAATCACTTTTGTGTTTTTACGCTGACAGGGAAGACATTGGACTTTGTGCCAGATTTGAATTCAAGTGGAACTAAACACTAAATGAGCTTTTTGTTTGCGGCTAAACCGTGCACACATCGCATTTTAATAGTATTTCTACTGTTACTAGTCATTTTTGGGCCATTTTAGTGCAAAATAAATCAATTTTCATGTGAAAAATGTCTAAATCTAAGTTTGTGTCGCCTTAAGTGGCCAATGTGATTTCAAGTAGCTGGTGACATCACACATAACTTCTGATCACAAACACCTGGCTGCAGAGGCGGAGTTTGAAGTGTGGATACTAATAGTTACAGAGATATTAACCATAAACCAGGTCAACAAATGTGACATCTGACCCCCTCAACTGAATTTTAAACTATGTAGAACAATGTAGAATATGCAGAGTAAAGATATAAGAAAATTAAAATTGTTGTGTATACTAGGGTTAATAACAAGGAACAATTCTCAAATCCATAGCTGCCTTGGGGATGGACATATACCATGAAAGAAACGACTGCACACAAAAGGCAGAGAACAAAGCTGCAGTGATACCGTGTGTGCGAGTGTGTCTGTATGTGTGAGTGGTGCAGTTAACTAAATGAATTCAAATATAGTAAAAGCGTTTGTTAATTAGTTTCATAAATCTCGCCCATTGTTAGTTTTTCATAGCAAGACTTTTTAATTGCTCCTCTGAGATTTAAAAAAAACAAAACTACTTTTAATTAAATTGTATGATTTGGGACCAGGGTGTAACGAGCTTTGACACAGTTCTCTGCTGGTGGCCCATTTTTATTAAATCCAGAGAGCACAAGTAATTAGAATTATTCATTGATGTAATTACTTTGGAACATTTGCACTTATTACATTATTATCGGTGCAGTGAAATATTCGCTCGCACAAGGTTTATAATAGCAGGAATCGCAAGACGCCCCAGTGTTCTGCTTTTTGAAACCTGGTATTAATTGCATTCAAATGTGGTGAGGGGTTAGCCCTGTCTGCACATCCTCTGCCAAAATAGAACAAACATATAAACAAACAACGTAATATGTTTGGAGCAGACCATCAATAGAGACGAGGGGGCTTTTATCTTGGCTCACACATGGGACTAACTTCTCCAGACCACCACACGGGGCCAGGTGTGGTCAGCCAGACGGATTTGACTGACCAAGTCTGGACACAACAGGCAGAAGTCTTTTCATATCTTTTTTCATTACATGTCTTTGAAGAAAACACAAAGTTGTAGCATGAACATGTCCTGTATGTGTGGTACACCTGTATGTGTATCGCTTGTGAAAATGTAGTATTTTAAGCTAATTTATTTGAGAGAAGCTTTTGAGAAAAGTACAAGAGAACATTTTTTTGCCTCCTGTCTAAAGTTACTTTTGATACCTTTTTGCCTGTCCATATGTATTTTCATTCACAGAATTTAGGACATATTGAGACTATTATGGTCCTGGTGAAGGTGCACTAAGTAATTATTTGAATGGTAGGTCTGCCACCATGGCGATGTTCTTCTTTTGCCTGGAATGTTCCACAGTATGGCATTAAATTGATCAGGCTTGCATTCAAATACAACAGCTAAAAGCTTGAGAAACATACATCCTTACTGTGAGCAGGGTCTATTTTGTCATGGTGGTGTCACATGTTTGCCTCCATGATACAAGAGAACTAGTGGAAGAATTTGCATTTTTACTGTGTCAATAATTCCAAAAACATTACATTTGCTGAGTTAAACAAAAATGGCAACTCTTTGTGAACGACTTTGTGATACTGTCTGGCCGTTTTTAGTTGATTCATTGAGACAAACTCAGAGAAAAAGCACCTTGACCCTGGCCAGTGAAGGATGCTGCGTCTAATCGTGTTTGGTGTAGCTCCTCTGACCGCCTCCCCTGCCTCCTCCGCTTCTGCTGCTGCTAAACGGATTATGTTCTGAGCCATTTCTGAAGTCTACCGTGACCTTGAGTGTGAGCCGCTCAGACAAAGACCCACTCACATCCAATCATTACCTGCACACAAACACTGTAGTGACAAACGTGATCCCTCTGCTACTGTCTGCTGTCACTGAGCTGTGGTCAACAGCTGGAACAAGGCCTGCAGTGGGCTGGGTAATAGTCCAGATTCACACTCACTACGTTTGCATGCACGCCAGGAAAACCAGATGCCATCCATGGGTAGAGTAGCCAAAGATTGTGCTCAAGAAAGAGTAACTTTTTTTCCAAAAATAATGTTACTCAAGTAGAAGTAACGGGGAACTGTCAGCGACTTCTAGGTCCCATTAAAATGTTATATTTATTACTCTAATCATCATTATATTTCAGAAAATACATATCTACATTTTTTATTTTGATTTATATTACTATAATTCTATGAAAAAATATTGTAAATAAGAAGGAGTAATGTCCTATGTTTAGAAAACTACAGTGCCCAGTCAGATTTGGTGTTGTTTGGTTTCAGACATGAATGCTCATTCGCTTGGCCTGCAGACAGCAAGCGGAGGGTCCTGACCTGACCTTGGATCTGACCAATCACATTCTCCCTTTGCAGAAACCAGCCCCAGTGCATTGGTTTAGTCCCGCCCACGTCTTCTCGCAGGCCCACTCTGCTCGCGTGTGATGACTGGGGTGGCCACCTGAGACAGTCCTGCAGAGCTTTGACTGTGGTCTGGCTGTCATTGGCGTTCACTGGTACATATATTTGAATGTCATCTGCAAAACAATCAAATGTGACATTGTGCTTTCTAAAAACATCACCCAGGGGAAGCATGTACAAAGCGAAGAGGGCCGGCATGTAGAACCCTGGGGCACACTGTACTCAGACACAGAGACACTCCTGTCTAGCAGAGTGCAGTAACCTTAATGCTCACATGTGTCTCCAGGCGGGACAGAAGGATGCTGTAATCCACCATGTCAGAGGCAGTTAAAAGAACAGCAGATTTCCCAGAGTCAACAGTTAAATGAAGGTCATTAAAAACTTTTAAAAGAGCTGTTTCAGTACTGTGCTGGGATTTAAAACCAGATTGGAATTTTTCGCTAATACTGGCATATCTAACCTTCTTTAAAGCCTTAGACCAAAAGGGCAACTTTGGGAAAGTTAGAAAAAATATTTGGCTCAAGATTAGGCTTTTTGAAGAGTGGCTGGACCACAGCATGTTTCACATCAGAAACAAGTCAACATGTGAGCAACACAGTTCATAGTATGCCTGAAGTGTGGGGAGAGGGTCAACATTTTTGGGAAAAAAAAAAACGGTGTAAATACATAGCCGTCCTCACCTACACTCGGCTCAAAACCAAATGTAGCAGCAGCAGATATTTTGCTACTATAGATATAAAACAAATGTAATCTTTTGAGAGGGATATTTAGGCTGCTGTAAACACACCAGCCCTGTTTTCAGTAAAAGTTGGTATATATATTATTTTCAATATAAATGAATGGGCTCTTGGGGGCCCTCTGGTGGCCTCAGGGCCCTAAGCAGCTGCTTAGTCTGCTTATAGGCTGGGCCGTCCCTGGATTTACACCACTTAGAAAAAAACTGGTTCAGAAATTGTTTCAGACACTCTAAAATAGCAAATGATTAAATTAAATGCATGTGTGAGTTTGTTTAACTCATACTGGATTTATTTCCCAAGGCACAGTAGTGTTCTCTGGCACACTGGTTGAAAATCAATGGTCCAGAACTTCGAAAAAGACATATTCTGCTGTATTTTGTTCTTAGAAAAATGCCCATTTTTATGTTTTTGTTTTACATTTTATAAGATATAGCAGTTTTTTTTTTTTTCTTTCCACTTACTATTGACCTACATATCTGATGCTGCTCGTAACCGCTGGGATTGTGACATGAAGCAGTAAAAAGGCAATTTAAGCAAGATCTCTGCTGTTTTTAAAACCAGTGAGTCTGGATGTAACAATAACTGAAACATTGTGATATCGTGTCATAAAAAAAAGTTTTGTTCTTTTGTTTGTCATTCTCGGTATAAAAAAAGAAATCATTGTTATCAGTATATCAGCTATATTTGATTTGAACATGTTTACCTTGTAAGTGGAGACACAGATAGTTTGTGTTTGTACAGTCCCCTGAATACCTAATTTTGACCTAATTGACCTAATTTTGTACCAACTCTGGAACCAATATCCAATCCAGCACATTTTCCTGTAATGAGACTGTTACATAGTGCCAGTATCAGCATCTGCACTTCCAAATACCTACGAAAAAACAACAAAAACTAAACTATAATAACTTTTTTTTTTAAATAATAATGAGGTTTATTGACTTTCTGCTTGGTTGAGTTACAGTTAGCTGCTATTCTCCTCTGAACATTTCCAAACAATCTCTGTCTGGTCACTTCAAAATCTCTAACATGTTTCCTCATTCTTAATCATATCCTTGCTCGCCTTGAACAGAGAAAACAGAAACATCCAGAGCCTTTTCCGGGCTACTGCACTAAGACAAATGTATACACAGCATCTATTCAATTCTGATGTAAAAAACACTCACCTCCTTTTGCATTTTGTTTTGCATCTGCACATTGGTAAGAATAACCTGTAGTGTCAGCTTTTGTAGTTTTAATGAAAAAAAAAATTGCAACATTGATGTTTTTTTTGTTTTTTTTTTAAATGACCTAGACTTTTGAATTGTCTGGTACATGTAGAAGTAACTGTGTGAGGGGAATCTGATGATACGAACAACATTAGAATGAAAAATGGTTGAGTACAGTGTTATAATCAGACAGTAGTTGCATAGTGCATCAGTGCATCACACGCTCCAGTGCACAGTGAGATTACTGCAGCCCCAATACAATATGGAGGGTGTAATGTGTCCAGGAGATACAGTGAATGTAGGGGTATAGGGCTGCGCCACCAATAAGGTCCATTCATTCAACCACTCAACCTCCTATGCATTTTTAAAAGGTACATCTTCTGCCATTGAATTCAAGAAGGACCTGGTCAGAGATCCACTTAACCAGGAGACATTTTCTAGCACAAAAAGTCAACCTTTCTGGTAACACTCACCCTGCACAAGAGGGTCAATTAAACCATGCAAAAAATAAAGGATCTTACTACAGACTTGTCTTGATTTCTGCATGTACCTGCGAACCTTTCTTAATGTAGACTGGACATGATGTTTCAGCTATGGAAAATAGGGTGTTTGCATTTTGAAATGGGTGTTTGTCACTATCTGTGTGAATGGACCAATGTTTGTTTTTTTTGTTTTTTTTTATTGTGTTGTGTCTCTTTAAACCAGAGGTGCCCAAGCTTTTTTTTTTTTTTTTTAATCAGGGCCACATCTCAAAACATATTCGAAGCAGAGGGCCACAGACTGGTCATCAATACAGTGCGGTGCTTTAAACACAGCTTTGACAGAGCCGCTGTGTATAAATAAAGTTTGAAACACGTTAATTTTAGTTCTGTATCACACTGCAATGTGATGTTTGAGGATACAGTAGTAGAAATAATTTAATTTGCTGTTAAAAGTAAACTTATGATCAAACGGGCCAGTTCAGCAGGAGGTCTGAGGGCCAATAAAAACTGGTCTGAGGGCTGCATTTGGCCCCTGGGTCATACTTTGGACACCCCTGGTTTAAACTAAAAGCCAAACATTCATATGAAAAAGGCTCTTAGTCTTTTTTTTGGTGGTGTTTTATCCATTATTGTTTTTTTGTGTGCTTTTGCTTTCTTGAACTGACTTCAACTGAACCCAAGTAGAGCGCTTCCTGCAAAAACAACACTTTGCAAAGTGAGTATTTGTTTGAAGGCCAAATGCTGACATGTTCACTCTAAATTAATTAGTGAGAAGTAATTAAGTAAGACTCGGGCACAGTGCACACTTAGGTTAGCACAATAGACTTAGCCTACAAACAGAAACTGTAAACAATAGGGGTTTTGAGTTTCAGTGTCGTTAGGTCCTCCCTTGAGTAATATAACCAGAACTGAAGAAGCGGCTTGGATGAGCAACAAAATCGTCTTCACTCCTACAAAGTTTTGTCCAGGTGACAGATTTGATATTTTTCTTTTGCAATGGATCAAACCTGGACGACTGACTAATTACACAAATACACTAAATTAATATTCATTGTCACGAATTGTATTAGTTTATGTGTATGTATATGTTTTTTTTTTTTTTTTGGTTTTTTTCCAGCTGAATAGGAAGGAAGATGGAAGATAGGGATGGGATTCAATAAGTTTTCTTTTTCCCCACTCCTTTTTGAGCTTAAATAAGAACAAACTTGTTACATTAACTTGTATTTGTGCTTGAAATAAATACATAAATGAAATGATGGAAAAATGAATGAATATTAAATAAAATGGCTCTACACAAATGCATGTTAGATGAATCCTCCAAGTGTCCGGCCGTACGTTTGAATCATACTCCCAAAATATTGTACTCCTAAACCAGGTCAAAACTGGGACTAGATTCTCTCTGAAACAAAACTATAAAATATAAAGCTTATTTTAATAAACCACTGGCTTTGTGAATGATGCTATAACAAACTTATTTTGAGGTAGAAAAGTGACATTTGCATGTTAAACTAAACAAAACTATTGAAATATGCATGAATGAATCTTTTACCCGTGTAAGGGGCACACAGCATGTTGGCATGTCGGTTCAGCGCACTAACTCTCTTATAGTGGGAGCGTCGTATGATAATCAGGTGTGTGTTAGCATGCTAGTTGTTGTTAGCTTGACAAAACTCTGCTCTGGTCTCTGAAAGTAGTGAAAAGAGCTTTTAAGCTGCTATGGTGGTGAATAAAGAAAGAAGGCCCCTGATTTGTCTGTTATTAATGTTCATATCTTGATTTATGGGCACAGTAGCAAAATAAAAACACATGGATCACGTAGGGCGGGTTAACAGGAACATTTTAAGGTCAGAATGAGAAGCCTGACATCAGCAGTTAGAGAGGGGCAACGAGGAACCACTTCATGCCCAAGCTCACTTACTATTAGAAAAACTCGGTGGCTAGCAGGTTAGCTATGTCCATTTATATACAGTCTATGGGCATCACTCTTTGCCGTATCTCAGGGCATGTCTCAAATGCCTCTCCTCTGTCGAGTGTACATTTTTGTCTGTAGACTTCAGAGCATCTTCTGCTCCAGCTGAGGCAGAGGCATTTCCGACGTGCTGCTCCATCGCATATCCATAATTAATCTGTGTTGTGGCAGGCACAGGAGTTTTTGCTTGGACATCAATACCAACACTGTCAAAGTGCACTGGAAAAAACCTATTACTCTTCTGACCCACTCAAGCAAACAAGTGACAGGCAACACTGGGCCGGGCCGGGAGGGGGATTTATTGTGGGTGCAAAACGCTTGATTTGTGGTGCAAATTCTTCTCCACAGCCGTATCCAAATGACAAGCACAGGTGCAATGCCATCACGGAAATAATATTCAGAGAGAGAGTTCAGATAACTTCAGAAATTTAAGCCGCAATATGTAACTTTTAAATCAAAAATAGACTAAACTAAAAAAGCTTTTTTTTTTTTTTACAAAAAAAATTTTTTATATTTTTATATATATAATATATAAATATATATATATATATATATATATATATATATACATATATATATATATATATATATATATATATATATATATATATATATACACACACACACATATATATATATATATATATATATATATATATATATATATATATATATATATATATATATTATATATTATATATATACTATAAATGCAAACATATATAGGTTGTTTTCATGCACTGAAATGCAAACTCCACTGTGAGTGGGCTTGTATCTCCACAAACCTCCTCTCTTACTTGTCCTGCTTGTTTTCATGAAATTGTGTTCCTTTGGCTATAGTATTCCACAGTGTGGCATAAAACATCTTTATCTCCATGTAGAATGTTCCAAAGTATGGAATCTATCTATTTCTATGGAATCACGCAGGTGACTTGCCACCTCCAGAAGTTACATACTGTATCAAACTAAACACCTGTGTCTAGGCTTACTCCATCCACAGTCAAATTTTGAAAACTCCTACAAAGACAGAGAACTGAGGGAGAGGGACTGTGAGAACACAGAACTAGACATATTTGGATATTTGTGTTGGATTATGCCTTTTCCTTTATTTCCCAGGGCTGACGGGCAGTGTGGTGCTCAGCAGCACTGAGCGGAGCCTGTACAGTCACTGTCACAGCCTCCATGTTGCTTGGACCAGAGCCTGAGCGGCGAGGCAGTGACTCAGGGCAGGCCCAGCCTATAAGCAGACTAAGCAGCTGCGTAGGGCCTCAAGGCCACTAGAGGGCCCCCAAGAGCCCATATATTTTTATTGAAAATAATGATTTGAATTTTTTTTTTCTGAAAACTAAATGGCGCTTGGGTGTTTATACTAGTCTGCATATCCCTTATAATCGATTAGATGTGTTTTATTTCCAGTAGCTAGATATGTTCTTCCTACATTTAATTTGAATCAGGCAGTAGTGTGGACAGCTGTTTGTTTCCAGGTGTGAAGGACCCCTCCCCTCCAGGTGCACTCTGGGAGCACTGAGGCAGCAGAGGGACATTTTAATGAGTGTTCAGTTTATGTAAAGTACAGAACGATGCATGAAGAGTCCAGAGGAATATCGTTTTTGGGAAAGAGGGACTTTTCAGAGAAGACTCGAAATATGTCACCATTTTACCCCATTGGATCTGCAAATAAAACAGAAGCTCGACGTGTATGATTCTGCAAACAGGACACACCTCAGGGGGACAGAGGACAGACAGGACACACCTGAGAGGGACAGAGGACAGACAGGACACACCTCAGAGGGACAGAGGACACACCTCAGAGGGACAGAGGACAGCAGGTGAGTCTGTTTATTACTTAAGCTGTTTTTGGTTGTGGCTCGTCTTTTTGTCCCTAAACAGCAGGTCACTGCTCCTGTGTCACGCTAACAACACTGATTATGACAGAAACCTCTTTGTTACATCTGCTGGTCGTAAAAAAAAAAAAAATAATACTTGTGAACAACTCCTGATTGTGTAGTGAATGTTTATATAGGGATGAACCGATACCACTGCAAAAACGAGTACGAGTACTTTATTTTGAGTACTCGCCGATACTGAGTAAAGATACCGTTTCCAGACATTATTTTTACTGGTGTTTGATTATAGTTATAATATATTATAATATTATAATTCAAATATAATTTATTTTATTATTTATTTAGATAAGCACCTGGCTTTAATATTTACCACTTCCTCTTTGCAAATTGCACTCTGCGCTAACTGCTAACACGCTAACTGCTAGCGCGCGACTGTTAGCATAATAGTGAGTGTTGTCTCACTTTTACGTGGCCTTTTGGCCTTTTACGGGGCCATACTTTGACCAACATGGACATACTGTGCCACTTTTAAAAGCTCGGAACCTGCTCTATTCAGTCGCTAAATGTGTTTGTCAATTATAATGAGTTACAATGCAGCACAAGCAAATAATCGCCAGCGCCACTTAGCAACGTTAGCATGCTACTGTTGTAAACACAAGCACTGCGCTGATATCCTCTGTGAACTATAAAAACCTTTTTAGAGTCCTAAATATTTGTATATTTCAAGTGACAGTCACATGTGATTACAGCTGCTTCATGTGCATCTTTATGGTCTCCTCTGCAGAGCTCAGCTCAGAGCTGCTCTGTGGAGATGAGCTGTGAGCCTCAAACAAGAGGCAGCACAGCTACAGTGATATCGGCTCTTGGTATCAGCAGCCCATTGATGAGTGCAAGTACTGGCACCCGATACTGTTATCGGTATCTGTGCATCCTTACTCATTAATATGAGCATGTACGTGAAATCACTGCATCCAAAGCCTGACAATAAACATAAAAATAATGTGATCCTAAAATCCTCTTATTTAATGTTAAGTCCTTCCAAATAATCTGATGATTATAAATCTGCTGTTATGTCTTTTCTCTTATGCAACTCTTAACTTGGATCACTACTTTGGATTTTATGAGTGATATGATTTTGAAGTAAGTGTACCTTTGCTTAAGTACATTGTTTTCTCTGGCAGACCCTCTTTCCTCATGTTTACACTGTTGTACTTGTGGTTATTGCTGTTGTGCCTCTAGAATTTGCAGTCTTTTTATAAGTGGTTATGATGATGTCTTAATGTTGTTAAATATGAACATGTGGCATTGAAGTGGCGAGGGCCCTCGAGGGCAAATTCAGCTTAGGCCCCCCTAAAGGCTAGGGTCAGCCCTGCAGTGACTGCTAAAGTGCCTCTAGCATCAGACCTAACACCTAATATATATTGATATATTGTATGAAGCTCTTCAGAAATTACCGCCGCATTTTAGGTAATTTTGTTATGTAGGCCTGTCGTTTGAAAAGCAGCTCACTGTCCCCCTACGGAGAATAAAAACACAGTTATTATAACATCCAGGCTTCAAACAAGGATTTTTTATTGATTGAACAATTAAGTAAAACACAAAAATGTATCCTACAAAGGCAGATTTCAATGTGTTACTGAGGAGGTGTTATTAAAACAGATGTAAAAAGTTTTGTGGTCCAATATACGGGTCAGCTCAATGCAACGATTACTTTGGATAAAATCAAGTCTGAATATTCTACTGAATAAATCTGCACTATAGAACCATCACTACAGTATGCAAAATACAAAGGCCTCTTTGAGCTGTGATCTGCAAGTTATTTTACTACTTGATAGTGCCACTGAAATTCTATGTTCTATGACAAAATGATTTACTACAGACATAAATGCAGCACAGTAATAAAGATTAGAGCAACTGTGGATCTGTTACACTGAGCCTGCCCACGGCCATCGACCTCCTAAACTCTACTGTAAATGTGTACATTGCTTCTTACAATATTCAGTCGAAACAAATAATGAAGTTTAATGAAAACAGCTTTATTGTTAGTGAAGGGAACTATGCATTCATTTAAATATGGTGTAAAAGAAAAGACCACCATCGTCATTGGAATAAGTTTGGCGATGGACTCTCACATGCGTGTTTGGGGTGAATGATGCGCGAACAAGGAAACAAGTAAACAGAAGTAAACAAGTAAATAGAAATACATCTAGTGATAGTTTACCCGGTTTGAAGATATTTTTTGTGGTTTAAAATGCACATCCTTTATCTTATTCATTTAAGTGCCATTGTTGATAAAAATCCAACATGCACCGGGAACAGGTCTGACTTCTTCGGGCCAGAACCTGCAGCAGACACTGGGGCGGTTTGCAGCCGTGTGTGAAGCGGCTGGAATGAAAATCGGCTCCTCCAAATCCGAGACCATGGTTCTCGACCGGAAAAAGGTGGCTTGCCCTCTTGGGTGGGGAGTCTCTGCCTCAAGTGGAGGAGTTCAAGTATCTCAGGGTCTTGTTCACGAGTGAGGGAAGGATGGAGCGTGAGATTGACAGGCGGATTGGCGCAGCGTCCGCAGTGATGCGGTCGCTGTATCGGACTGTCGTGGTGAAGGAGGTGAGTCGAAAGGCAAAGCTCTCGATTTACCGATCAAGCTACGTTCCTACCCTCACCTATGGTCATGAGCTCTGGGTAATGACTGAAAGGACAAGATCGCGGATACAAGCGAAATGAGTCTGCTCAGGATGCCTCCTGGACGCCTCCCTAGGGACGTGTTCTCGGCATGTCCCACCGGGAGGAGGCCCCGGGGAAGACCCAGGACACGCTGGAGGGACTATGTCTCTCGGCTGGCCTGGGAACGCATTGGGGTCCCACTGGGGGAGCTGGAGGACGTGTCTGGGGTGAGGGAAGTCTGGGAGTCCCTGCTTAGACTGCTGCCCCGTGACCTGGTCCTGGATAAGCGGAAGAAAATGGATGGATGGATGTTGATTAAAAATAAGCAAGAACATTGACATTAAAGAAGTACGAAGAGCAGGCTTGCCTCTCCGCAGACTTGACTTGTAACTTGGCCTGATGGCACCTCTTGAAATGTTACACAGTAGAGTCAGGTAGTGAAAAACACTCAAACATAAAATTATAGAGATCCCCTTTTTGGATGTGAAATAGACAAGTAAAATTCACAAATATATGGAGCACAACTTTTGATCCCTTTGCAGGCCAATTTGGAACGGAGTCTTCTTTGATGCAGATAATGATTTCTTCACTAGCGTAGTCTGGGCACAGGCTAATCTCACACATCTAACATAGTGCGGAGATTGGCTGAAAACTTGGTGGTGCGCTGGGTTATGGGAGAACTGTGTGGGCGAGTTATACAGCTTTTTGTGTATGCATTTGATTCATCTTTTGTTATCACATAAGTGCCTCAGGAAAACTGTCTGCCAACACTGAATTATAAATATTGTAATTAATATTCATGCATCCTTTGAGTGCAGTGTTACTGGAAATGGCCCTAATGTTTAGATCAAGAACTCTGCTGTTCCGTAATGAAAACGTGCGGTAAAAGACATCTGTATTTATAGTTTCAATGAGGCATATTATTCCGAATGTAAGAGATTCTGTTGTTGATACAGGGAGAAAGTAGACAACCTTTGTGAAGCTGCCAACAAGAAGTCCTTAACGATACAAGTCAGCCCTAACCCTAAGTCCTCACAAAGCTTCAGTTTGAATGGAGGAACTGATTGTGAAGCATTATGATATTGATTTCTGTGTGCGGTCGGTACTACTAATGGAATAATTGTTAAGTAGCCAGAGGTCAGGAAAGAACCATACATTTCCATTCCCTCCTTACTTTCTCATTCAGTCACATCCTGCTTTGTGAATGCTACAAGACGTACACAATTATAATGCAGAACTGAAAAGCAGCGGAGGAAGGTAATGAAGTACAAATAATAAAGTACTGTACTTTAATAGAATTTTTATGTAACTGTACTTTTTATGTAACTGTACTATATTTTACAGTGGATACTTTTTACTTTTACTTCATTACATTTGAGAGCAGGTATTTGCACTTTCTTCTCCACTACATTTTTTAATTGGACTGAAAGTAAAAAGTAGTTTATTTTTTTTAACGTGTCCGTAGTAACATCCTGCCAAAAGTTTTCAAGTTCAAGCTTCGGCTTTGAGCAAACAAAAATTAATACACAAAATTCATTCAAAAAAATAAGAAATTGATTCGCATTGTTACTGTTGACCAAAATATGTATAATTTTTAATCAACATAACTATATTTAACAAAATAAACACTACAGTGAAATGTATTTTTAAACAGGTACTTCAATACACTTACATTTTTTTCATGTGATACTTTCACTAGAGTCACTTTTTGCCTCAGTATCTGTACTTATGTTGTATTATTTGGCAAGGGGCTGCTGATTTTGACCGCAGATAAGTTCTATATGGACTACAAAACCGTTTTAAAGCCTCCCAGAGAATTGGTGCATTGTTGACTTGGTGCACATAAACACTGAACATTTACACAAATCAAACAACTTTAGCGGCAAAACTTCTCAAATTCTCCAATGAATTTCTTAACCGGATGTGCCAACACAATAAAGTTGTGGTTTAGTAGCATTTAGAGGCAAAATGGGTGGGCTGGAGTACGGCCAGTAGTGTTTTAAACTGGAATATTACAGGCAAGGTAGGTTTATTTCAATAGCACAATTTGTACACCAAGTTCTATAAAGTACTTTACAGAATAAGAAAGACATTAAATTCACAATACAACAAATCAAAACATAAATAATCACAAATAATCATCATAAAATGAACATTAAAAGAGAAGAGTGCAACATAAAACCCTTTCAGTCATATGCACTGCTAAACAAAACTATTTTGAGCCTGGATTTAAACATGGTCAGAGTAGAGGCCTGTCTCACATCTTCAGGAAGATTGTTCCAGGTTTTAGCTGAATAAAACTGCAATGTTGATTCTCCATGTTTAGTCCTGACTCTGGGCACCAGTAGGAGGGCGGTCCTCCTGTCCTCAGTCCTCAGTGTGAGATGGTTCATATGGCACTAACATGTTGGAGATGTACTTTGGTGCTGGTCCATGGAGAGACTTGTTCACAAGCAGAGCTGCTTTAAAGTCTATTCTTTGAGTTACAGGAGCCAGTGCAGAGACCTGAGCACAGGACTTATGTGCTCGTACTTCCTGGTTCTAGTCAGGACCCGAGCAGCAGCGTTCTGGATGTACTGCAGCTGTCTTAAGGCTCATTTGGAGAGGCCAATGAGCAGTTTGTTACAGTAGTTTAACCTACTGGAGACAAACACATGGATAAGTCTGTCCAAGTCTGATTTTGACAGTATACCTTTGATTTTTGCAATGTTTTTAGATGGTTAAAAGCTGCAGATGTTATTGATTTAATGTGGCTGTTAAAGTTCAAGTTTGAATCCATTATTAGACCCTAGATTTCTAGCCTGAATAGAATGTTTTAAAGAGCATAACATACTTCCAGTTTTGTCCTCTGTCCTCTCAAGAGCTGGACAGAATGAAGCTCCCCCTCTGTGGTTGATAAAAAACTACATTGTCACCTTCACCTCATCAGAATGAACCAGCAGGCTGATGGGAGTTCATAAATTGACCCACGTTCACCCAATGATCTGCGTTTGCCCCGATCAATAGCATTTACATAATAGGATTGACTCACAATGTCAAAAGCTCGTCAAAGACATGTCGATCTGAGGAAATCTGAAGTGAAGGGTAACTGTGTCAGCTGCAGGAACACTTGAGATAATTCAATAACACCTTCAACTCACATCAATATTAAAACAGCATAAACATTCAAACTCAATTTTCAACAATTATTTGATCTATTAACATTTTGTTAAGTCTGGCTTTGAAAATTAATGGCAGAACCCAAAGACCCTCACACATCTTGTATACGCAGACAAGAAAACAGGAAAATTTGATGAGTTTGATCAAGCATGCATTTCTTTGGGAATAAAAAGAAGAAAAAAAAAACAAGCTAACTCATCAGCAGTGTTAGAGGTAGTGGTGCTAGGCAAAGATAACACCAAAAAAACCCAAATTTAAGGGTGCCAGATAAAGTCTTGTTTGTTGCATTGTGCTTTTGATCTGATCTGGAAGTAGATGACTTTGTATTCACAGTACACTTATGAAAGCATGATTTTTGTTTTACTACTTTACTCTTAAACCTTGTGTTGAATACTGTGAGCTACAAACACTGAGGTGAACTTTGTTTCTCAGTAAGAATACGACACATACTTATTTTAAGATGTCTACACCGGAACCTGCTACTTCGGTTACATGACATCTCTTCATCTTTAGATTGACAAGAGGCCCTGTAATACATCTTTTCAGTGACTATATTCCTTTAAACAGTTAACATTATATCCATTTATGACCTTGTACAGACAGTATGGCCCTATAAGGACTTAAACAAATTTTACAGTCTTTTATAGATAGTAAATTTCTCTTGGTATAAGTACTTTGTAATGTAGCGCATGTGCCTGCTGTCTGTAACTTCAGATAAACTTCTTTTAACTCTCTACCTGGTCTGCAATCACTTCCTTCATAATTACAGCTTGATTTCTTCCCTGGACAAAAAAAAAAAAATGTTGTTAGACACAGATGTTATTTTTTATTATCTGGACAGCCAAAACCACACGCTTTGAACGAACCTGACAATGACTCTTCTCCCGTGAAATGATGTGTTTCTTGTTTTATCTCAGAGCTACTTCAAAGTCCACATTCCTTATTAAGTGTAAACTGTCTGCAGCAAGTTTGTCCTGGTTTTGCTGTCAAAATTTACATCTCTCTTGACTCAATATGAGGAAGTCTTTAAATAGGCCCGGATTAAACATGACCTAAACACAACAAGGCAGGGCTGCATGTGTCCTTTGTCCATAGGGGTTCCATACAAAAAGTAATCAGACATTTTAAATTATTAAGCTATTCATTTTACCAAAGCAATTTCTGTGAGTAGAGCTGTTACTGTAAACTGTAATCGATGAAAACAAAACTGTCAGGGAAGAACAGACGACATACTATAAAGGGCCCCAAACTCAAACTTGCCTAGGGCCCCCATATTGCTAAAGTTGTTTTAGGCTGTAGTGTGTTGTAAGCTCTCCCTGTGTGTTTAGTTGGCTGCTGTTAAAAGGCTCTGTGGGGCTGTGTGCTGTGATGCTGAGCGGTCTGAGCTGTAGCCTATATTGCTTGCCTGTATGTGATTCTGAGGCGTATTTATTAGGTGTAAATACTAATCATAGAGCGTGGAATATGTAACACTTTGTACTTGGATGGGCTCCTGCTGTGAATTCCAGTGGGCAGCAGTGGCCAAAAAACTGCTGCTGTATAAGCCACTTTACCCACATTGCCTTGTATGAATGTGGTGTCTGTAGGGGAGGGACGAGACACAATTTCCTCAAGATGAGATGAGAAACAAAATTGGGTCCACGAGAATGAGGCAAGTTGAGATTTTGATATCATTTTTTAAAATAAACTGTGCAGTTCAATTTTGGCTTCATGTTGCTGTTATTGTAGCGGTGCTATTTGGAGCTACAGCTTCTTAAGAAATGGGACTCGCCAGAACTTAACCCCCCTTTTTGTTGCATCCAAAACTAAACAGAAAAAAAAAAAAAAAATCTCATGTTTTCAGAGTCTAGTGGCAATTTTGTCTTGATCCTGTGGTGCAAGATCTTGTCCCATCCCTAGATGTGTGCCTGAGATCTTTCAGTCTACCCCAGGGCAACTGTACCACCACCGGGCATGGAGTGAATGAATAATGCACAAGGTTGTAAAGTAACTTAGAGGAAATAGCATAGGGCTGTAACAAGATAACTCACTCCCCAACACTTTTAAGCAAGGCTAGGCACTTAATAATATATACACAGTATTTAATTTGTGGTTGCATGGTAAGTAGAACAATAAGTTAAAAAAAATATTTGACACATGAAAGATATTTTGACCTCAGTTAAAGTCAGAGATGCTCAAACTAATAAATTACAAGACATGCTTTTCCCCCAGTGCGATAACCAGCACATTTGAATCCGTGCTGCTTAATGGGCAAACGATAGCATCAGTGATAAAGATTATTTACAGCTACAGCAAAATGAACTGTCATCTCAGAAGTGGAAGCAAACACTGATCATATCTCTCCTAAATACTTTTAGGATTATACAAAATTAAATATTTTATTCTCCTGTTTAAACTGTTGTAACATTTTGAAACTGAAAAGACTCGGGTCATTAAAAGGTCAGACAAACTTGATGGAATAAGTTATACCATGTGCATTATCGCCACATAGGGTGACAAGATGGGAATGACTGAAATTAGCGCAAGAAATGTATCAAGTGTAAATCTGGTGTTACACATTGTGTTAATGTATTTCCAACATGCAAACTATAAAACAGAAGTCTTATCACAAATAATGACACTGCAAAAACTGTCACACTTTTTGCGTTTATCCCCAGTCCAGCTTCAATTCCCATTCTGTTTCTGTCCATGTTTTGCTTTCTCCCTGTTTTTCCCACAGCTGTCACTCATTCCCTAATCATCCCAGGGTAGTCTATATATACTCTCTCTGCCCCTTCAGTCTCTGCTATATTGTTGACCAGTCAAGAGAGACACTTGTTTCCATCTGATTCTGAATTATTCCCAGTTTGACCTGGTTTCTGACTTTATAGCCAGCCCGTTTTCTGCTTGAGATTTCCCAGTTTGGGGGATATTGAAGTTGCTATTAATAAAAACATATATTCCTTTGTTTTTATCTGCCTGAGTTGTCATATTAGAGCTACCTGTTTGTAGGGCACTTTCCGTCCTACCTAATTGAGGTCGTTTTCACACTGAAAAACCAGAAGCTTTTTCTTCTCTGCCCACAGCGCGTACAGTCCTCACGGTATATTTAGCCACAGGTGATAGAAAAGATGACACACTTGAAGTCATTTTGTTTAAAAAATCACGATCAGCTGATGTACTCTCACATAGTTCATGGTTTGTGTTTTGGGTGAATGATGCATGGTGTGTGTGAACAAGGCCGACCCAAAAGGTAAAGTAAACGGAACTAAATCTAGTGTGCACTGTGTGAAAACGACCTGAGACTTGGGTTAGATTATCCTTTGGGTGTGTGTGTTTGAGTCCAGTTTACCTGCATGATAAATGTAGTCACAAATCAAAATGAAAGATATTATACAAAGGCTACAGAGCTGCGAGTTTACAGGAGTGGGAAGAAGTATAACTTGTTTAATCCTACCCCCTTTCCTAATTGAAACTTTAAAAAATCAGATTCCAAGTTAATAAATCATGCTGGCTATAGTATTTGTTGACTTTCCCCTGAGGTTATCAGCAGTGTATTGCTGATGAAAAGGTGCTTGTATGTTTATTGGTAGAGTTCTGCTGTACCTAAACATAATTTGAGCCGTTTGATATTCTACTAGATTCTTCTTCTTATGACTTTCTTCTGTAACCAGATCATTTGCAAAATTGAACTTTTATAGTTGTTTCCTCATATCTCAGTGCAATAGCTTAGATATGGTAAGACAAGAAGACAGTATAATATGTGTTGTGATTTATGATCAAGAAAATATTCAGCCTTGTGTTATTTTTTGCCAGTTTATTCAAAAATGCATTTAATATAATATTTCCTGTTTATATTCTCAGCAACACCAAGTTACACCAAGAAATGTAAGTTTTTGTATTCTTCCAGATTGATCACTTTCCCAGAACAGAACATAATAACACATTTTTTTGACAGTTTGAAACAATAGTTTGGGGCCTAATATGCACCCCTGGGGAACACCACAGAAAATGTTCAAACATGATGATGTATAATTGCCATTCTTCACAAAGTGTTGTCTGTTACTTGGGTAAATTTTGACCCAGTTTAAAGCTATTCCTCTAATACCATGTCTTCCAAGTTGAATGGTTAAATATTGTGAACTATGGTATCAACAGTTATTTCAAGTCTATAAATATTCCACGTGTACATTTGTTTATTATGGAAAATAGTTTATTTCTTCAACTGTGTCAATTATTGCCTTTTTTTTTTTTTTTCTTTTTTTTTCCCCCTAAAACCATATCAATCATCTATTATGTTGTGATTTTTAATACATGATTCCAATCTTGCATCAAACAATTTTGATAAAAGACTGAAATCAGAACCGTATCCTAGTTTGGCTTAATCTAGTCTAGGTTTAATTCCAAACTTGGTTCCATCTTTGAATAGGTGAATTGAATACTTCTCTGTAGCACATTCTATCCTCAAAACAACCCATCAATGCTGCAAAATATATTATCCAACCTCTGGAGTCATGTTTAAAGCGGACTACGCTCTTGCCAACTACTTTTGGCATTCATCCTTCTGTTGCATTAAGAAACTCAAAAGGACTCAACTCATAAAAATAAACCTCAACCCCTTAGTTTCCATCATGCTCTTTATTTCTTAGCATGCTCAGAGTGGGGATGAGTGCTTTCAGAATTAGCCCCTGCATATTTAAATGCCAGACTGTGACACACCTGTGAATAAGACGAGGAAGATGTGCTCTGCCAAATTCCAGAGAGCAGCTCAGAGAAAGTGACAGGCTGTCGGCTGCAGGGGCTGTGGATTTCTGTCCAAGTGTCATCTCAAATCTTCACCTGTCTACAGTTCACAGGTGGTGCAAAATCACCTCACTGGAACTATCTACCAAGAAAAACATTTCAGATCAGTCTAAGTTAATGGTCACACATACCACAGCAGAATTCTGAAGTTGTTCGAACACACCACCAACCAAATGTTTGCAAATTTTGTGGCTGAATGCTGATGCTAATCTGAGTTGGTGCCTGTGTTTTTACTGGTACTTATGTTTCCCATTTTTATAGATCAGGGAACGTAGGAGAACATCACATGCAGACAAAGTACATACCATACATGTTTACCACCATCTTTCTGGGCTTTCATGTTCTCCCTGTGCACTCTGTTTTCCTTGTCTGGCAAATCCTGGATATATCTGTATTTTTATTTATTTTTTTATACAAAGAAATATCAGTCTGGTCACCACATTTGTCAGATTAGTTTATTTCAGTGACACATGTGAGCATATGATTTACACATTTCTGTCACGTTAGATTAACAGTTTAGTACTTCGCTCATTGATTCTGCAAACATGTTTTTCTGTCCCCTGTGATATTTTTTTTGCCATATTTGTTTCGATGTAATGACACAATGACCACTGAACTTTGTAACGTTTCATGTTCAGTTTGTTTTTTAAATGCCACCTTTGGCATTTTTGCGTACTCGTGTTTCCGACCTTGTTTTATGAGGACAAAGGCTTTATAAATGAGGCCTCTGTGCTTTGGACTTTTGGGTGTAAATGACCAAAGAATACAATTTAGTGTGTGTTTACGACTGATACTTTTGCATAATGAAAAATCACTACAGAAACTGAACCACTGTGGGATAGTTTTCTCTTCCTAGTGTTTATTTGTGCTACTGTATCCTCGGCGGAGGTTCTGTCCTAATTAGAAAATGGAGTTAATTATCCTTGCTCTCACACTTGGCACTTTCCTGGACCCACTCTGGAGACTGTGCTTTGGGTTGTCTTCAAACTCCTCTGCCCTGTTAGGCTGGTAGTGTGCGGTAAACAGAAGGCCCTTGGGGAACCCTGGTGCGTCCATCATCATTAGCCATGTCAGCCCTCTCAGAGCTGAAGAGGAGGATAAGACTGGATAGGTTCTCGTGTTCAACTCCTCTCAGGGTTTCAGAGGGATGAAAAGCAGGCAAACCTCAATCTACCAGGATCAATTTAAAAAATAAATTTTTCTCATATTTCATGTGAATTTTATAAAGTATTTGGTATCGTTACATTTTGCATAGTCTTTGTATAATACCTAAAAACTAGTGGAGGAAAAGGGACTGAGGCAGGAGTTTAAGTTTGATAGTTTCTGTTTGTCCTCAATAGATGGTACTAACATAGACAACAAAGTGGCCATTCTCAGGGTGAAGTTTACAGTGAAAGAACTTACAATTGAGAGTTCAGTAAGTTCAGTAATGTGTGAACAAATCTCCTTTTGGAAGTGCACAATAAAAGTTCACTTTGTTTTACTCAGTTGCAAGGTGTATACGCCAACACATTTTGAACAGGCCAGAGGGTCCAGAGAAAATAGGCCAGAGTAAAGGAGGGGGTTGTGTGAGTAAATGAGTAGGTGAAGGGCCACACGAATAGTGAGCTGCAAGTGGGCAAACGATAGAAAAAGGTCAGCTACAAAGAATCCTGCTACCAGTCTGAGCAGAGCAGGAGGATCGTCTTCGTGCTGAGGTGAGTGGATGTTTGGACTTGAAGCCCGGAGTTCAGATTGTTAGACTCTTAGCTTGGCATCAACACCTGGCTGAATGAAGAGGAACAGAACCATTATAAGTTCTTGGTGTGCACGCCTACTAATAATTGTGTTGCCTGATTCTAGTCATTAGGGGTTATACAGTAAAAAACGATCTGCTATAGTAAACTTAATAAAGTAGCTTCAAGTGGACAGTTTAAATGCTTATTTGTGGGATATCATTCCACATCCTCAATCTTCACATCTCTAGCAGCAAGAATGTGATGGATTTATTAGATTAATCAAAACTGTGATTGTTCAGGTCAGTATGTGATCATAAGAGCTATTCTGTCTATACTTTAATCTGTGTCACCTCAAATTTACTGTATCCAGAAATTCTCACTTCATAAACCAGGTCATGTACTGTTATTGTTATGCTACAGAAATTAAAGAACATTTTAGATTTCACGGTTTGGTCATGAGATCAAGGTTCATGAATAATCTTTAAATCATGGTGTTTTTCCACACAGTAATACCACTAATACATGATTTGACATCCCTAATTGGTGCTATGTCACAGTCCAACTGTAGTATACCTTTAGGCTTGATGAGGGGGTCTATAATGCACTCTTGGCTTGCAAAAGCAGCTTTTCTCCTATTCATTTGTAATCAAATCCAACAATAAAAC
Organism: Periophthalmus modestus; assembly: GCA_019594935.1. Taxonomy (NCBI): domain Eukaryota; kingdom Metazoa; phylum Chordata; class Actinopteri; order Gobiiformes; family Gobiidae; genus Periophthalmus; species Periophthalmus modestus. The sequence goes on from JAIEZT010001214.1 coordinate 18,346,774, forward strand.
CTCTCTGTCACACTTTGCCTAAAGCAAGCCAGGCATTCTGTAGAATGCCTTCTGTCATCTTTAGCAAAGACATATCTTTGTAGAACATCATCAACAGTGTCCTGTGAGCGAGTGTTTTCAGCAACACAGGACATTCCAGGTGCTGATATTTTTTTCTTAAAGCCAGGTGTCCATTGCACGATTTTGCAATAACTTCTCTATAAACTGGTCAAAGCATCTGCAGTTTTATTTTCAGTCATGTAATTGCCACAATATTGTCAGCTGTTCTACAATAATATTGTTTAGACTTTTTATATTGTGCCATGAGATTTGATTGTAGCTATTACACTAATCATTGAAGCTTTGTGGTAGAGCGCTTGTAGAAATAAAATGATCAACAGAAAATAACTTGATTTGTAATGTGGTGTATGGCACGTTGTGGTGTTTGTTGACTTTAGATAAAGCCATAGAGATCCCAGGCTGCTTTTGCTCAATGAAGAGTCGACTGTAGTGGGATTCTAAATGGAGACGTATTTGCCAATTGTGCTGAAACTTTCCCTTTTTAAAAGTGTGGATGTGCACTTTTCTGAGCACTTGTGAATGTGCTGATGCTGGAGGGTTGTAGCAGGGGTTGGTGGGTCTTGTACCTGTGCTTCTGTGATTCTCTGTGATAGTGTGTGATGTGAGCTCTGGCCTGCTCGCCTCTGTCACCTGCACTTACTGGACCTGTCTTTGTGAAGTGGATAAAGATGGCCCTCTGGACTCTTCATTCTCTCCACAACTCAATACAAGCTGCTTCTGTCAGGAAACTGATAAGAAAAGAAAAGGGACACGCCAATGCAGCTGTGCTTTACAAAACAATCTAATAACAAAAGCATTACAAGGAGAGTTTAATGTTGTAATATTAAAGGGATGTTGATTTTGGCTAGATATTTTTATAGATGGATAAAAGTTTATTCTATTAATTGAAGAATAATAATATTGCCTTAATTTAAAATGACAATATGTATATATATGTTGTTTTTGTTTTGTTTTTTTAAGTGGGACTAACAACACATTTCAAATACTGTTGCTATACTGAGCAGTACCTGAAGGACTGATTGGTCTTAGAGGTATCCACACTTTAGACAGGTGTTCAGCTGTGTTAGCTCCGTATGCCTGAGGCATGCTCTTGCTAAATGATGATGCATACCCTATGAAAACTCTTCCCTAATTATCTGACCTTTTGAAGAGACAGAATAGTCCTGAAACGGGGCACGGGGGACATGGAGGCAGAAGACATCCACAGAAAAACCCAGGGGCATAAGAGGGAGAATAACAGGCCCTGGGAGCTACAAACTCAGAAAAGTTTACGGGATGATCCGGTGCTCAGAGGCAAGTCCAGTGGCAGTGATGGCCCTGACTATGGACAGGTGCCAAAGGTGGCTACAATGACCTAAATGAGGATCCAGGGTGAGGAGCAGGAGACACAAGAGGACACACAAGAAGGTCCCTGGACGGAAAACTGTCCATCAGAGCTGCAACAAACGGGGAGGGGCAGAAGACACAAGGAGTAGGAGACAAGCTCCCTGGATGGAAAAATGTGTCCAGCGGAGCTGCAACAGAGACAGAGGGAGATGACCACTCCAGACAGAGAGATGTGTCCGGTGGTGGTTTAGGAACAGAAGCAGGCAAGGAGTCCTGCTCCTGAGGCCATGAAGGAGGAAGGTCGAGGTCAGGAATCTCAAAAAACTTCAACAGAAATGGGATCCAGGGGTGTTGCTAGTCCTCAGGGACCAGTGACACTTGTGAAGCAGGTGGGAGATGAGGTGGAGGGCAGCAGTCTGCTTGATCCATGGTTGCCAGATCGTTGTGTTGTAATGACTGGTGGATCAAAAGGTGCAGACATGGAGCTCAAAAAATGAACAAGGTTTATTTAACAGAAAATGCAAACACTGGGTGCTGGGAGATGGGTTGGAGGCTGTGGTGATCAATGGGTCCAAAAAACGGCTTCACAGGAGGATAAACTGACAGTCTGGACTACAAAGACTCTGCTCATTTCCCCACATGTTGCCAGAGCTTGAAGCTTGATTGCTGATGGGCTGCAGGTGAGTAGTGGGTGCTAACCATAGGTGAGGGTCGTGTCAGACTCTCCGCCCAGCTCTGGGCACACAGAAACAGAAGGGAGGGAGGAGACAGCACAAGAACACACAAGGAAAAACTGGAATCCAGATATCACGCAAGACACATGGGAAGCCCAAATCCAGCTATGGACTTTGGTCGAAAAGGCCAGTTTTCAGTTGGGCTTCATAACAAAAATGGAAAGTCTTTCAGGATGCACATACTCTGCATACTTTATGTATTTCAAAGAAGACCAAGTTATGAATTCATTGAATTTTGACAAAAGGCACGCATGATACCTCAAAAAATTCAGCATATCCTAAAAGTATGAAGGTGGTCTTCAGGCCATCAATTTTGATTGTTTAAATAGTATACTAAACATAAAATAGTCAAAGGTGTTCTTGATTAAACCCTAATAATATGTGGTAATATGTCCCCAAATGATTAGTCACGTACATTTTGTTTTGTGTTGGTTTTGAAGTGAAAACCCTTTGTAAAGCTCCTCATTTCATTCACGTCCTGTTTTACTGGAAAATATTGTTGAAATATAATTTCTCACAATGTGGTACTCCACTCTGGAACTGCTGATTTGTTTTGTTCAGGTATAAAACATTATACTTACCAAAATGGCAGGAGAAAGGCAGTAGTCGATAATACATCTACTGGATTACTCCGGCTTTTGTACCAGGCTTTTTGCAACAAATACAATGTACCATGTGAACAGAAACAATACCAACAATTGTAAACTGTATACCACAGTACTTTTTTTTTTTTTTTTTTTAACTTTACTTTATTAGTTAACAACACCTCTACACCTCTATTACAAATCCCACCTCATCCATCCATATTGAACATTTGGTCGGAAAGGTTTTGAGAGTTTAATCCTTGCAAATAAACTGATCCGCTTGACACTTACCAGTGAACTGCATCCACCTCAAATTCAGAATGACCTGGTGCGCTGCAATATCCAAAAAGGTAATTAAAAAGTTATACTGCAGATATCTGAAATGTCCAGTTAATCCCAAAATAAAGGAAATCCACTTTAAAACAATTAAACATATTTATCCATCATCTCAATTGCTGCACAAATTATTGCAGTTTAAAGTGTTTTGTGAGGAGCTGACTGAATCCACTGACTGTTTTTCCCCTGCATTCACACAAATATTCTGATGTGATGGACTGGCTCAAACCCAAAATCCAACACTTGCCAAAGTTTACAGAAAAGAACATTATCTGTGGAGTCTCACATGAGGCCAGAAAAACTGAAAATATCATTAACTTCACAATTCTCACTGGAAAATTCTTCATACATAGATGCAAATGGCTGAAAACCTGCTGTTCTGCTTGGCTCAGGTGCATCACATAAAAGGGAGACAACGCAGTAAAAGTGCTCAAAAGTAAGTTTTAATTTACACACGTATGAAATAATATTTACAAAAACAAGAATATGAGGTTATGTTAATATAAATGGTGTAGTGCCTTATATGTATTACAAAAAACAAACTCAAATGTGCGATAGTGGAAGCAATTCCTTATCCTTATGTTGATTTCATTTTTTTTTTATTTGTTTCCTCTCCCTCATTTTATGTTTCTCATTATTTTTCCTTCATGTAGACTGCTGACTCTGTTTTTGTAAAATGTTCAATTCTTTTAAAAATAATGTAAAAAAAAAAAATATCCATATTTCAAACTCCACCCCTGCAGCCAGGTGTTTGTAACCAGACACACTTGGCTGTCATACTGGCAGTCCTGTGTGATGTCACCAAGTACCTGAAAATGCAGTGGCCACTGGAACAGTAGACAATACTATTAAAAAACTATATGCACAGTTAGCAGCAAAAACTAGTTCATTTAGTGTTTAGTTCCATTTTAATTGCTTGATTTATACTTGCTACAATGAAGATAGACTGTTTTTATGTCATACTGTGGAATATTAGAGGCAAAGCAATAACATCGATGGAGCAGGTTCCAGACCACCCACCAGAAAAGTTTCACAGAGCACCTTTAACTGATTTATGCTTGTTTTTCCAGTGTACTTTGTTTACTTGGCCACCTTCCTCTTAGGACACTCCTTTTGCAAATTTTCAAAATGTTGACTCGGTGTTTTAAAAGAAAATTATGCACCTAATAGTATGTGCTGCTGAGGCAATTGAATTATTAATATTAATATGGGATTAACTCAGAGCACCTAACAAGATGAGATACAGGGCCAGGCTGGAGGTGAGATAACTCATAATTACTGTTCATACTCAGTGGGGCTATTACATTATAATCCATGTTAAGATACAAGTTAATTGAATCGTCTTGTAGGACTGCAGGGGACTAAGGGTCATACAAGAGAGTGATCCCCTCAATCACTGTTTACATGCCCGCCAGGAAAAGCGCATAACTGGCCTAGTCCAATTTAAACCAATTTTTCAAACTGCACATAAACCCAGGAACTATTATTGAGATGCGGTGAATCGAATCTCAAAGATCCCATTAAAACATCTGGAGAAGCCGACACGTACTTGAACACCTGCTGTAGTCCGATTTGCACTAGGAGAAGCGTTCACTGCACGGGGTAAGAAATAGCCAGGAAAATATTAGACGTGATTGGATGTCTGCTCACTCATTTTAAATCAGCAGCCTTCACTGAGCACATTTCGTTTTGGTCCGCTATGTTAAAGTGAAACCTACCGGAGCTTCAATATGTACATTTGTGCTGCAGAGAGGAACATGCGGTTCCTAGCGTGTCTGAAAATTGAATGATCAATGTAAATGGGATGTTGCTTTTCTATTCCTGCCAAAGTGAGGTTAGCTCCTCTCTTCAGATACAGTGGGGCAAAAAAGTATTTAGTCAGCCACCAATTGTGCAAGTTCTCCCTCTTAAAAAGATGAGAGAGGCCTGTAATTTTCATCATAGGTTCACTTCAGCTATGAGACAAAATGAGAAAAGAAAATCCAGATCACATCACATTGTCTGATTTATAAAGAATTTATTCACAAATTACGGTGATAAGTATTTGGTCAATAACAAAAGTTCATCTCAATACTTTGTTATATACCCTTTGTTGGCAATGACAGAGGTCAAACATTTTCTGTAAGTCTCCACAAGGTTTTCACACACTGTTGGGAGTTTGGCCCATTCCTCCTGCAGATCTCCTCTAGAGCAGTGATGTTTTGGGGCTGTCATTGGGCAACACGAACTTTCAACTCTTTTCAAAGATTTTCTATGGGGTTGAGATCTGGAGACTGGCTAGGCCATACCAGGACCTTGAAATGCTTCTTATGAAGCCACTTCTTTGTTGCCCAGGCGACGCGTTTGGGATCATTGTCATGTTGAAAGACCCACCCACGTTTAATCTTCAATGCCCTTGCTGATGGATATCTCACGATACATGGCTCCATTCATTCTTTCCTTTGCACGGATCAGTTGTCCTGGTCACTTTGCAGGAAAACAGCTCCAAAGCATGATGTTTCCACCTCCATGCTTTGCAGTAGGTATGATGTTCTTTGGATGCAACTCCACTTTCTTTCTCCTCCAAACACGACAAGTTGAGTTTTTACCAAAAAGTTGTATTTTAGTTTCATCTGACCATCCATTTTCTTTCACTTATCCGGGGACAGGTTGCGGGGGCAGCAGTCCAAACGGGGACTCCCAGACTTCCCTTACCCCAGACACATTCTCCAGTTGCTCCGGTGGGACCCCAAGGCGTTCCCAGGCTAGCCGAGAGACATAGTCCCTCCAGCGCTGGAGGGACTATGTGATATGACATTCTCCTAATTCTCTTTGTCCAAATGCACTATAGCAAACTTCAGACAGGCCTGGGTTCTGGGATTTTTGCTCACTGTTCTTGTGATCATTTTTACCCTACGGAGTGAGATCTTGCATGCAGCCCCTGATCGAGGGAGATTATCAGTGGTCTTGTATGTCTTCCATTTTCTAATAATTGCTCCGACAGATCATTTCTTCACACCAAGCTGCTTACCTATTGCAGATTCAGTCTTCCCAGCCTGGTACAGGTCTACAATTTTGTATCTGGTGTCCTTTGACAGCTCTTTGGTCTTCGCCATAGTGGAGTTTGGAGTCTGACAGTTTGAGGTTGTGGACAGGTGCCTTTTATACTGATAATGAGTTCAAACAGGTATCATTAATACAGGTAACGAGTGGAGGACAGAGGAGCCTCTTAAAGAAGTTACAGATCTGTGAGAGCCAGAAATCGTGCTTGTTAGTAGGTGACCAAATACTTACTTTACCAAGGAATTTACCAATTAATTCATTAAAAATCCTACAATGTGATTTCCTGGATTCTATCCCCCCATTCTGTCTCTCAGGCCTCTCTCATCTTTTTAAGTGGGAAAACTTGCACAATTACTGGCTGACTAAATACTTTTTTGCCCCACTATTTAAGGCCAGTGTCCACCAGTAATCTGACCAGAACTGAAGAAGCGACTTGGATGAGCAGTGAAACATCTTCACTCCTACAATGTTTTGTCCAGTTGACAGATTTGAATTTGTCGATCACTATGGATCATACCTGGATGACTGAGTGATTACACAGACATAATTTTTTATTAGCAATTAAGATTAAGATAGAATTACTAGATGTCCCTGAACGCATTGTAGCTCTCCGTTCGCACCTATTTGGTTCTTTGATCTACATGTATATTGGGACATGAGTAGTCTCACAGGTTTTGGGGCAAAGGCAGTTTGAATTTGGTTGTTTAGCGCGTTTGGAACAATTAGCCAGCATGTTTTTGTGCCTCATTACTTCTGATGTTAGATTAATGTTGCTTTACAGAAATCCCGAGGGTGAGGCCACTTGAAACATGAATATTTTGGGGTGTTTCATTCAAATTATGCTGGTTTTCTGCCTCCATATTTATCACCAGCTGCCCGTGCGTACGGCAGGATCGGAGCTATGCGCACAGGTTCATAAATACCACACGCCCTTTGGCATATGCACAGATATACAGCAAAATATGCTCCCTTTTCACCGCAATGTTTGTAAATGTGGGCCAATGAGTGATGAGACACATTGCACTGGCTGCAGTATACCAAGGTTTTCATACACTTTCTATGCATCTCTGATATGTGGGCAGGAGTTTAGTGATATTCGTGGGGGGGAGAATGATAGTATAGGCTAAGGTTCTTCATTATCTCCCTGAATTGCTTCTGGGCCATGGGGGTGTCTCCTCGACCAATGGCCAACAATTTAAGATAATGATGATGATATTGAAACAATACAAAAATGTGTATGCCTATGATTTTCCCCAGCACTGAGAAATATAGAATTCTAACAGCAGCAGTTACAGCGAGAGGGGTGAATTTTTTTTTTTTTTTCAATAGAAAGAGAATTGGAGCCAGAATCAGTGGAGGTAAATCATGCCCATGCTTCCTATTTGGGATGCCATTGGCTAGCAGGTAAGCTACAGTCTATGGGCACAATACAATTTTTACGTGCCACTGGCCACCCTCCTTCACTCTCTTTGGGCTGTGTGACCGGACAAGGCTGTGTGCAAAATGCTGAGACGGTAACCTCTTCAGTCTCTTTCCACTTGACCTAAAGCACATTTCCCTGCTGCAGCCACTTTTTGTCACCCCTCTCGACCTTATTTGACAAAGTGTTGCAAGTTGTCTTGGGGAAACAATACGTGTTTGTCTTATAGTTCCACATGCTGGCTTCGAGGTGGTAAGTGGCCAAAGTTTGGAAAGGTGAAAAGCTGCATTGAAAACTGTCTACACTCAAATTAACCTTTGCCAAGCAGGGGAAAGTTAATCTAATCCATTACTGATGTGTAGCTGGGGCCTTCTCCTTGAATGTTGTTGCTTTTACTTTTGTATATGGAAAAAAATCAAAGGTAACCAAGGCAACGTGATTCTTTTAAAGTCATGCTGTGTTTTCAGTTCCCAGCCATGTCTGTATTGGGCGGAGCATGTGCGTTCCTAATTGGCTAATCCATTGATTTCTAACCACTGTGCTGGGGAACACTAGTGTGCCTTGAGGTATTCCTGGGTGTGCCTTGAAAAAAAAATCTAATTACAGTTAAGCTGATTTCATAGTCTGTATCTATAAATGGACGTGGCTAACCTGCGAGCTGCCACATTCCAAATAGGAAGGGATCATGGGCATGCTTCCAGCTCCATCAGCTCCAATTCACTTTACATTGAAAAATTGCCACTCCTCTCTGTAACCTCTGCAGTGAGCCTCGTCATTGTGGTCTTAAAATGTTCGGGCGGGAAGGGGCGTTACCTTCATCAGCCTCGCTCTGGATTGGCTCTTTGGTTGGTATGATACTCGAGGTCGGCTCCAAACTTGCCCCCATAACTGCTAGTCTTTATTTAGCTGGAACCGAACGCTACAGGTCAATTCACACTCCCTTAGTCCACTTTTTCAGTTGGTGGTTGATTCACACATAGTTTTAAGGGAATAATTTACCATTTTGAACTGTCCAGAGCACCTTCTGAACCACGTGAGAAAGCAAAACGACCATCAATCCCAAAACATGCTCAAGGAAAATGTGGAAATGGTATAACTTGGTAAGAGCAAAAAGATTGGAAAACACTACGTCAGTCATGTCCATCTGAATTTCAGGAGATAAAACTAGAGTCCAGAGTACATGTCATGGAGAGTTTGGAGAAACTTGTATTCTTGGATGGCCAGGCAATAAGACCTCAAAATACAAAGAAAAAAGTAATTGATTTGCTGACTGTTCACATCACCCCAGCCTCACCCAACCAGCTAACCCACTCCAGCTACCAGCTCAAGTCAAATAAAGCTTCTATCTCTACCTCTTTCTTCTTTTGACTACAGTTTCTCATCTGTTTTTCAGCCATCCCACCTTTTTATATGCGTAAATATTCCAAGAATGACATGATATAGGACGCAAAAGAATGGAGAGATGGAGAGAGTTGTCAGGACGCGCACATTTCCAAGTGTTAAAAGCCTGGGGAATAAAAGGACACTCAAGGTACTCCTGTGTGAGCTGCCGGGAACCACACAACTGAACTGAAATCTTTTACACTAGTGAGAATTTCGATTTAAGGAGTGTATCATAAGATGTCTTTGCAGTGGCAGCAGTGAGAGTCACAGATAAGGTTTGTGGTACAGTGAAAAGAATGACGAATACCCATACTGTTTGTTTAGATAGATCTTTATTGCAGCCTCGTGATCCAAAGTAAAAAAAAAAAAAAAAAGACAACCAACATATAAACTCAAAAAACTCACATTTTCTATTACCTTTAATCTAGGGTTGATTTGTGGAGCAACCAGCAGGTGGCAGTGGAGCAAAAACTATAAAGGTTTCCCAGCAATCACTTGCCCCTGGTGTGTTGTCTGCCCTGTCCTCCATGATGCTTGGTAAGACAGTTGATTGAAGTAATTCCATTATAACGTTTAGGTGAACTAATGCAAGTGATTTGTTGCGAATTTAGTCCTGAGGTGTAGCTCATGGCCCTCTACTACTCCCCTGTCTGCGGTGATGGGTCCGTGTGCGTCGTGGTCGAGCTCATGTCACTGACTGAGCATGGCTGTGAGCTTTGAAGTGGTATGTTTAAATTGTTAGCATGAGAGTGAAATATTTCAACCAGCTATAGACTAATGTCACTTATTCCTCAAGTTATAGGGGTTTGAGTAAGGAACATCCTGCTGTCTTGCCTTCACCTCCTTGTTGTCTTGCTTTCACCGTTTTGTTCCTTTTTGCCCTAATGTGAAACTGAACTATAAAATGTAACTTGTAATTGAATGACTGGGCAGTAATTGTAACCTGTGAACATGAAGAACCAAAATTTTTATAGTGAATTAAATTATAGCAATCAGAAGTTCTAATATAAGCTTTAGGCAATTTAAATGCTACTTTTTAAAGCATAACTCACTTACCTCCATCAGTGAGCGAGCCTGTGTGCCTTTTATGCATTAGTTCAGTTTATTTATTTTTCCTGGTTAAACATGGAGGTGTTGCTGGTTTATTTTTAGCTTATTATAATTTGGTTATATTGACTCACACATGCGAGTAATTCTGCATTGTCTTGCATTTGAGGCTTGAGTGGTCAGAAAATGTAGTCATGTACCTCCTATCTCCATCCACATGTAGGGTTCAAAAATGTCTTTTCAACAATAAAAAAGTAAATAAAAATCTGCTTGCCACTTGCACCATGAAGAGGCCCATCAGGTCTGCGGTACTGAAAAGGAAGTCAATGAACCTGTTTCTAGTAGTAACCCTTTTACAGCAATATTGATAATAATATCAATGTTATAACTGAATACTAAATTAAAGTATGTCTTTAACAAAAAAAAATCTGATGTATTTTTCCCTCCGCGCACGCTTGCTTCAGGATCCTTGACATACAGCTCCATTATCACAAGTGCCCTGATAAATTTCATTCAAATGCTGGGCTCAGAGAGAAAAGACAGAACTCAAACTAAGTCGACACTATGTGGACTGCCTTTAATCTTAAAGGGCAATGAACCAGGGGCTGCAGCAGAGGGCTCATCTCAAACAGAAGGTTGTTACATGCAGTTTGTAAAGCTATCGTCAACTGAACAAGGGAGTCAACTTGGTCTTTGAGAATGTCATGGTCTATGAAAAAGTACTGGAGACTAATGAACCTGTTTTTCATAGTGTGAGAGTCTTAATGTGACTTGTTTCACTTGTCTCGAACTTTCTGCTGCCTCCTTGCCACGACTCCCTTGAAGCAACTTTTAATGTAAATAGGATTTCCCTGCTTAAAAATACATTATGTAACTTTTCTGGTGGAGCGTACACCATTTGCCATAGAGATGTGACTGCTTTGCTTGAAATGTTCCACAGTATGGCAATAAACGTTTTACATTTTAAATCTACTGAATTACAGATACTCATAGATACTTGCCTCTCCGCAGTTCTGACCTGTCCTACATGTATCACCATTTAAAGTGAAACGCTACTAAACTGTATATGGTGTTTTAATAGCATTGTTGGCTTTTACTGTCAGTCATCTTTTAGCAATTTTAGCGCGCTGCAATTTCAAGTAGTTGGTGACATCACAAAAGACTGCCAGATGTTTCTGATTACAAGCGCCTTCATAATTATTTCTCCTTTAAAGTTATTTTGGAGTGAATTTTCATGACCCCCTTTTCAGCGCAAAGTCTTAGATCTCGCTTGTTAAAATGTTCACAACAAAAAGTAATATTAATAAGGGAATCGAATTTCAAAAGGACTTTTCAGACACTCCTGAAAAACATAAGTGCGCAATCCTCAAATACAGCGGGTGCAGTGAGACTTGATGCATTTGTTCAGGGCTGGGTACGTTCTCGTCACAGCACATTGGCGCTTAAAGGTCAGTGAGCTTCAATGTGAGAACAAAAACAGCGTCAGACTTAAGAGCTTGTAATAGTGAGGATTTCTCTGGGTGATTACTCAGTCTGGGCCAGTATAATTGCGATGGTTTGCAAAATGAGTTTGTGTAGAAAACAAATACTATAAAAATCATCTGAGTAGTAAAACATAATGATGACCCGTGTTCAGCACAGTAGGCAGGATGGTGTGTAGAAGGGGTCCTCATTATGCAGCATTAAACCAACCGACTTGAACTGAACATTTTGCGTGAAACAGGAGAAAAATGCATTGAAACATTTCAGGACAATCCTAAAATAAGTCTAAACCTACTCACTGAAGGCTTTGCTCAAATCCATCATTATGTATTATTCATGACTCATTGTTTAATTCATTCATAAAAGCATTTAACTCATTGCAGGTTTTTGTAATGCCAAAGGATACATTATAGCCATCAAACTCATCTCCCCACAAACTGGACTTGAGTCTCCAAGGATACATGAATGCTTTGTGTGGAAAGTTCTACATTAAAGTGTTATCTTCATGGAGACAAGCAGTATGTAGATAACTTTGGGCAACGGATGCCATCATCTCAGGAAATATGTAGATGCAGAGATGTTAATTTGTCAGCCAAGTTCTCCATGTTAAAACATCTATAGTCTCTACCGTCCCCTAGTGGCAACTCTGGTGTCTTGTATGCAATGTAATTGAACTTTTTTAAAGGTCCTATATTTCACAAAACTGACTCATGCAAGCTTTTAGGCATGTTATATTGCTGCTGTCTTCACACACATGCCCGCAGTTTCATTCACACATTTAAGTAATTGGATTGTTAGACTGTCTGATTCCCCAAAGCCCAAAATGCTCCATTTCACCTTGTGATGTCAGTAGTGGTAAGGTTAATAGCTATTTTGTTCCTCAGTTGAACTGGTTTACTATTCACTCTAGAATAACATTAAATTGTTGCTTTTAGTTTTGAATACTTTTTGTTTAACTTTTAGTATAGTTGTCATTTTCATTAGAATGTCTAATATTTGCTGGTGCACCGAGGAGTGAAGGAGTTTCAATGAGGCTAAGACAATAGCTGTGACTTCAAAGTTGGGCAAATTCAGGGCAGTAAAGATCCAAAGTAGAGTGAGTTTAAAAACAAAGTGGAGCATTTCCTGTATTACCACTTAATGACATCACAAGGTGGGTTTCAATTTGAGAAAAAAACACAGCCTAAATATACAGGATTTGTGTGTTAAATATGTGAATGAAACAAAACAACTCCTGTTTGTGATGAGGAAGCACCATATAACATAAAAACTGTGCAATACAGGCCCTTTAATAAATAATTTACCAAATAAACATTTTTAAAACACAATAAACCAGTGCTAAACATATAAAATTGTTTAAAAGTCAGGATAATGCATTTGGAGTATGTCTGTTTTTGATTTGCTGCTCCTATATGGTCTAAAATTGGTCCAAATATGGGAGAAATCGGATTGTGCAGACAGAGGAGCTGCTTGTGTTTTGGTGCTGTAGATTTGCAGCAGCAGATAAAGGCGCTGGATATGACAGGAGCACACAGACCTCAGAAGTGTCTCCTACAGTAGACGTGGGCAGAATCACCAACGTACCAAAACACAGGGGCTCGCACATCCAACCAAGAGCTGTCTGTCACACTTGAAAATAACCCAGGCTTTGAGACTGACAAACATAAGGAAAACTTTAGGCTATGTTGTATTGTGTTGGGAAACAAAACTAATATTCTAGCATTCATGTAAGATTAATAAAGAGGGGATATTATGCAAAATATACTTTTTGGCATATTGAACTATGTTACTGTATAGCGTTTTTCTGTCTTCAAAAACATGCCTGAATAGGTTTTATGTCATTCAATCATGTTTGAGTAATCTAGCGGTCTCTCCAGAACACTATTTGAACTCTCCTTACAGTTAGCAGGATGATTCTGTCCAATGCTCAGTCCACAAATGTAAATTTTCCATAAATGTACAAAAGTAGGATACAAAACAATACACTGCAACTTCACAAACCTGATACGATGTGCAGTCGTTGCATTAATGGGACGCAAGCTGATTGTGTTTTGTGTCATTGTGCATCAAAAATGAAACATGGTAATATGTTTTTTCAGTGAATATAGCATTTCCCAAACAATAAAAGATGACGTGCCGCTCTAAAAATGCACAGTGTTAGCAATTAAAACACATAGAGATGTAATATCCCCTCTTTAAAGCACATGAATGCAGTTTTTTGAAAGCAAACCAAGAATATGGAGTAGTTAGTAAATCAGATCTATGCAAGTCCTAATATGGCATTGATCTTTTTAAAGGACCTGCCCGTGTATTTGAGAAAAATGTGTCCACTCAATGCTTGTCTGCATCTAATTGTTCAGTGTTTTATGGTCCAACTATCAGGAAGGGTGCATTAGTATCCTGGCTGTTGTTAGCTTCACTGTGAGAGCAAAACTCATCTCTGGTCTCTGAAAGTTGTGTAAAGCGCTTATAAACTCATTGTGGTGAATAATTAGAATGTATAAGGTAAGTGAGGAATAATTTTTGACAACTGCAACCTGTTTAAAATCAACTAATAGACTTTGTCACATTTTTAAGACAGTAAAAATCATGTACACCACCTTTTAACTTGTGTTGTTTGAAGCAGTAGCTTTTCCACCTCTTCTTTCAGTTTTTATCAGCACTAGAATGGATCCGGCTGTAATTCAATTCTGTTTCAAGGCATGTGCTCATATGGCCTCTTTACAGTTCTCTCTACCCTCTGTCACTGCCGCCATATTGTTCCTGACAGCACAAAGGGAATATTCAGGCCAGACTTTGGTGGATGTTCTGAGTTTTTTGAAGAGTTCTTTTATCGAGTGATATGAAGAGACATGTCCAGCACCAGCAGATAACAAAGGCTTTTTAAAGTTAATACTTAATACTGATGTACAAAATTGCAGCTTGCCAACTTTGTCTCTCAACCAAGAAAGCATTAAAACAGTTCAATAGGGCCCTCTCTCTAATCTGATGCTAGTTTGTTTAGTGTTCACTCAAGCGGCACGGCAGTCTGGTCCAAAAAGGATTTTCAATAATTGTAACTTAGAAAAAAAAAGGAAAAAAGGGAGAAATGAGCAGAACTCAGTCACGGTCTGGTGATTTTTTTTCACTTAAAAAGGAGATTTCTGGGTCCCCCATCTGTTACTGGGAAAACACTGACTTTCTAAGTTTCTGTGTGCTCAGGATGAGAGGACCTAAACAGGGATTGCAAAAATCTATGTGAATGACGCTAAATACAAGTACATGTATGATGGGATGGGATTATGAGTAAAATCATAGGCTGTATATATAAATGGACATAGCTAACCTGCTAGCGCCCACATTCCAAATAGGAAGTGATCATGGGTGCACTTCCAGCTTCATCGACTCCAATTCACTTTACATTCGAACATAGTCACCCCTCTCTCTGTAACTTCTCCTCTCAGGCTCGTCAATTTGGTCTTAAAAAATGTCCGTATTGACCCACTCTACATTATTTTGGTATTTTTCTCTATTGTGCCTGTAACTCAAGATATGAACATTAATAAGAGACAAATCGGCTGCCTTCTTTTCCCCGAGGTTGCTACCACTAGCGCGAGCAACAGTTTTGATTGACAGCATTGCTAAGCGCCTGCTCACTGTTAAACCAGCGGTGCGGGTATTAAGGGACGTTAACTTCAACAGCCTCGCTCCAGATTGAATCGGAATTCCCACTATGGAACTTGGCTCCAAATTCGCCCCTATAAGTGCTTGCCTTGATGAGCTTCATTTGAGTGGAGCAGAACGCTATGGGTGACGCCACAGTCATTTAGTCTACTTCTTTACACAGTCTATGTGTAAAACCTAAAAAAAAATACTTGCACAAATCCCTATAGGCAGCCATCTTGGATTTTCTGGTTCTTTTTATGTAAACATATCCTGCATTCTTAATATTGGGCGTTTTCTTAAAATAAGGTATGCACAGTTTAAAAACTACACCTTCAATTCTATGTTTTATAGCCATTGGAGCTCCCTCTGTTGTCAGTGGGAATGACCTATAAAAAACATGACTGCTATGCTACTAGATCCACTCAACAACACAATTTGACCGCAGAAATCTTCAGGTAGTGGTTTATGGACCAGTCAAGATTTCTACCTATCGTGATTTTTCAATGCTCAGAGAAGACAACTCTCTCAACAGGATACATGAAACAAGTGCGATTAACACAAAATCCATCTCCAGGTATGTTTTTGTAATTTCATAGTAAAGGCTTAAAGAATTTTTTTTAGCATGTGTCATTTAATACTTCCATGCAATCAACCAATCACCTCTATTCACCTTATTCCACACGACCCACTTTTGCTTCTGACTTGACTACTAACCACACTTTGGCTTGTGTTTTAAAGTCTTGCCACTAAAATACGATATAAAGCAAGTTGATTTGAGTAAAATGGTGAACGTTCATTCGCACCAACAAGTCAACAATGCACGTTTCACTGTGCAGCGAAAAAACAGATTTGTAGTGTGTATAGAACTTATTTGCTGTTGAGTTCTGCAGCCTCATGCAAAATAATACAACCCAAATGATAGTAATTGCTTTTTGGAATAAGTTCTATATAAAATCTATATAAAAAGCTCTATCTCACCTCACCCCCGTCTATTTCAGCGACAACCCTCCTCTGCCTAACTTCACAGCAACAGAACCTTCAGCCACTTCAACCATTCCGTCTTCTAATACATATGTAGATCCATAGATTGTATAAAGAAGTGGACTAAGTGAGTGTGACGTCACCCATAGCATTCAGCTCCGGTCAAATGAAGCTCATCAGGGCTAGCAGTTATGGGGCGAATTTGGAGCCAAATTTCTATATTAGGAATTCCGGCCATGAGTATCATAGCAACTAAAGAGCCAATCCGGAGCGAGGCTGTTGAAGGTACCACCCCTTCATGCCCACGTTGTTGGTTTAGCAGGGAGCGGGCACTTAGCAACGTTGCCAATCAAACCTGTGGCCTCGGGGAAAGAAGGTGCCTTATTTGTCTGTTATCAATGTTCATATCGTAATTTACGGACGGAACAGCGAAATTAAAACAGCTGGATCGTGTAGAGCGGGTTAATATGAACATTTTAAGATCAGAATAATGCGCCTCACTGCAGCAGTTACAGAGAGAGGGGCGACAGTTTTCTGATGTAAAGTGAATTGAAGCCAGAGTTGATGGAGTCGAAAGCACAGCCCGGGATCACTTCCTATTTGAAACGCTTCAGCAAGCACGTTAGCTATGACCATTTATATATACAGCCAATGTGTAGACAACTGTAACACTTCACTATTTTCTCTCGTGATTGATTGAAATGTTTTTCTGTGTTTATTTCCAAGGTAGTAATTGATCTCATGCATTTTAACTTTCACGATACTGTTACAGAAATAGAGAAATATCAAGAAGAATAACCTTGGTTAAAACGTCTTCACTCCACTGGTAAGTACTAGGCTGAGAGAATGGATGATTATAGTCAATAATGAGTGTGCTATATCAAGGGAGCTTTTACAAACTGCTGAATTCACACCATGAAAAACACTCCCTCATAATTTGATGTTGATTGTTTTGAGAATAGAGCAGCAATACGCTCAGTTGGAGATGGATCAACCACTGAGGCTAAAGCTTATATTTTCACTAGCAATGAAAATACAATATAGTTAAAGGGAAAAACAGTGTGAGCTGGTATTACACAAATGAATGCTGATGAATAATAATGGGTCAGGGCTTTATTGAATACAAACGTAATTCTTGCGCAGGTGAATTGTTCATTGATAACTCTGTGGCTGTTCCAGAAGGAAGGCCACAGGAGAACAATAACCATAATGACTTTAATGCAGACAGTGCGATTGCAATGGCTCTTTTGGGATATTAACAATGTGATATTAATTGTAAATTGGTCAACAACAGAGACAGTTAGCGTGTGAAAACACACCAGGGGCCTCTTACACAGCCTGCATTGGTAAAGTCAATCTGCCCTGGATAAAAGCCTCTTTATGATAATGGAAACAGTGGATGAGAGCAAGATGGACCAAGCTTGTTTAGGTTTAAGAATGATGAAATAATGTCACCATAGCCATTAACAATTACAATGTTTGAATAGTCTAATGACAATGTTTGGTACTTAATTATCTTAAAAATAAATTAAACTGAACAAAAGCACTGAAACTGAACTAAGAAAAACAATGAGATTTTTGCTCAAAAGATTGTGCATTAAAATAGTAATCTATTTTTACTGAATTACAAAGTTGTATTAAGATGACAAACTATCCCTGCTCTCCCAACTCGTGTTTGGACGATTTTAGTCAAATCTTAGCCTTCATCATCCCTTACAGGGCTTAGTTATTAGACAAATTGAGTTAGACTGCTTTCTCAAATACAATCAAATATTAAAAGAGACAGTCTTTTGAATAGCTTTTTTAAATGAACAGAGACCAAAAATCTGGCTCCCATTAAAGAGCTTGAAAGTCCAATCACAAATGATTCCAGGTTCTCTTACCTGAAATGTAACCCTAAAGACTACAAGGCTACGCCACTGCATTTAATATGCAAAACCGAAAAACATCTGGAGTTGTATTTTGATTCAATTTACGCTTGTATCATAAATCTGTTAATCCAAAGTCATCTGCTCTGAGCACTCAAAACTGCCGTATTTGCATTTTACTCATTTAGTTGCGTCATAGACAAAACTTCATACTTCATCGGTGCAGTTTTTAAGCTCATAATCCATCACTGGACTCATTCGTTGGTGAAACTGTGTTCACAACAGATGCATGGCTCTGATAGTAAAGCATTTACTTTTAAATGTTAAGTCCTGTTGCTGACAGCAGAGGGAGCCCCAACACCTAAATGCCTTATTGGAAACGGAGATGAAGTTTACAAAGTATATTTTCTAAATACAGACACTATTTTAAACAGTGATGTGCTGTCAGGTGAGGCAGGTGAGGCAGTGCCTCACCTGTCATCACAGGATAAATATAACCATTTAATTTATTTTTTGTCTATGATTTGTACTATAAAGTTATTTTCTATTGAACTTTGCATTTTTATTTATTTTTTACTCAAAATTGCTGAATTTTTACGTTTACCGTTGAAATCCTGAGAAGAGACACGCGGTGAGGCACCGGCCGTTCGTGCCTCACATGGACTGACTGTGCTGTAGCTCAGCAGTGATGCTGCTGCTTCAAGCGGCTGTGAAAAGGCCCCGGGTGCGGCACGCAGTTACCCTGCCTCATGTTAGGGGGCACTTGTAAGTCTAGGGATTCTTGTAACTCCCGCAGAATAGGGGCTGCAAACTACAATTTAGAGTTAGCAAGTCAACTTTAGCAATTTACTTTTTTCTTCTTGTCTGGCCCTGCTTTTTAAATGGAGAAAGATTACATATTAAAGCTCAAGCAGTTTTCTAAACTGGACTTTTGGATGGAGCAGGAGGTTATAATTAAAGGATGACCAACGTTAAAGGAGCTAAATGGTTTGCTCCAGACTACGGGACAAATGACTCGCTCTTTTCAAACTGAGTGGTACGAAATGGTAAGAAATGTAATGACTTCAAACCACTGAAAATGGGGGAACCAGAATAAGGTTAAAAAACAATACAAAACCAACTTTTTATTTCATACTATTAGAGCTATTTCATACAGACTTTGGAACTTTTATTTTGAAATTCTTTTTTATTCTGGCCCCAAGTCACTGGGAGAGAAATTGACCGGGGCCAAATGTACCGACACCTGGTTTATATGTTTGTAAATCTGATTGTGATGACATCAGTGCTCCCCCCCAGCCACGAACCTCACCGCACATCACTGATTTTAAGTTAAAATATATAAATTACTCATCCCAAGGTGACCAAAAGCATGTGTTCTTTAAAATATACTACTCAAGATCATTGTCAAAGTTGCATTTACTTTCGGAATACTTAAGATCTACATACATCATAGAAACTTGACACAGGTTTTCCCGAAAAAGCGAAATACTAAATGCTGTGTCTTCACTGCAGCACAGAGAACAGCTGTGCACACACTCGGCAGCTGTGGGTTGCCAGGTTTAGAGCGACAGATGGATTCTAATTGTGTGTAGTGTGTGCTGTACCCTTCACACTCAATCTGGAAGTTTGAGCAAGGTCACAGAGGAGCTTAAGGCCAATGCAATATGAAGAATAAAAGCAGAGAAATCGACAATAAACGCACTGATTATATTGTTGAAAAAATATTCTCCGGATATTTTTTTTTCTCACTTTGGACTAATATTGTTTACACTTGAAAATGATGAAAATGAACACAGGCCACAGTCATCAGCAAGCTCTGACAGAAATAACAGCCACAATTACAGTGTACATGGCCCCGGGAGAGCGAGCGGTAAATGCAGTGTGGGCCTATTAAAAAGGCTCTCATTAATCTGCTCCCAGACATGTAGCAATGTTTCAAAATAAAAGCTTTTTTAACTGACCAGAAAGCGTGAAAGCACAAAACAGGGGCAAAGGTGGTGTTGTTGTCACTTCAAAATCCGCTTTTCCTCACCTAGTTATGCAAGCAACTAAAATTGTAAATGCGTTGCTACAAACAATGTGCTTCAGTGGGTCCGTTCCGAAAATGTTTGCTAGTGTAACATTTAGCTGTGGTTTAGTTAGGTTACATTTTGCTATGTTAACAAGGTCCTGAGACTTTAACCCATGCATAATGAAACTCAATGCTTTATGTAGTCATATTTTTTTTTACCATGTTATAACAGTGTTCCCTCAAAGTTTTATTTTGATTTCTTCATGCATGAGTAATCCCGTGTTGTATTGCATTTGAGGCATGTCCTGAAAGTTCCTGTTTTCACCTACCCCCTATCCTTGTCCACTTATTTGTATTTTCTTGCGATTATTAAAAAAAAAATTGGATACTTGGCCTCTCTAGGGAGATGTTCCGGGCACGTCCCACCAGGAGGAGGCCCCGGAAAAGACCCAGGACACGCTGGAGGGACTATGTCTCTCGGATCCTCCCGGAAGAGATGGAAAACTGTGTGTGGAAAGGGAAGTCTGGGCCTTCCTGCCGAAACTGCTGCCTCCGCGACCCGGCCCCAGAAAAAGAGGAAGAAAATGGATGGATGGATGCTTGGTCATAAATGTAGGGTTAAAAAAAAAAAAAATTATTGCCATTTACCTAACAATAAAAATGCGTAAATGAAAATCTGCTTTTTACCACTATGAAGAGGCGGGGCTTATTACTGTAGTCTTGAACAGGAAGTCAATAGACCTTGCTTCTATTACTAAGCCTTTTAATATTACTGTTTACAACGGACAAAATGTGAAATTATTATCTATGATTTTTATAGTTTAAATTAAATGCATACTGTGTCTAAACAAATCCAAAAAAATGTGTACAGTGAGTTCTTCAGTAATCGGGTTCAACTACTTTTGCATATATTTCATGTCAGTACAATATCAATATGAAAAATCCTCTTGCCCCCATCTGGGACTGACATCATTACATGTAAAATCTGAAAAACACTAATGCATCAGTGATTGTATCAAACACGTTGAATCAAGGAGGCCATAGAGATCAGATGGTTAGATTTCTGTGTAATCCCTCAGTCTGACCTATAGCAAAAGATGAAGTTTAAATCTGTCAGCTGGACAAATTGTTGTAGGAGTGAAGACGTTTCACTGCTCATCCAAGCCACTTCTTCAGTTCTGGTCAGATTGCTGGTCTGGGAGGGGCTAACTACACTGAAAATGTAAGCAGCTATTGTATCCAATTTCAGATGAAACTACCCTATTCAGCATTTAATGACCCTGCTATTGTTCTCTAGGTTTCAAACCTACTGTCGTAATGTTCTGAGGGACCAAAGATACAGACTCAGGGAAACAGTCCAACAATACGAAATGTGAAAAGTAGTTGTTGGAGCAAGTGGTGGAGAACTGCGTCGGTGGCGGGCGTTCGGGGACGGGACAAGATGAGCTGGATCGTGGTGAGGATCGGCTGTGCAAGAATAAACTGGAAAATGACATGAAGGCCAACTTGTGGAAATGCCAGAAGCTGACAAGATGATCTGGCCCTGAGTGTCGGGTCCTCAGTCCTTTTATCCTCACAGGTGCAGCTTGATTGACAATGAGTTGCAGGTGTGTGTGGGAGGAACCAGAAACTCTGCCCAGCTCCAGGCTCAAACACATGAAGGAGGGGGGAAAACAGCACAGAACACACAAAAAACCCAAATCCTGACACCTACAAACACTTTAAAGGCAAAACTGGTCCACTCTAAGGACAAAACCCCAAGCCACAAACAAAGTAATGTAGTCTACTCCATTCAGTGTAGTGAAGAGTACAGTGAGCAGTACACTGGAGAAATTAAGCAACCACTTCATAAGAGGATGTACCAACACTGGCACAAAACCTTCTCTGGACCCCAGTCCGCCGTACATCTCCATCTCAAAGCCTTGAACCACTTCTTTGAAGATAGTGAGGTTCTGATTTTAGCCAGAGAAAAGAAATGATTTAAGAGGGGAGTTAAATAAGCTATCTTTGTCAGGAAAGAGAATCTTTCCTTAAACAGGAATGGGGGACGTAGACATCATCTAAGATAAGATAAGATAAAATAAGATAAGATATGCCTTTATTAGTCCCACAGTGGGGAAATTCCAGCATTGCACCGCACACATAGAACAGAAGGAAATAAAATAAAACAAGATAATAGATAAATAACAAGATAATAGATAAATAGAAATAATTTAAGAAATAGATTCAAGAATAACTCTAATATACACACACCTATACTATCCCCCCATCTATAACTCCATCCTCAGATCCAGACCAAGAGAACAATAGCAGGGTTGTTAAAGGCCAAATAGGGTAGTTTCAGTGGAGACAATAAATGTTTACACTTCCAACAGAGTTAGCCCCAACCTTCAGATAGATATATCGCAGTGCCCACCAGCAATCTGATCAGATCTGAAGAAGCGGCTTGGATGAGCAGTGTCTTCACTCCTACAACAATTTGTCCAGTTGACAGATTTAAACATCGTCTTTTGCAATCAGATGGTTAAAATCAAACACCTTCAACGTGGATGAAGGGGCATGCAGGCTTTGTCACATCTTGGGTACCATCCCCCCAGAGAGCAGGCTGACCACAAACCAACTTGAAACACACAAATGTATTTATCTAAAAGTAGCTAAATTAACTTTCAACAAGGAACCTTACCCATAAACAAGACAAGTTTTTCTTTTCTGAAATATGTCTCAAAGTCGTTTGTCATTCCTTTCACACATTTCCAATTTAAAAACTCATATCAGGGTGTAGGATCCTTTCTCAATCTCCTGCTCCTCTGTGGGGCTCCTCAGAGAGTCTCCTCAGAAGCAATGTGTCCAAAAATACAATCTCCTGAACTCAATGTCAACTGTAATCAATGACTGTGTTCTAGCCGCATCCATCACTTTTCTCCTTGTGCTGCTGTTACAGACTGGAATACACATAGTACATGTTGGAATAATGTACAGTCTATAGTAATATAGCTTCATGTATTACATAAATCATAGTTTGGCCTTGAGTGTCTATAAACAAACGAAATTTAAAGCCACAGAATGTAGCAAACAGACTATAATAATAGGCATGTTTTATTTTCTTATTAGTTGTATCTGTGTAATCCCTCAGTCGTCCGGGTATGAGCACCCATTAGGAGCCTGCATGATTATAACTATACATCAGGCACAGTTCATATTTAGTGTAGCTCATTAGGCCTAGCTAGCAAACAGAAACTGTAAATAGGTGTTTTCAGTGTAGTTAGCTTCTCCCTTCAGATAGATATAAGGCAGTGTCCACTTGTAATCCGACCAGAACTGAAGAACTTGGACGGGCAACGAAATGTCTTCACTCCTACAACAATTTGTCCACTTGACAGATTAGAATTTTTCTTTTAACCAGATTAGTTATTCTTATTGCAATGAATGTGTCCTTTCTCTGATGGAAATGTTGTTCCTTTGGGTATAATAATCCAGAGCACAGCATAAAACGTATCCCCATGGAGAATGTCCCAAAGTAAGTTTTTAATTTTATAATTTTACAGCAGATGATATGCCACCTCCAGAAAGACACATGCTGCACCTTTAAATATAACATATGCTAAATCATCTGAGTTTTTGATCAAAGTTTTCCCTTATGACAAGCCTTATGACAATGTTTGAGTAATCTTGTATGGTCCTGTACTCATAAAATGTCCACAGTGAGTCCCCACCCACAGCTCTGCCTGTTTTTGAAAAGAGTGCATAGTCACTGTGTTTCTTTCTGTGCTGCTTAAGGATATATGGGACTGTTATTTCACCATTTTTAAATTTAAAGAACAAATGGTATTCGTTGTTTGCGTTATTATACCTTCTCTTGAGTACCTTTGCTTTGGAATTTCATGATTTAAAATAACCAAACCAAAAAACAGACATTATTTCACAGCTTCAGTGCTCTCTATACTCTAATGAGGTGCAACCACCATCCACTGGCAACAGAGGGAATTACCATGGAGAAAACAATTAAACTAGTTCTGACAGGCTCAGACAGACACATTGATGTAAGCACACAGCAGTAACGACTAGGATTTGACAGCAGAAATGCGCAAGGGACATCACAATCCTGAGAACTGTGACTGTAAAAGGTTTGCCTCTGTGAAGGACAACTCCAGGTATGTTTTTAATTAAAGTCTAGTGTTATAGACTAGACAATATGGAAAAATGCAATATGTGACTAAACGACAACTGCAATATCATTTCTTTGTAGGAGAATCCATAGTTTAGGCTATCGTCCCTCATAAGATAGTGATGAAAAAGAGACCCTCTGAAGGAGCCGAGTCGGGAGAGCTTGGAAGTGTTTCTTTTTATGTCCACAGCCTGTGACTTTTCATCAATGTCACTTTCAACTCCAGTGGCTCATGTCCTACGGAGGTTGTCTCACTGGTTGCACAGAGTCACATCATTGAGTCTTTGGAAATTGAGGAGCACTCCAAAGTTGGGTGTTATGTCAGCTACTTTTCTTTAAAGGTTAAATAACAGTGTCAACAACTTCTCTGCTTCGTTGACTAAGTGTGTTTTTAGATAGCACGTCCTACAGATAACAGTTCATGTTGCAAGTGATGATCAGGACCACTGTCAAGAGTTTCTTCAAGACCAGAAAGAGTCTCAGATTAGGTTTTTTTATAGTTTAGTTTATTTCTCAGGGAAAATGCACATTCAAAAACACTGGCCTACACAAAGAGCTAATATGTTTGTGCAAGGTTATAGCAAGATTACTCATTTCTACCCTCAGTCCCTGGACAGGTTGATATCATAAAAGGAGTACACGCCAATAAAATACAATGTACATTAATCAATCATTCATCCAGTCAATAATAAGTAAAATTACAGTTTCCATCGATCCCAGTCACCACATCAATACACGTTTAAAGGTTCTATATTGCTGGCAAATTACTCTTTTGAGCTTTAAATCATGTTATAATGTTGTTACCTCATCAAAAACATGCCCAGGTTTTTTTTTTATTTTTTTTGTTTCATTCACATGTGTTTGAATAACTCTTTTTTATTAGTCTGTTCCACTTTCTGATGTCATCAAGTGGAAGTTATCAAGTTGACAACTACCTTTTTACCTTTTGTTCAGCAGAGACATACAATTCCAGGGCTGAAGTGATCTAGATGATTCTAGTGAAGGTGTATGGAGTTTAAAAACACAGTGGAGCACTTCCTGTATTACCACATGACATCACAAGGTGGAACGGAGTGTTTTCTGTTTGAGAGAAGAACTCAGCAGGGTTTGTGTGTTAAACATGTTTGAATGAACCAAAATACAGTTTTATGTATTTTTTTGATGAGGAAACCACATTATAACGTAGATCAGAAAATGGCGTAATGTGGCCCTTTAATACTCATTTGGGTTCGTGTTTTTACACACATTTTAGGCTCAATTACCGAGAACAAGATCATTATTTTACGATGTACAATAAAAATGAAAAGCCCCTGATGACAAAGAATGTATTTATTTAAAGGTGCACTATGCAATTTTTTCTGATGGAGGGTCTGCCATTTACTTGTCTCCATAGAGATTATATTGCTTTTCCTGAAATATCCCACAGTATGGCACTGTAATTATCAGTCTCCATGGAGACAAGCAAGTGATGCCACTGGGCCTTCCGTTACAAGTCAGATCTGTTAAGATGCTCACACTTGTGAATGCAGGTTTTTCAAGGCATTTTACCATAGAAACACCTGTAATTAAATATAGACATGTTTAATGCAATTCTGTATAACATTGAAACAACTAGAAAAGTTTCATAGTGCACCATATTTCTTATCACACTATAAGCTCTACAACCAGAACCAGTCTTAGTAGCACATTAAAAACATGGAAATAACAGAAGAGAGTCCATGGGATCAAGACTAATTAAAGATTGAGAGTGTTTTGGCCTTTCCTTGACATGATAATTTTGTTTCCATTTTCCAAATCCACCGAAGAGTTCTTCAGAGATTCTCTGTGTGGCCTAAGAAAATCCAAGGAGCTTATCCCATCTCTGATGACTTCTGGGAACCCCCACCCTTTGATCTGTGAGTTGTAATGGAGGAGGATTCAAGGAAGAAACTTGTCAGATGAGACGCACTTTGTCTTTCTAATCTCAGTAACCTTCACAACAGAAGTACATATTCAACAACCTCTCAGACATGATCTAAATGTGTTAAATTTATGCGTTTAATTAATGTGTTTACCGTATTTTCTGGACTATAGGTCGCTCCCGAGTATAAGTTGCACAAGGAGAAAAAATGCGTAATAATGAAGAAAAAAAAAAAGGGTATATAAGGTACACTGGACTATGAGTCACATTTTTGGGGAAATTTATTTTACAAAATCCGAGACCAAGAACAGACATTTTATCTTTAAAGGCAAGTTATAATAATAACAATAAAATGGAGAACGGGCTGAATAGCAGTACAGCAAACTAACATGACGAATAGACAATGAACTGTGTGGTATGTTTACGCAAGATATTAACAGTTAATCAGATAACTATGCTAACGTAATATATACTGGCTTGTCCACAAACATGAGAGACGAGAGTTCTGTTTACTGTGGTCTTACTTCATCACAGTTCACGCCGTAGAACGAGCAAACACAAAAATATAAGCTCTGGCTCATATCACGTGTATGCACAAAACTGCATATGAACACATGGAAAATATACATACCAGTTTAGCCTGCTAGTAAATACACTGGTGAACTAGAAACTTTATATTTTACTTGTCAATTGTTTCTCAATTAGTGCTCTGTGGGGTAAGACTTTGCATTAGCGTAAAAGGCTGAACTGGAAAACAAGAAGTAGTTTTCGTGACCTTTAACTAGACTTTTGATAAAATAAACATTTACAGTATTGTTCCAAATGAAAAATTATCACCTTCATGGTCTTATAAATGAAGGGGAATAAATTAGGGGAAATTAAATTCACTTGACTTGAAAACAAGTCAAGTAATTTTCTTACAGGTATTAGAAACAACAGTGCCACCTATTGGTCAAACAAGTGAACTGTAACATGTATAATCAACGATTACATAACATTTATTCAACTACATGAAGCATCAAACTGAATACGTGTGTCTGGTATATTAACAGAAGATATCAACAAATCAGATCATATTAACAAATCAGATAACTAAAGCATAAAAAAACAAGCTAACAAGTTTACTCTCAATCTCACTCCAAATCAATAAATCCACTGAATTCTTCATCCTCGGTGTCGCTTCTGGACAACTCCGCCTGCTCCAGAAGTAGATGAAGCACCACTCTGGAAATAGATGGCTGTCATAATGGTAAACAAGCTCAGAGTGACCTCGTGCAGCTGTCAGTGCGACTATAACGAAGACGTGAAATTATATATTTTAATAATTCACTTATAAGTTGCATCTGAGTATAAGTCACACCCCTGGCCAAACTATAAGATAAAAGTGCGACTTATAGTCCGGAAAATACAGTAATAACATTTTCTTTTCAATTGTATACTCATTTTAACGCACCCTGCTTGCTATAAACATCAGGCTTTCAAAATATATATGTGTTTTTCATCGATAAGTCGAGAAACTGCAAGCAAAAGTTCAATTTTTAGTTCAGTTTGGCCAGTTTGCTCTCTCAATCTATAAGCTTCCATATGAAAAAACAAGCCCTGTCTACTCTTTTTTTTCATTTTGTCATTTCATTTAACCAACTTGCACTGTAATTTGAAAGGTCAAAACGCATTTTGATCTCCCCCTTAAAGTAGCACCTACATACTTTCATTCCAATCTTGTATTTAACACAATTTTAAAGATATCTAACCCCAATTTATTAAGGTTAAAACAAAAAATTTGACAAAATTTGGTTTTTTGTGATATGTAAAGATCTGGTTTATTCAAATACTAAATGAGATATATTTATATGTGGGCCACAGTGGTTCAGTTTGTAGAGTCCACTGATTGGCAACTCGAATCCCGCTCTGTGATTCCAGCTCCTACAGGTGAATGCTGCTGTTGTGTCCTTGGGCAAGACACTTAACCCACCTCGCTCCCAGTGTCTTGAGTACACTGGCGTATGAATGTGTGCGTGAATAGTGAGTGGTCCCTTCATTTAAAGCGCTTTGAGTGCCTCGAAGATGGAAAAGCGCTGTATAAAAACGTGACCATTTACCATGTGATAAGAAAAAATCTTCCATTTAGAGATATCAATGACAACATTCCTTCTTTTTATCATTTGAAACTCCTCCTCATCTGCTATTGCACATCTCCACAGGCTGTCAGTACAGACCAAAACAATGGGACCTGAGTGTTCAGAGGTGAGCTACGTGGGCAGAGAGCAGACACAGTGACATGCTGGTAATGAGACAGCTTTGTGGAGTGCAGAGTGTAAAAAGCCTCCTCTCACTGTTATCGCCTGTTGGCTTGTGAAGCAGAGGGGGCAAAGTGCAGCAGCAGCATTCCACTCCACATGTGCCAGTTCAGCTCATCTGATAGAGAGCTTTATCTGGTTATCCTCTTCCACATGGCCACCGATAGCAAGGCCATTACACTATAGTACCAAAATAATAGGCCGCATATAGTCAGTGTTTCAATATTTTTTTCTTATCTTTGAAAATGTGGTTTCATTCACCACTTTTATTCAGTGTTGATTTAAACACAGAGCATGCACCTAGGTGACGTTTGAATGGGTAAACTTCAGGCTTGTGGAAAAATGCTTGCTTCACTGCTATTGTCCACCAGTGTATATGAAAGACCCAGACCTCAGACCCAAATCAAGACAAAGAAAACAATATGGCTAGCCAGTGTGTTAATAGGTGTGAAAGCACCCATTAGGGGCCTGAATGATTATTCAAAATATGACTCAGGCACAGATAGTGTAGCTCATTAGACCTAGCTTACAAACAGAAACAATAAGTGTGTTAGTT
The DNA here is from genome assembly GCA_019594935.1 of Periophthalmus modestus. Lineage (NCBI taxonomy): Eukaryota > Metazoa > Chordata > Actinopteri > Gobiiformes > Gobiidae > Periophthalmus > Periophthalmus modestus. Next base: position 18,375,611 of record JAIEZT010001214.1, read on the forward strand.
TCAGTGTAATTAGCTCCATTAGTGTTCAGTAATCTGACTAGAACTGAAGAAGCGGCTTGGATGAGCAGCAAAACATCTTCACTCCTTCAACTTTTTGTCGAGTTGAGAGATTTTGTATTTTTCTTTAACTATGAAAGAAAGAGTGCTGAAAAAATAAACTACAAATATAATACTTTTAATGTCCTTCCTATTGGATCCAGCAGCATTCTTGTGATTGCAGTCAGCAAAAGGTCCAGGGACATGGGGACACAACCAGAGTGAAGACTGTACCTGTAGTTTTTTTGGTTTTGTCCAAAGATTGATATTTTGACCGTAAGAGCTGCTTTTACAACATAAGTCTGCTGCGTGTCATCTGCAACTAATTATAAAGTGCTTTTATTGTTCGATAATCAGAAAATGTGAGTTAGAATATATAATAATATAGTTGTTGTTAGTTTTACCATTACGGCAAAACTCTGCATCATTCTGAGAGTTATGAAAAGTGCTTATAAACTCATTGATGTCACAGTGAATAATCCGGATGCATTGAATGTATAAGGTAAGTGAGGAATAACTTTGAACCATTGCAAACCATATAAAATGAAATTGCCCTGTTTTTCAAGTTTTAAATCTGGTAAATCAAGTAGGCCTAAATCACCTGTAAATTCATTATAACAAACAAGAACTAATGCTTCCAACTCAAGCCCCAGGGCCTAAACATGTCCCCCCATTGAAGTCAACGGGCCGTGCTAAGCGGCGCATGTTGCTAGTTTAGCCTTTAGCGGCCGGTACATCCAGTCCTGCCCTGCTCATCGACCATGAGCTGTTGAGCTGTACACCATGAGACTTTGTGCAACGAGAGCGAATGGAGCAGCTGCAAAGGAGGCAAGGGAATTATAAATTATAAATTATAATCCTTATGCTTCAAGGGCGCTTCTGAACCATGAACCCCTAAACCTGGGGCTCGTTCATGACAGTATGGCTTTTTGCTGTTCACATGCTTATTCACATCGTACCACTTGGCCTCTCTAACCAATCAGCACTGGAGGTTAGCTAGAGCGGACAGATATGTATGTGTATATATATATGTGTGTTTTTTTTTTCTCTTTTACACAACAAAAGTGGAATACACTTCAAGGAAAAGTAAAACTGGATTTGTTGGTGACACAATCGCAATTTAATAATCTCGTTCCAAACTTTTGTACACACCTGCACCTGTTTTTTTAATGTTTTATAATGTTTTTTAAACTCCTTTGGTCTGTAGAATGTTATGTGTAATTTATGTCATTTTTACATGCCTTTTCAATACTTGTGAGAATACGTGTTTAAGATGTGAGTCTGGTCACTGGTAAATCTGCCCATTTTTAAATGGGTATGATTGACAGGTGGATTAGCCAGTCGGAGACACGTCTTTATCACAGGGGGCTGAAAAACATTGTGGATTTCTGCAAAATCAATCAGCGAAGCGCTAAACTCTGTAAATCTGAAGTGGGATACATTTTATTTTATTTGTAAATCATAGGTGCCCAATGAGCTCCTTCACTTCACCTGTGTCACAGAAAAGAACAAATCTGATTGCACAGTCACGTTTGACCAAGTGTCAGATGCAACAGAGGGCATAGACACCAGACTGATATCAATCTGTATAAAAAATAGATTCATGTCATTCTGGATGTGCCAGGAAACCAATTAACCAAACACAATAAACTAACTTATAAGCTCATGCTAGGAGTAAATACCTTTGAACTGCTGCAAGAATAAACAAGTTCATGTTTTATGTTGCAAGTAAAAATACTCAATTTTCATATAAACAGATTTGCGCTGACTCCTATGGGAAACAGGGTAAACTTTATGGTGCTCGCCTATAGACGTCTTGATCTCCAGATCTCCAGTGCTCAGTTGACGTGATGGCCTGAGCACACAGATGCTGTGTAAATGCAGATATGGAAATGTTTGGAATTATTCTGGGATTTGAACAATACTCTCTGCAACAGGAACATGTTTCAGGAGCATCATTATACAGTTTTAATTGGACCCTTTCTGTCAATCACATCACATTATACATTCAAATCTCATGAAGGCTGTGGTAATGGGAATATGTAGGAGCTTATGACTCCTTCTGAGAGCTATAAGGCACAGATAATTCTAGCTCAAAATGCATCAGAAAACACATTTTACATAAGAACTGAGCTTTGGCTACAGTCTCCAGGAACCTGATGTCAGTAACGCACAGATGTGTATGACTGTGAAATTAGTTGCAGTACAAGTATATCAAACCAAGTCACTGGAGTAGTGGGTAACTAGGTGCCTACATTTTCAAAATCATGGTGAGAAGTTCAAAGCTGGAGGTCAATGGTCAACGAAGCCAGCGGAAACAGACATTGCATTTGGCACTTGGAAATATAAAGAAATGCTCTTGAAATGTGACGAACTGTGGAATTTGCTTCTTTCGTTGTGCTATTCATGCTGGTAAGCCTGATTTTGTTTTGTCTTTTTACTAACAAGATATGTATCCCCCTGTTTCAAATCACTTTAACATTCTTATTTTGTCCTGTCGACCACTTCAGCTGTAGATGTAGACGTAGAATAGTTTTGACGACATGCCTTGGAGAAATGAGTCAACTTCCCCTTGTCTGGGATCCAGAATACACACTTCTTCCAGATGTGAATCTGGTCACTGCTGATTCTCCCCAAGTTTAGATAGGCGTGATTGACAGGTGGATTAGCCAATCAAAGCAAATATGGCTACTTACGAGGAAAAAGAAAGAAAAAGGGCTACTGACAAACATTGTGGCAAATTAACACACACACAAAAAAAAAACACCCAACTATTTTTATTAGTCAGACAAAAAAAAAAAAAAGACTAAAATAGGAGGCCGTCAGGCTATGTGACATCTGCCATGATGCATAAAAAAAATATATTAAATTGCATTTACAATAGGGCAAAAAAGTATTTAGTCCGCCACCAATTGAGCAAGTTTTCCCACTTAAAAAAGATGAGAGAGGGCTTTTATTTTCATCAAAGGTACACTTCAACTATGAGGGACAGAATGAGAAAAAAAAAAAAATAAAAATCCAGAAAATCACATCTATCTATCTATTTTTTTTTTTTTTTTTTTAATTATTATTTTTTTTTAAGAATTTATTTGCAAATTATGGTATTTATATACTTGGTTTTCACATACTGTTGTTGGGAGTTTGGCCCATTCCTCCTGCAGATCTCCTCTAGAGCAGTGATATTTTGGGGCTGTCGCTGGGCAACATTAACTTTCAACTCCCTCCAAAGATTTTCTGTGGGGTTGAGATCTGGAGACTGGTTAGGCCACTCCAGGACCTTGAAATGCTTCTTATGAAGCCACTCCTTCGTTGCCTAGGCAGTCGTCATCATTGTCATGCTCAAAGACACAGCCATGTTTCATCTTCAATGCCCTTGCTGAAGTAAGGAGGTTTTCACTCAAAATCTCACGATACATGGCCCCATTCATTTTTTCCTTTACACAGATCAGTCGTTCTCAGAAAAACAGCCCCAAAGCATGATGTTTCCACCACCATGCTTCACAGTAGGTATGGTCTTCGTTGAATGCAAATCAGCATTCATTCTCCTCCAAACAAGTTGAGTTTTATGTTGTCTTTTATGCTGATAATGAGTTCAAACGGGTGTCATTAATACAGGTAACAAGTGGAGGACAGGAGCCTCTTAAAGAAGAAGTTACAGTTACAGGATCTGTGTTAGAGACCAAAAGCTTAGATTTACTTAATTTATTAAAAATCCCATTGTTAGTAGCTGACCAAAAAATTACAGCTTCTCTCATTGTTTAACAAAAACTTGCACAATTGGTGGCTGACTAAATACTTTTTTTGCCCCACTGTATTAGGATTTGTTTTGATTGTAAGATTTCCACTTTTTCCAATATAACTCACCTTTATCTGAGCAGTGTCTCAAGGAAAATGTTATTTGTTCCATAACATGAATTTTGTTGATTATATCAGTCCACTCTGAAATAGTTGGAGGCTCATCCTGTAGCTATTTTTGTGTAATTACCTTCTTGCTGGCCGCTTATAGTCTCTGAAGAAGGTATTGGCCTTTTTTCCTCAGTCCAATTGGTACATTTCCCAGATAAAATACACTGAAACTCTCCTCCAGTTGCAGTCCTGTAACAAGCTTAATATTTGTAATGATCTCAGTCCAGTAGGGAACAATCATGGGACATTGCCAAAAAATGTGAAAATGTCCAACTGATGATTGTCCACAGTTTCTCCAACAATTGCCCTGTTCCACAATCTTAAGTCTGATATTCTTTAATTCTAGGGGTAATAAAATACCTCTCTGTGTTCTTCCACATGAACTCTCTCCATAAGTCAGAACTTGAAGTTGTGACTGTAGTTTTAGATATATTTAATCATTCACTCTCCATTAAAAATATCCCAGCTTTCTTTTCCCATTTCTGTTTAATATACATGGTAGTAAGTGCTTTTATTGATTGTAAAACAGAGTATGGAGGATACATTCTTTTTAGTAAGTTTCCCTTTACACACATGTAAAAAAAAAAAAAACTCTCCTGTTTTTGGGGTCTATATTGGGGTCAGTATTTGATTGCCACTGTGTAAAATACAGAGAGATCGGTCTGGATTTGCCAGACAAGACTTCCTCTTTACACTATTTCACTCTAAACATCATCACTAGAATTCTCCTGCCGTGTTGGAAGCATTCTAAATTCTTTGCTACTGTTTTGTCTGTTCCAAAAAACTGGATTATTGTAGATTTTAGTCCAATGAGGCTCATCTGGTCTCCCGTTGATTTATTTTAATAGATTCTTTTTGGCGCTGTCTTCTTACTGGGATGTTGTCCTGAAGAAGTCGAACTGCAGGTGGAGCTGTCGTCCTGCTTCCACTGGTAGGAACACAACGCCAAAAGCTGTTTAAATCAGCTGACTGGACACGTCACAGCCACATCACGTGACCTAGTGAGCAGTCGAAACTGTCGGGAATGAAAACAAACTAAACCTTGGTTTGGAAAAAGAATCTTTGGGAGATTTTACCCAGATACAAACATCACAAGGACACTGGACAATTGGAATGCATGTAGTCATTTGTTTTTCCACTAAATTCAAAATTAAGTTGCATGGCTAGAATGAAAATGACCCTCTATGGATTCTTTATTACATTTTGACATCATGTGAACCACCTCTGCGTGACCTCTACAGTCAACTCAGCATGCAATAATAATAACAGGGTTTGACATTCTCCTATTGCTCTGCTCTCAGTGTAATGACTGCAGCTCTGTGGTCACAGGGCAGAGTTGACTTTTCCTGACATTGGTATGTAATTGCAGGCTGCTTTCATTTGGATTGATTTATCAGACTCTTCTCCCTCCTCTGTCTCGTCTATCAGGGAGAGGACGCCTTCAGTGTTGCGTAAGAAGTCACCATTACAGGCCAAATGGCTTTTTCATGTCTGTGCAAAAGTAATCCAACAAAAGTGGGTAATGCAGATGCTGAACAAAATTGTTTTACGTTTATGGCCTTTTTATTCATTCTCTAATACCTATATTGCTGCGTTACAAATCAGTTCAGTTTATTTGTGTGCATACATCTTTCACCTGGTGTAGTCATGGTACCTCTCTTTTATTACAAGTAGTTTAACCATGTTTGCTTCTTTGTTTTACTTATATATATTTTCAAGACAGATCTAATGTAACGTTCCCGAGATTGATTAATTATGATTAGCAGATGTGGATGAATTTTAAATGGCTGTACAAAGGAGGGCACACGTGATATTCTGTTGTTTATCCATAGAAATATAATGAGGTCTGGTCAGCCGAACATGGAGAGTTTGATTTCCCAAAAAAATGCATTGTGCTCTATGGGATAATTGTTTCTGAGCCGGACACTGGAGTCGATCTCACATGTGGACAAAGGGGTCTTATTATTCAGTTCCTATTATAGATCCATGTGTTTAATAAGTAAATTTAACGCTTGTTAGTCCACTGAAGGTTAGCAACATTTAGCTTAATATGCACAAACTTGCTGATTTGAACAGAGCAAAACCAACACATCAGTACATATAGACATGATTTCTTAACGCTGATCTGATGTGTGCTCTGCAAACACGAGTATTGTTTGCCCTCTCTGCCGTATTGGATTCAATCAGAACTGTCTTTCTCGAAAGGAATGTCTGCAGGTAAACCTTTTTTTTTTGATCCACAAGTGCTGTTATCCCTGTTCTGGCATCAAAAAACACAGCAAGAAAACATTTAAAGTCTGTAAAACCTCACACTTTGAGCACCCGCTATGAGTCTTTCCTTTGTTTTTCCTCCAGTAAGAGTTGTGACGTCTCTGTGATGTAGGCCGTTAAGAGGTTTATTACTTAAATATATTTATTAAGACAAGCATTCAGAATATATTCCAAATAAACACTGTTAAAGAAAGGGTATTTTACTTCTAGGAGGTATTAATTGTTAGCACGTAATATATTTAGATTACCCTGTTGCAGTGCATTGTTTTAGAAATGTTTTATAGAGAACTTCCTGGTTACAGATGCTTGTGGACGGAGCCTTGTACAAGATAAGTGAGCTTGTACTCCTAACCGTAGGGTGATCCAAAGATGCATGGATGACATATAAAACCACTTTAGGCACGTTTTTGATGAGGGAGCGTTATAAAATGGTAAAAAGCTCTTTGCATAACACCCCCTCTTTAAAAATCTGCACACCATGACCTGAACAATGTAGTCATAGTAAAGATGCACAATTTTCATCAGCTAATGCTTTTATCTGCTACCTTGTGTAAGTCACAAGGGAAGTCACACTCAGATTATGTGAGCCTCTTTTAATTTTCGGCTGTTGAACTGGCATAAGATTCAATGGACATCAAACAATTCCCTCATACTTAAAAGGAAGAATAAGACAAAGCAAAGCAGTTTTCCATAAAGGCTTTACATACATTCTTTTTGTAATTATATGATGCTTGCAAGAAGTCGTAATCATGGCCAAACATGAGAGGACATGTTGCACAGATGGATTAAAGTGTCTTAAATAAATCTTACATTTGTCAACAATCTGTTCTGGTACAGGGCTAACAGGATTTGTCTGCTGGAGTTCTGTTTGTTTCGCTTTGCATAAAAATGTATTGCAAATGAGGATTAACTTAAGACAAGGAATCTACAGTGGGAAAGCTCGTATGCATACTGCTAAATATGAAATAATGTATGTCATTTGGAATAATACAATTCTACTACAACAAAGAAGACTGCAGTGTTTTAGTAGTAACGTGGTTCAAGGTTTCAGAAAAGTTGATATCTGTTCTGTTGATATATTTTCTATTGTAATTGTGAACTTTACAGTAGAAGAAAACATGCATATAGTAATGGTAAGTCAATAGATGAGGGAAATATGGTCAATATGGCTGCAGAGGCTGATTCACTACTGAAATAAAGAACTGTTACATCATTATCTGCAGACAGCATCGTCAGTATTTTATGTTTGTGATTTTATTCTATATTATTTTTAAGAAGGCCAAATTTAGCATACTGTTTTCACATAAACTGGTTAAAGTTATTGTAGAAATCTCCAATGCACAATTGCTTCAACATTCTGAAGGCCAATAAGATTAAATGCAGATGGGGAGCAGCTAAAATGAATATTGTTAAAATGCAGATTTTTGTTGTAGTATAGTGAGTTATAGGGTCTAGTCCAGACATGAGGCAAACTGCGGCCGTTTGGGTTTATTAATCCGGCCCGCTGGACATGACCAAATTATATTAAATTAGATGGGGTGAACCTTGTTCAAAGATCTCTGCTGTTTTATTTAACATTTAGAAAACTTTTGTAAATGAATTGCATATTCAATTTAATGAAAAGGCATTAATGGAAAACATATTTGTACAATGACACACACACACACGCATATTCACGCTTTTGTCGAATGCTAAAGGCCAAAAAAAATCTCTAATCTAATATACTACAGAATTTATCAGGTGGCCCTTGTCGAATTTTAGATAATCGTTACTGTGTCCCATGTAATCAAAAAATTTCCCACAACTGGTCTAGTCACGACAAGAATTCATCAGGTTCAACATTTGTGAATTTTGAACCTAGATAATCGTTATAGAAATGCAATTTAATCAAGAGGACAAATTTACTTGACCATTAAAACAACTGTTATTTGCAGCCTTTTTAACCTATATACATAATTGTTATATACAGTACATACCAAAGTAAAACGTTGTAATAAAACTATGGCTGGAAGTACATTGCATAAAAAAGCAGATGTGTATTTCTTAACATTTTTTTTTTTTTTTTATGCTATTGTTTAGAGGCAAATATTTTATGCCAGAGGAGTTGGTCATAGCTCTTAATCACACAATGAAAGACAGAAAGTCCTTCATAACTAAACTCGAAGTCAACTTTTTCTCCATAAATCATCTTTATCTGAAATACATTATTGATCCATGGCTTATCTTCCAGAGACAGTTCTGTTTAGGTCACTGAAAGACCTTCAACTGTCTGTGCCAGTCTGTCATGGCATTTCAGTCTAATTTTCTGACTCATGCGGAACTATTGTAATAACTGTTTGACGCAACTTAATTTTCTGAAGCTTTTAAGCCCACATCCTTTTCGCTGCAGGTGTATTGTGTACTAATGAGGTCTGGTTAAACAAATGAACCTAACCATCCAGCCGTCCATTCTGCTGAAGTGCCAGGTTCAGGGAGATGTCACTGTTTTCAGGGGTGAGTAATGAATAAATCAAAACGCCATCACAGTGCATTAAACCGTGGCACAGGGATGAATAAAATAGCAATTTCTGAGGACCATTCACAAAGTTTAAAACAAGAGAGAAATAAACAGAGAGACAGAAATATGTGTGAGGTGAACTGAGCTGTTGATTGAATAGAGCAATGGAGTAAATTTGATGGAGTACATTTTGTGTTGACCCCCAAAGAGAATATTGTAAAAACAGCACTTGGCAAAATGAGCTGTCTGCTAATATTAAATTATATATATTTCTTGTTAACCTGGAAGTAAGCACCAAAAATAACGCTACGATTGGCTGTGCTTGGGCAGTCCACCCAGCTTCACTTTGGCGTCTGAAAAATGCCGTTCTAAAGCCGCGTACGAGCCTGATAATTTATATTAACAATCTGACAAACGGTTTCAAAGCTAGGAATGAGTTGGACAATTTTAAACACCTACTTCCTCATTCCGCTGTGTGAAAATACCCCAGCTTTGAGAATCATTGCCAAACTATGTTAGACAAAGCTGGTTATGTTTAAACATGGATCAGATTAGAAGTTTGTTCGCAGACTTTTCAGGTGACAAAGTGGGGTTAGATTGTGATGGACTAGCCTGCGAACAGCTGAACAGAGCTACTATTGAATTTGTAATAGATAATAGGGTTGTCTAAAGTATCGCAAATCAGATACAAATCAACCTATATAAGATTAAATGAACTAGACGGATCACTGAATGGACCACTATGGCACCTACCTGGATGATGTGATAATATAAAAGAAAGTACTATGATTTAACGTGGAAAATCACATTCTATTGTCTAAATAGAGTGTGGTAAAAACAAAAAACAAAAAAAAAAAAAAACGGTTTTGAGTGTCGAAATCGAGTTTGATTTTTTTGGTATCGTCACAATACTAATCGATATTTTTTCTGAATCAGAGAAGCTTTATGATTTCACAGACATATGGTATTTCTGGCCGAGAGAGGCTTTTAAAAATGATTCAAATTTGATTAAAAATACCATCAATTAAAAACCAAAAAATGCCACCTAGAGTTAGAGTCTAGGAATAAAAGTGTTAAATACTTTACTATAGAAAAATGGTTGAAATCACAATAAAATAAATTACTATTTAAAAAAAGCTAAAATGTTCACGGCTAGGAAGCTAAAAGTCCATAAAACCAGGATTTCAAAATGGCTCGTGCAGATCCCAGCTCACTCCTGACTCCTCCAGGCGAGACCGCCATGCTGATTCTGTGGGGCACAGAACAACTACCAGTGGGGAGTACAAATGGCGCTTTACATAACTAACCCAAGGCGCGGCTGACGCACTGTGCTGGACGACTGTTGAGAGCCGTCCAGTAGTAGTAGTATATGCCCGTATATAGTGAAAATCGGTTTTCCTTTCAGTCCCTCGTCTCTGTGTTTGCGCCTCTGCCCCGATTGTGTCCCAGCCCCTGTCTGTAGCTCATACCTTGTGCTTGTGCTGCCCTTGTCTGTGCCTGTCCTTCCTGCCGTGACCCCGTGTCTTTTTTTCCGTGTCCTCGGGTCTCTCCTGCCCGTGCCCTTCCTCCCAGATCCTCGGGTCTCTCCTGCTCATGCCCTTCCTCCCGGGTCCTCGGGTCTCTCCTGCTCATGCCCTTCCTCCCGGATCCTCGGGTCTCTCTTACCCGTGCCCTTCCTCCCGGGTCCTTCCTTCTGCCCTTCCTTTTTTTCCCTCTTCCTTTTTGTCTGCCTCTCTGGTCCATTTATCAGTCCCTCATTGATCTCCGTGCCTGCTGTTGATTGCGTACAGCCAATGTCCTCTGCTCTGAGTTAGGTAATGGGTGGGGCCACACTCAGAACTCATTATCCATCCAATGATAAAACAGTTCAAAATCAAAATATGCAATCAAAATGATAACTTTAAATCATGAAAAAAATATGCAAATCAATTATATAAAACAAATAAAGGCCGACAAATAGGCCATATTCCCACATATTTATTATTCATTCACTACATTTAAACAAGGCTGCTAAACTTGCCATGGTGCTTTCTGACCACGAATCACTCACACACTGCATTCATACTTTGACAAGGCGTGTTAAGTGCTTTGCCGATGGACACAACAGCTTGCACTGGTACAAGCCAACATCTGAACAGCAAACCTTTGACTTGGACCAACTCTCTAACCACTGAAGTGAGCTGCCCCTGGAGCTCAGTTGGAGGAAGACGGTGGAACCTGGGTGATATTGCAGCTAGAAGTTACATTTCAGTTTGATAATGTTATGACCGACAAGTGGATCAAAACGTATTTAATGAAGACACAGGAAAAAAAGGATAAGGGTTCAATGTGAGCACGGCAGGCTCGCTCTCTCTGGAGAGGCTCCTGGCGACGAAACACTACGCAACACTGAAAAGAATTGTTTACCACATATATACAAAAAAAAAAAAAAAAAAAAAAAAAAAAAACTAGAAATAACAAAATATACAGGAAAAATTGGGACCTTCTCTGATCTGAATCCAGAAAAAAAAAAAAAAAAAACTAAAAAATGTCGGCAATTTAAAAAAGTGCCCAAACCTAAGAAAAAAAAAACACACAAAAAAAAAAACAGAAAAACACAACAGGTTACATTAAAATTGTTTTGTGTGAGTTTTCAAACACTTGTTTTTGAAAAGTTTCAGGATTTCCTCTTCAACAATAACTTTTCATTATTTTTCTGTATTAAGATGCTTGTTGGTGGAAATATAAAATCTTATCAGAGAAATAAAGAGCCGGCTCCTTGAATAAACGTTTTCCACAGCAGATGCTTCTCAGCTTGGGTCCACTTTTAATGAGCAACTCTTTGGTGTCGAAAGCATTTGAAAAGCCCGGCCCAGGGGAAGTCCACGCTGGCGTCCTTGAACACACATTTTCTCCGCACATTAGGAGCCTCAGTCCATCAGTAGCAGCGGTAAAATGAAGATGACACGTAGAGACGCGCTGGGTTTCATCCAATGCCATCCGCTTTTTTTTCTCACTAGGGCCCTGGAGCTGTAGGCAGTGTGCAGGCTGTCCAAAGGCTGGCATGGGGCCCCTCAATGTTACAGAAAACAGATGGATGCCGCCTCGGAACAGAGACAGTACAGTATGCTGCAGGGACAGTCTTTGGATTTATTTACTTCATGAGCTACACCATTTCAGCGGGGAGCAGAAGCGAAGTGGGTTGAGTATTTACACACCACAAGAGATGTTTGCATAAAGGATCTAATCATGCGTTTTTGTTTTATGAGATGTAATTATATACCTTCCATCATTATCTGCAGCTGTATTGAAACCAAAACAAGCTAAATAATTACTGTGTTTATATCCACACTAGGGAAACTGAATAACTGGCCAAGTCCACGTTAAACCTGAATTTCAAAATGCATCCAAACCGAGGAGCTATGATTGAGCCAGGGTCGTCCTTGTGTTTGGATGTATGCTCATATATTTTAGGTCAGCAGTGATGACAAACTACAGTTCCTCCACCATGGACTAGCACGTGTGGTTTTATTGTTTTGGTCTGCTAGTTTAAAGTGAAAGTAAAAACTACTGAAGCTGAGAGCAAATAACTTGTGGGGGGTGCAGTTTGTAGCATGTCTGAAAATTAGATGTTGCTTATCTGTGCCTTCCAAAAGTGCGATCAAATCTACGGTAGCTTTTTTTATCTACAATTATGCAAATGCAAAGTTGCTAATGCTAAATTACGAGTCTGACTAAATAGCAAAAATACTCAAACCAAAATATTACTCTATTTCTTATAGTAAAAGCCAAAAGTAAAATCCGTCAACTGGACAAAAAAGTTTGAGGAGTGAAGACGTTCCGCTGCTCATCAAACCCACTTCAGTTCTGGTCAGATTGCTGGTGGACACTGCCTTGTATCTATCTGCAGGTAGAAGCTAACTACTGGTACTGGTACACTGAAATGGGAAACAGCTATTGTTTACAGTTTTTGTAAGTAAGCTAGGTCAATTGAGCTATACTAAGTGTGCACTGTGTTTGAGTCATAATTAGCATAGTCATACAACTCTTAACGGGTGCTTGGATGAGCAGCGAAACGTCTTCACTCCTACAACTTTTTTGTCAAGTTGGCAGATTTTACTTTTGTCTTTTTCTATGGTTCAGACCTGGACGACTGAGGGATTACACAGACAACTCCAGATATATTTTGATGAGGGTGATACAACACTACAACATGGTTAATATATTTAACAATATAACACAGACTGAACCTAACCTTAACCCAAACGCTAATCTTAACATCAATTAACCCATATCTTTAGATGATTTTCTTTTGAAGGATTTATGGGGGCCTGATTTTTGGTCCCCATAAGTCCTTCATTGTTTTTGAAGGATTTATGGGGACCTGATTTTTTGACCCCATAAAGCAAAAAATTCCCTTTGAAGTGATTTCAGTCCCACCGTTGTGCCCAGCAAACACACACTCAATCAATCACTTTTGGTTGAAAATGTTTTGCATTGTGCATTAGGGGGCTATACCTGACTAAAGAAGTTCTCGGTTGACCAAAGACATGTTCTGCTGTTAGATTTGTCGACTAAAAATGCTCTCAAAACTATTACCTCTCCATGTATCTGAACCTCAACTATTTATGCAGAAAAAGCTCTACGAAACAATGCATTTATATAAAGACTAAATTAAATCACAAGTTGCATATAAATACCTCATCTTCAGCTAAAACTCACTTCCTTTTTCTGCTGTTGTCCCATATAAATCCTTATAATTTAAATACAAATTTTGGTAGACACCATCCACCGATTAATAGACAAAACGACTTAAGGCCAACAGCTCTAATTGTGAGAGCAAATTTCTTTACCAAAATCATAATAACCGATAACCGTAACTCCACAAATATGACGTATGTGTTGTGAAGTGAATTAAACTACACTGCTGAGTAGAATAAGATTTGACCAGAAGGATCAAGACCAGTGTCGTCACATTATTGATTTGTTTGCCCCACTGGCTCAAAATCAAATTAATCATATGTTTTGCGTTATATGCTTATTAAAATGACATTTAAACAGCAAAATCATCTGATTTCTTTGTGATCATGGTCCCACTGATTAAGCTCACGCCAGATTTTGTGGGTTTGCATATCATTTTAATGCAATATTTTTTTTTTTTTCTTTAATATCTATTAATTGTACTAAATTGAGATACTGCTGCTGTTTTGCTACTGTTGCACTCTTCAAAATGATGACAGAAGATGATCCATTTTCACCATTTATTGGGGGAAAATGAAGATATGACAATATGAAAAGCTCTGGTGTAAAACAACAATACAAAAACATTGTAGTGTAGGTAGGGTATAGGTTATTTTTTGATTAAAGTTTACAGAGTATAAATCAATATTGACAACACTTACAGCCTCTACAGCGATATCTTTACCACACTCTAGCTTTGAACTATAGTTGATTTAAAACATCATTACCAGGAAACTACAGAAATGACTTTTGTACTTTTCAGACATGTTTGTTTTGTATGAACAAACAATTCAAAAGATAGAGCAGCAGGGTGACATGAACGTGACTCTGCTGTTACAATCATGGTTATGATTATGCACACTTCTCAAAAGCCAGTTGTCTCCACCATAATAAATTTTTCACCTTCTATGTATTTAGTGCAAATACAGACAGATGAGGTCTTGCCTGCGATCCAGAATACACACTGCTCCAATACTTTGCCAAGATGTGAGTCTGGTCACCATTGAATCTCTACAGGTTCAGACAGGTATGCCTGACAGGTGGATTAGCCAATCAGGAACAAACATGGTCCATCTGTATCAAGATAAATGTGGCTGCTTACGAAGACAATAGAATAGAAAAAAAAATGTACTGAGCTCAAAACTTTGCGGAATTCTCTGCAGAATCACAATAAGTGAAGCACTAAACTCTGCAAACCTGAGTTGAGAGTCTCAAATGCATCACTGAAATAAATCTGATCGTTGTGTTTGAGCCTGAGCCGAGGAGCAACAGAGGGTGTGAGGACCAGACTTATATCATTCATCTGATATCTCTATATCATTTTTGACTTGGCAAGGTGTGGCCTGAAGTATATGTGACTAGGTTCTTATTGATCACTAATATATTTAAAATAGTTAACTGTTAAGAATGGTCGACACCCATTCAGATTTAGAAGTTTTTATTTGGGCAAGACAATAGGTTAAAATCTTTTTAAAATAAGCAGAGTTGCTTTAATATCTTAGTCCATACAAAAATGAAATAATGTCCAGTGGGTGGGTAGAGGGCAGGGGCAAGCTATTGTCCTCAATAGTAATGGAATGAGAAAGACTCAAAACAGGGCAGCTCGTCCTGCTGCCAGTCTCAATCCCGACTCGCTCCACAGAGGCAACTCTCCACTACAGGCCGCGTCCAGTCCGGCAGTTCCTCTCTGTGCTCCTCCTCATCCTTCACTTATCTCTGTGAGAGAGTTGAACTACTGGATCACACCCGCTGTATCTGCTGCACTTCTATCTCAGACTTCCACTTCCTCTCATCGGCTCCTGCTTCCAACTCCAGGTCCGGTAAGGACATGTATAAGGAAACTCAACTTATTGCAAAAGACAGGGGAAGCCATAGACATAGATCAGACGTGCAGTGGTTTAATCAGACCCCCATTGACATATATTTTAGCCTTGAGTGTGTGAAGTGTTTGAGGGCTCCCCTTCACCCATGTGTACTTGATAAATGTGTGGCCCAAATGAAGCACAGTGTCCCCGTAGTGACTGTGTGTACATCATCTGTTACAGTTTGAAGCATGTTCATTTACTCCTAGTGTAAATGTTTTTGGCCTCGGTGCACCTTTCATGAACAATTCTTACTTTTCAATGTGTGATTTTGAACTGAACTATGATCATCAAACTGTTTTTGATGATCATAAATTATACAATGGTCTGACCTCGCTGTCCACATGCTTACTCAACTGCATGTGTGTGTTTTAGCATGTGTGTCTTTCTTTAGTTGTCATTTCTTTAGTAACATCAAAGATTTGCAAAATATAATAGTGATGTGATTCAATTCTGTTCGTTTCCGTCCCATTAGCGCACTGGGTAGACAGGGGAACATTATAGATGACAGCTGCGAGACATTGCTAGATCACCCCTCCCACAGGAGTGATAAACGGAGAGATATGCAGCAAATTTTTCATAGTTGACAGAATGATTGGTTAAATAATTTCATAATGACTATCGATACGCCCTTGACTGTAAGACGTCCAGAATCATTACTTTGTGGCTATGCAATTGTGGTGGACTTTCACCAAGCAATTCTGTAAAAGCCTGTGGTCACGAGTTGCACTTCCTCTGACTCATGCCTTTCCTCCTGCTGCGTTGGCTTCTCTGCACCCCTGCACTCCACATGCCAGGTATTATTTTTTTATGTGCAAATTGCTAGATTTCTCAGCATTAATGTAGGATTTTGTTCAGGTCTGCTTTGTGACTCTACTTGTGCCTGTTGTATGTAAAACGTTTGGTTGGCACGTCTTTGCTGTGCCTTGGGACTGCTCACGTGGGTTATGTGTGTTTAACTAGGCTTGTCTTACCTTAATTTGCTTTAAATGTATTGCCTTGATGGCCTATAAGTGTTTTTTTTAGCTCTTGCTCCTGGATTGTACTGTGGAATAAGGTTACTTAATGACAAGAAAATGATGGACAATGTTTCTTTATGACAGTCCTAAACTATAAAAATGAAAACACATCTGGCTCATTATGTTAAGTGCTAGACCTGTAATTCCAGCTCACGTTGTTGGTAACAATTACATATTATATTTATTTTTTTTTTTTTTAAATCAATACGACTTTATGGCACTCGATTTTAACCCCCTTCGTCCCTTCCTGACAGAACATCAATATCACACATGAAAATATCATCAGGGCTCATTAATAACAACCAGTCAGTCTGTCAATACCAGACTGTTATAGACGGATATATGAGTTATATGGACATTTTGATAGTGTAATGCATAACGGTATTTTTATGTTAAGATGTCACGGAGGATCCCATATGCATTTTAGATCAACTATAGAAAAAAAGAGAAACAGAGCTATTTAACTATAATCAGCGTCATTGAAATGATCAAGATCAGAGTGGTTAAGTAAAAATGTCTCGTGCTGCTTTTGTAAAATACCGCTTAAATGACTAAATGAATACTACGATGAAAATGAGGAGGAGGGGCCTCTCAGCTTTGCAGTTTTCAGCAGGAAGCCAATCAGTGAACAGCATTTGAGATCAATATATCGTTATGATGATGTTATAGTTTATTATAATGTATCACAAAAAAAGCCTAATATGTCTTAAAACTCTAAAGGTGCAGCTAATTGTTCTGCTGGAGGGTCTTAATGGTTTTGCTTTGCCTGACCGGCCAGTCCCTTCTACATTTATTTTGAGTCAGGAAGGGTCTGGAATCGGACCATACAGCGTGACAAACCTCCGTCCTAACTTGAGACGTCCAACCACAGCTGCTCATTTGTATTAAATGTTTCTCAAATGCGGAAGACATCTCTCGAAAATTCTCGTAACATCCAGAACAAAATAACATCTTGTTCTTGAGTTTCTTACACGTAATGCACCACTATACAGTTCCAATGGGCAAAGAGTTCCAGAGCTTTGGACCGACCACTGCAAAAAAAGAGCGATCACCCCACTGTTTGTCCTGGGACCGGGGGGACCTCCAGCAGATGTTGCCCAGCAAATCGTAGAGCTCTGCTGGGTCGGTGAGGGGTCAAAATCTCACAGACGTACAAGGGTGCAAGACCATTGACTGCATTAAAAACATTAACATTTTAAAATGAATTCTGAAGTCATAATGGTGGATAAATGTCCGTTTGAATTGTGCCTCCACACCCTCCGGTGATGCACATGAACTGCAGAAAAACTGATGCACGACAGAGATGGAGCAGCCGTCCCACTCCTGGAGCTAAATCCAATAAAAACAGCTTTAACGTTCACTGTTGAGTCTTATGTATTAGGCCTTATAAAAGCACTATTTTAGATTTTTTCCTTTAATATTCATTGCTGTTGAGGCAAAATATTTCCTCACAGCTAAATACCTGCTTATCTCTTAGGAACATTTCACTTTGAGTTCAGTGGTAGGAATATAAATCAGCTAAAACAGATTTTCTGAGGGAACGTTTTGGTCAGCTTAAATTCCAATATCATCTCAGTATACTATAGTACTGCAGTTTCATATGATATAGTGTTTGTGAAATGTATTTTTATAGTACAGGTAACTCATGAAACTGGTTCAAACTTACTCCCATTGTTGATTCTTTGGGTGAGCTTAACTGGTCTTTTGGTCGATCACAGATGGTTTTTTTTTTAACGCTGCGAAAGATGACGCCTTAGAATTGCTAATACTAGTCACTATTGCCATGGAGACAAGCAGGTGACGCAGCCATGTCAGTGACGGGTCAGATCTCCAGCTATTCAATTCCTCTCACAGTAGGTATGCATCCTATGAAAGTGGTAGTGTAGCAACGAAAATACAATAGATGGGTTTGAAGCCGTGCTGTGAAACATCCCAGTCAAGGCAATAACATCTATATAGACAAGGAAACAGGTGACGAAAAAGTGACATAATACATCTTTTTGTACCTTGTTATTGCATTTTTCTTTTGAAGCGGAGTTTTTTAAAGGTTCTATATTACGCAAAAGTGAATCTGGTGAGTTTTTAGTCATGTTAGAATGTTGTTAACCTCATCAAAAACATACTCGTTTTACTATACCGAGTTCTGTTTTATTTCATTCACACATATATGTTTGAGTCTACATCTCCGAAGCTCAAAATGTTCTGGAGATGCGGGAGTGTTTTCCATTTGAGAGAAGAACTTTAGAAGCCTAAATATGCAGGGCTTGTGTTTTAAACGTGTGTGAACGAAACGAAAGAAAATCTGAGTTTGTTTTTGATGCAGAAACAACATTATAAAAGAGATCAGAAAATAACATAAAAGCCCTTTGGGTTGAGTCCCATGGTTTTATGACTGCAAGGCAAACCACAAGGAAACAAATGAGCATTCGAAAAGTGAAATTGGTTTTAGACCACATAGCAGCTAGGAGACGGCTTTGTGGATGTTCCTCATAAGCGGTGGGCAAACAGCCTTTTTAGTGCAGCTGATAGATCTACACCGAGGGAGGACACTGTTTTCTGCTGACAAACTCTACATTTATCAGGGAATCCAATTCAATTTGTCAACACTTGTATTTCTCACATGATTTTTGGTAATCAGCAACTTTTTGAGGCGAAAACAGCAGACGGTTATCGCACAGCTTGACGTATCCTCCTCTATGAGCCAGTAGTGCATCTGGAAATATTCTCCTTGGCTCAAACCCCACCCAACTGTTCTTGAAACTTTTGCTATACTTTCAACCATGAGTGAAAATGTGCTTCGTGAGGCACGGTAAATGAAAGAAACCAACAGAATAATTAGTTTGTGTGTGGGCGCATGCTGTAATAGTGTAGTAGATGTAGTAGATGTAGATGCAGTCAAAATCTTCAGCGTACTATTGGTTCACAGCTGTGGCATTTGCGTGACAAATTGAGAAGATAAAAGTGTAAATTGTGTGCACGAATCTCGAGTGGCGACAAAGCGGATCTTGTTGACTAAAATATTGTGTACTTGTATGTACTTGAATTCTGTGTCCTCTCTTGATAGATACCTGTTTTCACGATATAAAGCAACTAGGCACTTTCGACTCACCGCCTGTCAGGCAAAGCTCTGCTGAGAGAAAGGCCTGCAGAGAGGAAGAAAACGTCACTTCTCTCCTTCATTGAGCAGTGAGCCAAGCAAGGATACAGTGGACTGTCTGCTGGAGCCACCACTGTCTGTGCTTTGACCGAATGTGGGCTAAGAGCGCGCACGTTTGCTGTGAGTGTGCACGTGGGCTGGGAACGTGCATGTGAACGTGGTCGTCTCTGCTCTGTTGGCGCTGGAGTAATGGTGACCGGTGTGTCCTGACATTCATGTCTGCTCCACTTGAGTGAACACATACACAGTCACATCACAGAGAGCTGCACACCGCCACAGGGCTCTCACCAAACCAGTGGCAGACAAACAGAGAGAGGGGTTTACATTTAAAAACAGCCAAAGCCCGCAGCTCCCAAACCCAGCACAGCCCTGGCACAAGTAGCAGGGTAAAAAAAACACCTATGAGTTTTGAATAAACGCAAAAGCACCTTGAATTAAAAGTGCATGTGACCAAATGTCGCTTTGCAATTATTCAAACCTAACAAACCTCCAAGTAAAAAATAGAAAGCTTGTGGCGCATGAGGCTTATATTTTTTTGGTTCTACATTACTTACTCATTTTTCATGCCCAGTGCCACCCACTCCACATGATAACAGAAATGAGCAGTGCATGATCAGTTCTGACCAAATAGTAATTAAAATGGGGCTAGTATGGGCTTGGTTAATCCCTACAAAATCCAACCTTTGTTAAAGCTGCAGGTCCCTGTCAACGGAACATCTGCAGTTTGATTTCACAAAAAATGTTGTCTATGGGAGAACTCTTTCTGAGCTGCAGTACTCATTAAAACACAGCTATCATGTAGCACTATGACGGTTTTATAGCCTGCTATTTGCGAACTTTGATCATCACTATGATTGATCGTGTTCACCAGTGTCTGTGAATGTGAGCTGAGCTGTGATCCAATTTTAAATGTCCCACATCTTGAAGTGTAACCTCACAATCTTTAGACAAAATCAGTCTTTTCTCCTCAGGTTTTACAGAGAAGTACAGACATTGGAAGTGGGACTAATGTGGCCCACTGAAAGGACAGGATAGCGATACCAGCAGTACCAGGTGGTTGTACACTCCCTCAGAGTATATTTTGTAGATGCTGATTGCAATGCAATTACTTAAATTAGAAAAAGTAAACAATATGAAATTGTCAAATTTGTCAAATGCACCCCTTTTACAATCAACAGGCTTTTGTTAATCAGATTGTTAAGAAGTATGGAGTCCCATTTGTGCCAAAATTAAGTCTATAGTACACCATACACCGACCTCACTTCAGGGGAGACATTGTTGTTTTAAGAACTGAGAGAATTGAATTTAAGAAGTGAATAGATGGACACCTCCAACGGCCAGAAAAGGCAACAGAGTAGCACATAGACAATGACAAAAGACCTGTGAATACTGACTGAAGTGCAATAAAAACACTAAGGATATGCACAAGGATATAATTTAATTTAGGCACAAATGGAACCCTCATTATACAGTCTTGAACAGTTTTACCCAAAACTTCACTTACTATATGTGCTTTTAATCCTCAGCCTCAGCTCTCAGGACCTTATCCAACCTCACACTGAGCCTGGGCAAAGCTGCACAGACCACCAGAGCTGTTGATTATCTGTTTAAAAATAAGTTTTGTCTTTTTGTTCTGCTGTGGCTCCAAATCGATAACACATTACTATTCTATATTTTCTCATAAACTCCGTGCATCGAAGCGTGAACAACACAAATAAATATTGTGTATTTGTTTAAGCACCAGAGAAATAACTATATGAAACAGTCGTAGCGAAGTTAATGTAAGCAGTTTGGATGCTGTTTGAGAACAGGGTGTCTGGGCCTCTTCCATTTAAACAATAATTCTGGCGTGCTGTTATAGATTTCTACTGAAATGGCGTTTATTGATCCCATATTGTGTCTTTTTCAAGCCCTTTGGAAAACCTGCAATAGTAATAGTATTATAATAGTTCTATAATACAGAGAACATTTTGAATAGGAGCCTATGGAGCCTTCTGCTGAGCACCCCTAAACTAGAACTTCCATTTTGTATTTTTTATGTATATTTCATGCATTTTGAATGCAAAAAGATACAGCTGTTTTATACAGCTGTTATATCAAAGGTGAATGGAGGGATTTAAGAAACTGTTCCTGTCATACACGGCTAAGAACTCAAGAAGGATTATTTCATTGAATAACCTCAGGTTCAGTTTATACTAAGAGTAGTTTAAACACTGACTATAAAAACTATTAGACATTTATTTCCAAACTCTTAGGCAGTTCAAGCCACTGTTGCCGTACATATTGTTAAACCGGGGAATTATACAAAATCTTTTTCTTTCTTTTTTTGTGAGCTTTCTACCATGTTGTTTCCTCATCAAAAACATGCCTGAAGAGGTTTTAGATGCCACCCATGCATGTTTCAGTAATTTAGCGATCTCTCCCTGGCCTTACTCAGACCCTCCAGTACAATCCTGTCTAAGACTCAGCCCACAAAGCTCCATCACTCATGCTCCCACACGACAAATCTCCATAAATATATAGAAGCATGATACATGGCAATTTAACAAACCTCCTGTGATGTGTAACAATCAACACGTTGATTGTGTTGTGATGTTGTGATAGCAATGTGAAGGGGGAGTGACTTAGCGTAGGGAGCAAAGGAGACTCAGTGGAACTTGTGTAACATGTTAATATATTGTTTTCTGCAAATATCGCATTTTCAAAAAATAAAAGGTGGTGATCTATATATGTTATGTGATAACAGTTAAAACCCCATAAATGCAAAAATATTTATTTTATATTTATTTAATTTATTTAGTAGGACAATGTACAAATACATTAAGCACAATGGCAGAGATGATTGTACCAGATTCTAGCTTTACAGATAATTTCCATCTGTAGTCCTCGGGGGGAGGGGTCAACATTAATATTTACATATACACAATACTATACCCTATTTTATATTTAAGTATGGAAAAAATGAAAGGGAAATCAACTTCCACAGCTAAGTGGTGGGCTGCTGAGACACTGCTGAGCTGCATATTGTTCCGCAAAGACTTTATAGGTGAAAAAAACTGAAAGATATTGTGCTGATGCATCAGTCTTTTAGCTCAAAATGTGCCACAAAACACATCTTAATTAACAACACAGAAATATTTTCATCTCATGCTACCATGTTTGTGCTTGCAGCCGATCTCCTGTGCTGAGGATTTAATGACATGATCGAGAGACCCTGTAGACACGTTGTCTAACCTACCAGTATTGTTGACTGCCGCTCATTTTAGCAGATGTTCAAATTAATTTGGGTCCAATTCTGACTGAACGCAGCAGTGGAAACAAAATCAACAGCTTGAAATGAAGAAACAGCAGCGTAATCATGTTATTACTGTGACTCTAAACTGACGCAGAAAAGCTGTCACTACTCATATTCGCTCATAGGTCTATCAGGAGTTTTATTTTTCTCAAACTGAACATTGCTTTTTTGTGATGATGGCGATGGCATGCTCGAACACAAGCATACAGCATAGTTTTGTGGACTCGAAGTGATCTATTTGGAATAAGGATCAAGGTTCTAGCATAGACTTAAAACTTTTTCAAATTGTTAAAGAAGAACGCATGAGTAAAAATCTCTATCTAGCACTCACAAACCCTTTGTTACATAAAGACAATTTCTTCTGGGTTTGCAATTGAAAAAAAAAAAAAAAATTATAATCACTTAGACTGTGGCAGCACAGCTGCCGACCGCGAGTATCATAGCAAATGGCAACTGCTATCACAACTTGAGATTGATATACACTTCAGCAGCAATAATTCTATAGATGCTTGGCTATAAGAGCAGCCATGGGAGCCATGAGTCTCAGGTATAAAAAACTGGACCATACCAGGCCCTGACATTATTTACGCCTACTGGTTAAAGAAGCTCACTGCTCTCCATGAGCGTCTGGCAGCACAAATGAACCAGCTGCTTAGGGAGGGGACTCACCCTGAATGGGTAACCGAAGGGCATACTATCCTCATCCAGAAGGATCCCTCAAAGGGTACAGTCCCATCCAATTATCAGCCAATAACCTGTCTCTCCACAACATGGAAGCTCATGTCAGGCATCATTGCGGCTAAGTGGGCACATGGATCAATATGTGAGCACAGCACCGAAGGGAATCGGTAAAGATACCAGGGGAACCAAACACCAGCTGCCACCACCATTGCCTGGATTGATAACAAGAAAACCTAAGACTGAATGCCACCCACATGGATCACTGAATGCTTGGAGCTGTACAACATCAACAGAACTCTAAGAGCCTTCATTGCAAACTCGATGAAGTTGTGGAAAACCACCCTTGAGGCCAATGGCAAGCCACTTGCACAAGTGACCATCAAATGTGGCATATACCAAGGAGATGCACTGTCCCCACTGCTGTTCTGTATAGTTCTGGCTATGGATACCGACTCAGGAATGGGGGCACCAACAGTCACCTCTACATGGATGACATCAAGCTGTTCGCAAAGAATGAGCGAGACATCAACTCACTGATCCACCCCACCAGGATCTACAGCACAGACATTGGAATGTCATTCGGGCCTGAGAAGTGTAGCCAGATGGTGACAAAGAGAGAAGGTAGTCCGCACAGAAGGGGTCTCACTCCCAGATGGAACAATAGCAGACAATGAGGACAGTTACAAATACCTTGGTATCCCTCAAGCAAATGGCAACCTTGAAGAGGAAAAAAGGAAAGCAGCCATGGTCAAATACCTCAGATGAGTAAGGCAAGTCCTAAAGAGTCAGCTCAATGACAAAACCCAGGCAAAAAACAGCTACGCCCTGCCAGTAATCAGATACCCATGTTAAGATGTTAAGACCCGAAAGCTCCTGACCATGCATGGCGGGTCCCATCCCAAATCCAGCACCCTGAGACTGTAAGCGAGCCGTAAGGAAGGAGGCCAAGGACTAGTGAGTGTGAGAGCCACAGTCCAGGGTGAAACATTCAAAATCCATAAGTACATTCAGGACAAAGGCCCAACAGATGACGTACTCAACAAATGTCTCAGCCAGTGGAGTGCAGAGGAAGAGGTGCTGGAGATAACATCAAGCTCCTGCATGGGCTGTGCCACCGGAACATAACTGAAGTGGCTGATATCAAGAAATCCTACCAATGACTTGAGAAAGCTGGACTGAAGGGCATCACAAAGGCTGCACAGGAGCAGGCATTTATATATGTATTTGACTGGGACAATGCATGTTAATGAACAAACATGATTCAACATGAATGTAAACATACCAGATTATAGACCAAGGCTAATTTCCATTTGTTATCCCAGGGGTTAGGGTCACAAAAGGGTCAAGTTGAGCACTAGAGCAATAGAGGCCCAGATCTACCACACCAGACAAGACCCAAGGTTTAGGCTGTGTAAAGAGGCTCCTGAGACAATCCAGCACATAACTGCAGGGTATAAGATGCTGGCAGGGAAAGCATACATGGAGCGGCACAACCAAGTGGCGGGCATAGTGTACAGAAACATCTGTGCAGAGTATGGACTGGAAACCCCCAGGTCAAGGTGGGAAACACCTCCAAAGGTAGTGGAGAATGATCGAGCCAAGATCCTGTGGGACTTCCAGATAGAGACTGACAGAATGGTGATGGCGAACCAACCGGACATAGTGGTGGTGGATGAACAACAGAGCAAAGCAGTTGTGGTTGGCATTGCAAGTGAGTAGAGAACTAGAGAAATACCAGGGGCTCAAAGAAGAGCTGGAGAAGGTCTAAAAGGTGAAGGCATCAGTGGTGCCCATGGTTATCGGAGCACTCGTTACTATATAAAGTAGAACCAATGTGGAAGTCTTGATGCTCATTTTAAAAAGAAGGGATGGTCTTTGTATTGCTTTGGAAAAAAAAAACAAATCTGCCATTACTCATACTACCATTAGCCTTTTTTTTTTATCTCAAACATGTTGTGATAGGAGCTCAAGCAAGCCCACCACCCCTTCTACCATCATTTCATACCACACAAGCTGTTGATTTATATGACAATGTGCTATTTAATGGAACAGAAACTCATGCCTGGTAATATGTTCTGACTGATGAATTTGATAGGCAATAATGGAAAGTTATAATGCTTGAAGTCGAGGGGACTGTGGCGAAGTGTAAAACTTGACAGGGCAGTAAATAATTCTCAGAGGGACATAAAGGAAAGTGTACTATCTGACGAAGAGCTGGCACATGGCTGATAGTTCATTATGGAGGCCTGTCACTCTATCCGTCTACCATTAGTTCCAAAGAGGAGTTGATTCATTTATATGTCATGGTTTCCCAGTAGAAGTAATCTTATTAAGCTGCTTCAAATTGGGGCTGAACAGGAAAAAATGTAATGAGTGATTTTCTGGGAAGAACTACAATTAGATTTGCAGTTTATGAATTAAAGAGGGGTATTTTTATTGGGGTATTAAATGCGAATACATGACATATTTTGTTCACCCGTGTTACCTTTTATTGTTTTAAAAAGGCCATATTCACTGAAAACATATTAACATGTTTAATAAACTGCATATCGCATGAGGTTGAGGAAATTTTTTTTAATGAGATATAAAGATAAAACTTGAAGCGTATAACAAAAATGTATCTGCTTTTTTAGTAGTCATATTTTTTGCAGGTTGTCCTGGAAAAAGGAGATTGGACTTTCCATGCTCTGTGATGCCATACGGAGGAGAGAGCGCCTGGGTCAGACTAATCCAGTTATATCTGCCCATGGAGACACAGGGCCAGTAGACCCTGCAGAGCCAACAGACCCCAGCACCTTAGGAGGAAAGACGGGATAGGGATAGGGATTTTTTATAATCTCCTCTCCTGTTGGCTCCAAGTCTTGACAATAATAGAAAAGAGCTGCTAATAGTTGCCCTTTGCCCTTAGGCTGCCCACAAAAACTGCATCAGATTCTGTCATGCAACTTGAACTTAGCTAAGTACCTAAAGTGACCCATCCTGAGTTTTTGATCTTCTCCTGCTGCTGATGGAAACAAGGCAGGTCCTACACGATGTCTTTGCCAGTAGGGGCAAGCCTTGTTTTTTGCCCTCGTAATCTTTCCTAATCAGCTACACCATGTAAATAAGGTGTTCACCCCAAAGTTAGCATTTTTAATAAATATTAATAAATAGAGGTTCGGATTGTGTCATCACACCTCATAGAACTTTCTGTTAGCCTAATGTTAAACCAATAAACATTTTAAGATGCGTAATATTAAACTTAGACCTCATTAAAAAATATTATGACAGTTTAAAGTGGATTTTCCAGAAGTAAATCAGGTTGTTCCATTGCATATTTTTTTTGCAAATGTATCACTGTTGTAGATTGAGACACCTAGCTTTTTTTTTTTTTTTTTTTTTTTTTGTGGGGAAAAATACTATAAGTACTATTATTTAGTACTTATAGTATAGTACTTATAGTGGTTTATTTAATGTTCACATAAGGGAGTGAACACTGAGTCAATCAGAGACACTCATGTGGATGTATTTGAAGGCACACTGCTTCTTTGTGTAAAAAAAAATGAGCCAAGATATCAGGAAGAGAATTGTAAACTTGCACAAGTTCATCCTTAGGTTCAATTTCTAGAGGCCTCAAGATCAATTAAAACAATTATACACAAGTATAAAGATCATGGGAATCTCCAGCCATCATACCTCTCATGAAGGAGATGTGTTCCATATCCTAGTATCCTAGAAAAGAACGTGCTTTGGTGTGACTCAACTCAAGAACAAAAGGCAAAAGCCTTGAAAATTTGGTGGCTGAAGCTGGTAAGAGTTATTGTCCACAGTGAAGCGAGTACTGCACCGACATGGGCTGAAAGGCCACTTTGCCAGAAAGAAGCCATTACTCCAAAAGAAACATAAAAAAAAAAAAACAACAGATTAGTTTGCAAATGCACACAGAGACAAAGACCTTAATGTTTGGAGACCTGTCCTGTGATCTGATGAAACTAAAATTAAACTCTTTGGCCATAATGAGCTTTGCTACGTTTGGAGAAAAAATGGGGAAGCTTGCAAGCCAGAGAACACCATCCCAACTGTGAAGTACGGGGTTGGCAGCTCCATGTGACCTAAAGCATACTGCCAAATTGGTTAGAAAGTGGCTTCCTGCCAACTATTGTGAGAAGCTTGTGGAAGGATATGAAAAACATTTGGCCCAAGTCATACAGTTTAAAGGCAATGGCAGCAAATACCAATGAAATGATGAAATATATATATAATTATCCATGTGTTCTTATCTCATAGGTATTTGATGATGTGAAAGTTGTAAAAAAATGCCATGAGCAGGTCAAAGCCATAGTTTGTGCATGTTTGTGGTTGTGTGTAGGCGGCGTGTTTAGGCCTGAGGACCATTCACAGAAATCATCTATGACCAGACCAGCTCTCTTAACAGATCTACACCAGAGACTTGAGACTCTGGGCAAAACACATTGCAAAACATTAACACTATTTGTTCGAGAAGAAGGAAAACAGCACAACTGAGATTATCTTGACGTGAGCAAAACATTATCAACAATTCTTGGAGCGAGATTGTCAGGAAGCAATACAGAATACAGTAAAAAAGCAAAACAAAAAAAACCCATCAGAAAACAGGGCGTAACTTTCACACTAAGACGGGCACGCACATAGTCTATATACAAGCTAATAAATGTAATCTGTAAAGCCGTTGTTTTTATGTAAAAGACATCACTGCCTGCCGTGTACAACCTTTTATATGAGTCTTTTGCCCCCTGTGTTTTCTCCTCATCTTCAATACATACAGCCAGTCTCTGACAGGCCTCGCAGCTCCTCATTACAGCTTTGTATTTACCAAACATGCTTCATAATTACTCCAGGGTGAAATTGGAAATATGAAACTCTAATGCGCATGACGACAAATGGACATGCCTTTAACAGACTCGTATGTAGAGCTGAGGAGCTGGTAATTACTGCATATACACTCCATCATGTTTATTCACTGCACGCTCTTAACCACTGTGATAACGAATGGGATACTGTGTGTAGTGCAATTCTTTATTAACTCCTCCTCATTTATAATCAGTGACAGCAGTTGTGAATATTCATGTTTGTTGTTGACCCATAGGCCTCCTTTATCCTGTATGAAGCCGTGTTTAGTAATTCAGTTCTAAATAATAATCATTCTTATAAAATACTATTACACTATTATACACTACTTTTTCTACAGGAATAAGATTGTAATAGGGGTTTCAGCCAATGCTCGGTCTCAGGTGCAGCGCATGTTAAGGAATAAAATGTGTTCACAGACATAACACATATTTTCTCGTTTGTGTCCCACGTACAAAGGACTCCAATAATTCAGACACAATGTTACAAATGTGTGGATTGCTTTTCAAAATTTGCTTGTGATAAGGCAAAGTCCTACCTTCCAATGAGCCTCAACAGAAAGACACTGGACTTCATGGGAGAGCTAATGTGCTTGTCCAGTTTGAACAAAAACTCCATAATCACCCCAAGATCAGGGCGACAGTAAGAGGACAGAGGATGGATTTACGTGTCTGTGTCTTTTATTGTAAATAGTGTAAATGTTTGCTTATTGTATACAGTTAAATTTTGTCCTTTTTGGGGTTTTAGGCCGTTATGGGACTATGGATGAAAAATTGCCTTCTTGGCTAATTCTGGCATATTTACAGAACTTTTCATTAATATGCAATGTCCCCACAATAAGATAAATAAATGAATGTTTTCATAAGTTGTTCAGTGTCCTCTGATAGTTGTTCAAGGTTGCTGGGGAAAACAAGGTTATCCTTCATTATTCTGCATTACTGCAGGTCTAGAATAATTTTTTACATTTTTTGTTGCTGATGCAAGTGAGGGGTGTTTGGTTTTCCCTTTGCCAGATTTACAGTTTGATGTTGACTAAGTCTGTGTGTCTGTGGATGTGCTTGGGTTGAAGATATTCGTAAGAGTTTCTTCTCGTTGGTGGGTATCGGCGATGGGTTGTTTGTGGAGTTGTCTGTTGCGTTTCCCATGGTGCTGCCATCTTGCTTTGCTCGTGGCCTCGCGAGGATTCATCACAGCAGGATCGAGCCTCATATCCCAGCATCCTGTTCCAATCCTGAATAAGTGGGAGAATGCCTAGGAACAGTTGTATTCACTTAACCCCACCCCGCAGAGATGACTAAGCAGCCATATTGGTACTGGCAAAAAAATCCCAAAAATGGCATAGACCTGCTTACCAAACTCAGTCACTCTGTCCAACAATGAAAAACTCACAGAAACTCAGGCTTATGTCAGTCCAATTTTGAATGAATGGAAGAATGCAGAGAAAAAAGTTCTATTCACTTAACCCCACTCCCAAGAATGCCCAGCAGCCATATTGGTACTGTCAGTAAATCCTGGGTGGGTGATACGACATGAGGCCAGAGTTGATTTTTGTCCCTGCTCTTCTGTTTTTCTGTTCAAGATTTATGAATGTGTGATCAGTGGCTGGGCCTGTGACATTTTTGGAACAGGGCCCAGACTGAAAGTGAGCCATAGATTCTGTTTATTGCAGAGCTGCACCTGGGAAAGCGTTAACATTTACGTAAATTGCTACACTGGACACTCTAGGACACACGAGGGAGCATTGTGAGGGTTGTTTTTTTTGTTTTTGTTTTTTTTTCTTGAACTGCTTTTAGTGTTTTTGATTGGTGAAGTGACTTTTAATTTTTCCTGGCTACACCATGTTTTCAATTAAAGACCCTGCATGCAATCTTTCCAATGCACCTAAGCAAAATCCTATCTGTAAACTAAGGGACATCAGAGACACATTTGAAGCAACATTTACAATTCTGCAAATGCATGAACAGAGCCCACTGTAGTGTCATGCACCAGCTGTTTGACATTTGTGTTCTTTTAAATGCTATTTATCAGCTCAGCCAAGACAGAAACAACTGGCTCCCGAAGCACACAAATGTCAGCCATGTTCAGAAGAAAGCCCAGTATTGGAGTTTGAATAGGAACAATCGAGTGTTGATGGTTAAAGCCAATAGGAATCGGTGTTGTAGAGGTGAATATGAGGAAAGCAGCCAATGGGAAAGAGTTAGGCCACCAGATGTTAAGGAGCTGAGGGAACAGGGTGTAGTGTACTGTTATTGTTTGATTTTGTAAACTGAAAATATTTTCTAGTGATTAATGATGATTAATGCCTCCACTAATCACACAAAAATGTGACACACAGACACATTATATAAGCAGCTCTTGATATAAAAATAAGGCCGCAGTGTTCTGTCTGCATCTAATTATGAAACTAAGCAGGACGTGCGCTACTAGCATGCAAATTATTGCAGTCAAAGTAACGCACCTCATACTCATCACGGTGAATGGTTTGGATGATCTGATAGTGTTAGGCAAGTGAGGAATAACTTTGGACCTCTGCAAATCGTTGACAATGTTTTTCGTATTTTTAAGACCTTAAAAATCAGCTTCAGTGACTTTAACTCCACCACCAGTACTTTTACTTTTACTAATCGGTATGGATGGGAGTATCAATACATCAATACTGACTCAAGACTGATTAGCATATGCACATTTTGGTTAACAGTCTCTTTGGACTACCTTCTGTTACTGGTAGATCATGTATGTATGCATGTATTTATTTATTTAATTGACTGGGACAATGCATATTGATGATAACTGAAAGGTTTTTATTCTGCACTCTTCTGTTTTATTGTTTTAATGTCAATTTTATGATGATTATTTGCGATTATTTATGTTTAGATTTGTGTGATTTTAATGTCTTTCTTATTCTGTAAAGCACTTTGAATTACCTTATGTACGAATTGTGCTATACAAATAAACTTGCCTTGCCTTGATGAAGACATGATTCGACATGAATGCAAATACACCTTCTGTTGTCCCAGGAGCTAGGGTCACAAAAGGGTCAAGTTAAAAAATTGCACACTACATTCACTGCACAATTCCCATGGTTGCACATTCCACACAGCTGCACATTTCATTCATTGCACAATTGCACTTACTGCACAGTTCCCATTATTGCGCCATACAAAATATTGCACAGGAGATAAAATAAAATCCCAGACGTGCAACGAGAAGTGAATTGAAATGGCTGTTTTGTTTCCGCTCATTGAATAAAACAGCAGCAGCTCTGTACATTTACACTCCCACATCTGACGTTTGATTTGGACTCAAGGCGCTCCCTAGAGACCGCCGCTTGGTTTGCTCCTTCATCGGAAAAACTACATACATCACGCATAGATGCATGTGTTATAGGCCTCACGCTCCACGGTATCTAAGCTTGTAAGGCTCCCACTGTTTAAAAAATTGCCCCTTTTTCGTTCCGCGTCTTTCACTTTGCTTTCATCACGTTGGAATGTCAATGCAAGTAAAGTACCATCAGATATTTACAATTCAAAGAAAAATCTGTAATCGCTGTGTGACATAAATGGAAAACCAGAGACGGCAGAGACATCAGACGGGGCAGGGTTGTTAAACTCAACTCTTGCATGTGTGTTTGGCTGTAATAATGTGCAGTACAAGGAGAGCAGATAACAGTGGGAGGAATAAAGCGTTACACAGCGACAATGTACAAACTCACAACAACTTCTAATTATCTGCACTTTTACAGAGGCCATTGTATCAGCCGAGGAAAGGCCCGTCTTATTAGCTCTGGGTTGAGTCGTTAAACGGGATGAATGGAAGCTTATTATGTATGAACATTTGACGGGGAATGTTGATTCATAACAGACCAAATTAAACTATCACTTCAAAGAGGTTCATTTTGTTTTCATATTATCATTTTGTGGTTCATATTATGTCCAAATAAAAGGTCTTTTTAACTGACCAGTGTGTTGATGTATCTCGCCAGCTGATTTACACAGATTTTGGAACCATTCTCCTACTTGCATTGGTAGAGGAATAGCCCCATTTGCATTTGCAAGACAGCATCCCAGGTCCTTGAAAGTTGGCAGGCCCCCTCATCCCCATTCTTTCCGGATCTCGATAGCCTCCTTAAGCCAATGTTTGTGTTTGTTCTCCTTCGTCCCAATTATTTTTGCACTTTCCCAATCCATTACACGTGTCTCGCTCCTGCAGTGATCTGTAATGGCCCATTTGAGGTTTTCCTGTTGTGCTTTTTTTCTGTGCCGCTCTTGTGCTTGTCCCTATTGTTTCCCTCTCGCATGCTGCTTTGTGTTCTTTTCTGCATATGCTGAAAAGCTCTCCCTGTTTCACCTATATTTTTTTTATTTATGCTCATCCAAGAGGCTTTATCAGTGAATCAAGATAGACTACATAATACATGTTTTAAAGACATAATACATGTTTTAAAGAGTAAATATACTAAGATGTCCAAAAGTGTAATAAAATACCCAAATGGGTCGACGCAATGTAAAAATCTGATGTGTGGAGAATCCCAGTAAACACTCAAATATATACAATATTGATTAAAAAATAAATAAATAAACAGACAAAAAAAAAACAAAAACAAAAAAAACACAAAAAACTTACGCTACAGTAACTAGAAAATTTTTTATTTGAACTTGGAGAGAAAGTGAACATTTTTCACTTGACACGGGATGTGTTTCTGGGGTATTTAGACAAACACGTGAATATGCAAGTATAGAGTATGTTACCTGACCCCTGTCCCCCTCTTTAATTTGTATTTATTTTTTAAATTTTATTATGATGATTATGATGATGATGATTATTATTATTAATTTTAATGTTATTATGTCTGCTGTCTTCTTTATGTAATTACTTTGCTTTACCTATTAAAAACTGTAATTTAAAAAAAAACTTAAAAAAAAACAAAACTTTTTTGTAGTATTTACAGTGAGTCATAGATTCTTCTGCTTCTTCCTAGCGCAAAGAAAAGGTACACACAATAAAAAAAAATGTTCTACTGAAATATTCTTTAATGAACAAGTCTAAATTGTAATTATAAGAGCAGAAATTATGACATTTACCTTCTTTGTCCATACCCATCCATGTTGTATTCCATCTTGTATTCTCCTCAAGTGCATGATATTGTTCTGTTGCGTTGACCTGACCTTTTACCCTTCCACTGAATTTTGTATTTTTTTCCATTCAATTTTTAAAACCCAAACTGTACTTGTACCTCTCTACCCTTCTCTATATTTCCTTGAGTGAATGCTATTGCTTTTTGCCTTCACTGCAAGCTGGCTCTCCTTTCTATAATGGTTCAATAAAGACCAGAATGTGATGGGTTTGACTACCTAAGGCCGGCTGCACACTAAAGAATTTAAGAAATCTTGTGCATTTTCAAGACAGAACGCAAAGTGTGCAGCCGACAGACATGAGGACATTTTGCAACGATTATTTGTCTCACATTTGCAAGGACAGCGACGCCATATTCGTGTCGATTTCAGGAAAAGATTTGCAGAGGACTATGAAAGTGTCACATAATCAAACAGGGTGTCATAAATATCAAAAAAAGTTACACAAGGATAAGAGACGAGTGACGTGCCTTTCCATGCGCTTTTACTCACAGCATAAAAGAAGAAACGGGTGTGGATTAAAGGTCCTGTACTCAATTTTTGCAATGTATTTGAGCAAAATTTGTCTTGGCTCAGTGCATATAAATTGCATAGCCAACTCTTGAGGTCAAATGTACGCTGCGTGCTGTCAGCATTAACTTATAAAGTGTATACATTTATTGTACAATAATCAGGAAGTGCGTATTAGCATGGTAATTATTGTTAACTTTACCCTCACTGCAGAACTCCGCTTTGGTCTCTTAGTTATTATAAACTCATTGTAGTGAATAATAAGAATGCTAATGAATGTATAAGGTAAGTGAAGAATAACTTTGGACCACTGCGAACCATTTATAATGAAGTAGTTCTGGTCTTTCTATTTTTAAGCCTGGAGAACCCATGGAGTCAAATTTGGCCGCAGTTAATTGATTTTACCCAAAATGAACAAACAAAAACATGGCAAATTTGAATTAAAAAAAAAAAACTCAAAAAGCCCAGAGTGCCACTTCTGGCCTCTGCATAGAAATACCTAGTGGATGGATATTGAACTAAAATGATCCAGAGTGGTACTGACAAGATGGCTGACCACATGCTGTTTTGTTGAGCTGGAAAACTACCCAAACAAAGTCGTCTTCTCGGCAAACCAGCGGTTGGTAAAATTTTGTGTTTTTTTTTTGTTTGTTGCTGTTGTTTTTTTTTTGTTAATCTTTTTAGTAATAGCTTGCAGAATGTCTACAAGTACGTTTTATTCTTTTTGGATATATTAGCGAGCCCAATGGGTCAGATTTGGCCCTGATTCTAAATTAGGGAATAAAGTGTTAAAATTGAACAAGTGGATATTTCAGTGTTCAGTGAACTTATAGCAGTAATTTAATTCAATGTTCATGATTTTCCAAAGACGAAAAGGGTTCTTGGGTTCTCCAGGGTTCAGACAAGTGCAGTGCCTTTAAATCCCATTTGTAAAGGCCACAGCAGCGCTCCACAGTGTGATCTGAAGGTAAGGAGCTGATACAGCCATTGTGGTAAATGAAAAAGTCTGTGTTAGTGTTCTTTACCCTGTTCCTACTGCAACAGAGGCACAGACTGGTGCTCTGAGTGTAATCACATTTTCAACAGCCAAGCAATAGTTGTAAATATCCAAGATGTTGGGTCCTGACCATTTGACGTTTTGGAGCTGCGACCCGAAATTCACATCGATCCCACAGACATGAGGAGTGTCACCACAAATAATCACTTAAGAGGAGCGCTACTGAAGCTACACCTCCCAAAACTTGTGACGAGGCAAATCGAGTTTAAAATCAGACAAAAAGATCCTCTAGTTAAATTTTCCTAGTGCCACACTCATGGCTCAGTTTTGTCAATAATAGAATAGCCTTAAATACACTGCCTGGCCAAAAAAAAAAAAGGTCACACACTCCAATATTTCGTTGGACCTCCTTTAGCTTTGATTACGGCACACATTTGCTGGATAAGCTTCTGCAATGTTAAAAAAAAAAAAAAAAAAAGCTTTCATGTTTGGTGTGGCGTTAATTTCAGCATAAAGTGTAAGGGTTTTTCTGCTGTTGTTGTAAGTTATTAATAGCAACAACAATATATCTTTATTCATAGAGAGCTAACTACAGGTTTAAAGTGCTGCACAGTCAGCAGCGATGATGATATCATGCAAAATCGACAATTTCCAACACAGATAATAATCCAAATAAATATGGATCTAAGGTTGTGTTGGGCTCTTAAAAGTTAGCAGTAACAGTAAAGTGGAGACAGCGAGAGCCACTGGAGAGAAAAGCTAAAACTGGATGATGCGTACGTAAAACATTGTTACCACTAGTACTACCATCTCATCCAAGCTCGTAAAAGATGCATTTTCACCTAGCTGTCTTGTGTCTTCTGAACAGATGAATACATTTAGCTGATTAGGTATTACAAGAAGGAAATGTATACGTAGTTTGTAGGCTTGAGGTAAACAAAGCTATTTTCTGCGTTTTATGTGATGCATGCAAATAATATTTTCAGTGTGTGTTACGTAAAGTGGGAGGTGCAAACGGTGATGTATAGGTGCGCTCTGCAGGGGGTGTTATCAAGGTTATATATAAGGTATAAGGTTGCACATTATATTCATTGCACTTTTTACATATTGCACAGTTCCCATTATTGCTCCATACAAAATATTGCACTTTCCAGTCATAACACAGTCCCCATTATTTCAGTCAGTTTGGCCACACATTCAAGACAGTTACATTCTACACCCATCTCCTTCATCCCGACTGAGTTTCCTGAGTTTCCCGAAGAAGCCCACCACAGACGCATTATACAAAATGTACTTTTTTGAGCTTCTAACCATGTTATATAGTTGGTTCTTTATCAAATATGTCATTCGCGCTTGTTTCATTAATACATGAATCCAAAATTTTCTTCTCTGAGCACTCAAAAAGGCTTAATTTGCATTTTGCCAGAATTGTTGCGTCATATGTAAAAATCTAGGCTTCTTCTGTGCAGTGTTTACATTTATAAACCATCACCACAGTCCAATTGTGTACACAACAGACACATGGCAGACAATGTTAACATGGCATTCACAGGGGGGAAGGATTTTATTTATTCAGTTCCCATTGTTCATTCCTGTTGCTGACAGCAGAGGGAGCTCCAATGCCTAAATGTATTATTAGAAAGGGATGTTTGATTTATTTTATTTTTTTTCCAATGTAGACTTTATTTTAATTTAAAAAGTCTGAAATACCTATCGCAATGCTTTAAAAGTTTAATTTAAAGCCATAGGAATGCATAATATGTGTTATATATATACTATATTACGCAAAATTGACTTGTGTGAGCTTTAACCCATGTTAGAATGATGTTGTCACCTCCTCAAAAACATACCTGGAGTTGTGTTTTGTTTCATTCACACACGTCTGAGTAATCTTTTATTACTAGTCTGCCTACATCTCCAAAGCTCAAAATGTGCGGTTCCACCTTGTGATGTCATGTAGTGGTTGATAAGTTAACAGCTACCTTTTATCTTTTGTTTCGTAGAGATTGGCTGAAATCATTCAAATGATTCTAGTGAAGGTGATTGGAGTTTAAAAACACAATGGAGCACTTCCTGTACTACCACATGACATCACAAGGTGGAAAAGAGAGAAGAACTCAGCCTAAATATGCAGGGCCTGTGTGTTAAACGTGTGAATGAAACAAAACCCAGCTCCAGGGATGTTTTTGATGAGGACGCGACATTATAACATAGATCAAAGTGGTTCTTTAAGCTTGTCTCATCTGAAACATTGTGTAGTGGTCCTTTTGAATATGGAGAAAATGTAAGTGGAGAATACATACATAGCTCTTTAATCACAAGAGTGTGTACTGTGAATAGCGTTTCTTTGACTGAAAATTTAAGTGTTGGAAAGAGTTGAAAATGACACTTTTTAAGTTTCCAAATGTCAGATGGCTGAACGGTTCCCGCCTTACTCCTTCAACTCACTTCACTCCGTCAGCTCTATGAGAAGAAGTACTTTGGGGTTAAGTGTACTTCAACAAAAAGAGTCAGTAATCCCTGTTAATATTAGAGGTTGTATTTCTGAAAAAGGCTATAGAGAAGTACTGCTGGAGTGGTGAAAAAAGCACTTCAAGTCTGAGCTTTGAATTAAATATGCTAAAATGAGTAGAGCATTGGTTCCTTGTACGGCCTTCTGACTGCTGGAGCCAGAAATCTTTGGCAGGTCTGTTGTAAGGAGTGCAAATTTGAGTTCTTACCCACTGAAAATCATGATTGATGACTTGTTTTACTGCCTTAAAATTGTGACAAAAATAGTTCATTTTTAGCAGCAGTCCAAGCCTATTTAGCAGTGGTCCAAACCTATTCCTCACTTTCCTATCACATTCCCAGCATCTTGATTATTCACCACGATGAGTTTATAAGCTCTTTTTTATAACTTTCATAGCACAGTTTTGCCATCATAGTAATGCCAACAACAACTAGCATGCTAACAGCACACTAGCCTTACACAAATGATAAAAATAGTTTATAATTAGATGGAGACACAGTGGTCTCATTTTGACCCTCAGAATGGCATTTATATTTTTTAGGTACAGGGGTAATACACATTTTACATTATTATATGAAAAAAATAAATAAATAAATAAAAAATAGTGAAAGGAGGGTACACTGTGTGCATGTGCATATATATTTTTTACATTACATAAAATATTTTTTGTGACCTTTCTACTCATTAAAAGGAAGGTATTATGCACAATTAACTTTGAGGAGCTTTCTACCATGTTATAATGTAATTCCCTCATCAATAATACGCCTGAAGAGGTTTTATATGTCATCCGTGGATGTTTGAGTAATCTAGCGATCTCTCCCGGCACTATTCGAATCCCCCCCTTACTGTTGGCAGTGTGATTCTGTGATCTAAATACACTGCCTGGCCAAAAAAAAATGTCACACACTCTAATATTAGCTTTGATTATAGCATTCGCTGTGGCATTGTTTCGATAAGCTTCTACAATGTCACAAAATTTATTTCCATCCAGTGTTGCATTAATTTTTCACCAAGATCTTGCATTGATGATGGTCGAGTCTGACCGCTGCACAAAGCCTTCTTCAGTACATCCCAAAGATTCTCAATGGGGTGAAGGTCTGGACTGTGGTGGCTCCATGTGTGAAAATGCTCTCTGAACCACTCTTTCACAATTTGAGCCCGAAGAATCCTGGCATTGTCATCGTGGAATATGCCCGTACCATCAGGGAAGAAAAAATCCATTGATGGAGTAACCTGGTCATTCAGTATATTCAGGTGTCAGCTGACCTCATTCTCTGAGCACAGACTGCTGCTGAACCTAGTGGAGGCGGCTGGTACCTATTTGCTTAGTTAAATCCAGGTGGCGACTTTTTTTTTTCTTTTTTTTTTTTTGGCCAGGCAGTGTATGTTTTATGTTAGCAGTTAGTACCACATAAAAGTGTAATCCCCCCTTTTTAACATCCACCTGTAATACACTTTTATTGTGTATAAGTTTATCCGAGACATGGAGGGAGGGTCTTCAAGCTGTGTTTATTAAAACTGAATAATAACAGGATGTACGGATAGCAGTAGGGATCCAAAAGGTGATTTGGCAATTCACAATACATTACACCACCTAGCTGGAGAATCTTATCACTTGTGCATGTTTTGGGTTGATAAATACTCAGAAAATAGAACACATAGTCTACCTCCCTAGGGCTTAAAATACCAGCCTCCCAAGCCATTTTCCAAACTGTTAAAGGGCCTGTACTTGTTTTAAATTCATTCTTCTTCAGATAAATGCTCCTGTATGGCAAAAGCTACAAAATAAGAAAAAAATTAGAATGTAAAATACAATCTATTCATTTTACATAGTATTTTCTCTAGTAATAACTAATATAGAAGCTATTAACAGGCTCACCTTTTTCCCAATCAGGTACATTCTTACTTAGAATCATGAGAAATCAACTGCTTGATCTTATCCAAGCCCCAGGCCCTAAACATGGCCTATTTAAGTGAATGGGCCAAACTCAAATGGTCTGTGTCTCTAGTTTAGCCTTTCGCGGCTAGGTATATGTAGTGGCACTACAGCCCACTGACCATGTGCAGTAGTGCTTCTTTCTCATGCAAGTCAGGAGTACCTATGACCAAAAGCTGTTTTTAACCCTGGAGAACCCACAGGGATGGCTGCAGTTAATTGCTGCTACCTAAAATGAACAAACAAACAAAACAAAAAATCTCAAATTTCAATTAAAAAAATTCAAAAAGCCCAGAGTGCCACTTCTGGCTCCGTCATAGAGACACCTAGTTGATGAATATTAAACTAAAATGAGCCGGAGTGGTAGTGACAAGATGGCTGACCTGTTGAGCTGGAAAACTACCCAAACAAAATTGTCTTATGTGTTTTTGTTTTTTTTTTTGTTTTTTTTTTTTTTGTTTTTTTTTTGTGTTAATCTTTTTAATAATAGGTTGCAGAATGTCTAGAAGTATGTTTTATACTCTTTTTGGATAAATTAGCACGTAGCAAGTATCCATGAATGTCAGGAGTGTGCATAACAGAACTCTATAGTCTGTTCACTCACATATCAGAATCAGAGTTATCACAACTTCATCTCAAAATCTATTACTCCCACAGCAGGGCAGAGCAGGTCTCAAATATGACCATACATTCAAACTGAGACGTGGTTCTTAATAATGACATGGAAATGAATACTGCCTACAAACATATGCTTTCAGTGTTCTATATGAATCCAGTGCTGTGACCCTGGTGGGAGGTAGTTTAGAACCGTGAGGAGACGTACTGCACAACAGACACAAATAGGATTTTCAATAAATGGCAAGAGCACTGACAACCTACACTGGACATTGTAATTAAATGTCCTGCAAAATGGTCTCTTATGAGCTTTAAAGTATTTTAGAACATCATCAAAAAACAAATGAAACAAAACACAAGTCCAGGTGTTTTTCAAGTGTCTCAAAGTCAAAGTCTTGTACCTAATAATAAAGCTACATCCAGCCACAGTCTGCAGTGCCTGCATAAAGCTGCATAAAACAAATAATATGAACCAAACTCCACTAACATCCTCCTTCTCAAATAAATGTGTAAATATATCCATTGTGGGGTACATGTGGGTAAACATGCAGCCCACATGAGTCCACATAAAGTTTGTTGCATAAATTGCATAATCCTCCTCCGTCCAGGTAACCACGTAGTAAAAGAGTTAAGTTGTTTATCAAAGCAGCGAGCGTGTGCTCCACACACTGCCTTTGATATAAAGTCCCTCATGCGGCGAAAATAAGCGCGTCAGTTCACGTGAGAATGTGAACATGAGAATTTGGTTCATGTGGCTGTGCATTTGCTGAGTTGAGTGAGACTTAGTACGTGGCTATATGTCGTATAGCCAAGTGCTAGGTTTTAAAATATGAATTAATATAGTTAGAATGTAATTCAAGGATTGAAAACACAGGCACTTAATAAAAAGAACCTTTCAGGAACAGGTATCGAAAAGTACATATTGTTAGGGTAGTGGTATCGAAAAAATCAAACAGTACCCAGCACTAGTTATAACTTTGGTCCCTCATTAAAAACATGCCTGAAGACATTTTATATGTCATCCATAATTGTAATTTAGCGATCTCTCCCAGCCCCTATTGAACACTCCTGTGGTTAGCAGTACGATCCTATCCAAAGCTCAGCCCACAAGCCTACATCACTCATGCTCCTACATGACAATTCTCCATAAATATATAAAAGCAACTTCACAAACCTGATGCAATGTGCAGTAGTTTCATTAACTGGCCAGTTGTAATGTGAGAGTAGTAGGTATCATATAAATTCCAGAGGTTTTTTTTGTAGATCCTTGGTAGATAGTGTAAAAATAGTCCAGACATCGATAAATGGGAACTGTGCCCAGTTAATGGTCCTGGAGAAAGGCTGTGGCCGATCCATCAGCATAACTGTCACTACATGGAATAACTCATAATAAGTCACACGCAGACAAGCAGCTGTCAGTGCTGCTGTCGCACATGCTGGCATATACAATTTGGTTCATATGTAATGATGATGTATAGGCGTATAGGTTTTGGTGGCTTCCCACTTCCTGGTGACAAAAGCCTTATGTTGATTTGAACATTTGTGTTTCTTGCACCACGTCTTTATTTAGATGCCTCTTCCATTGTATTTGTTTTTTGTTGAACAGCATCACACGTATTAGATATCAGCGTTTCATTTTCTAATTTCACACGATCATTCTCTTTTTGTCATATCATTATTTGGGATTTGTCTTTGCTCAGGGCATTTCCCTCTCCTGTGGTAGATGTAGTAGATGGATCAATCATTTCCTCTTTCTCAACATTACAGCTTTGAGATTTAAGTTTTCCAAAATTGTTACGTCTGCTCAAAACACCTGTCAGCTGTGGACTGGAGCTGGGTTCTGTTTCATGAATACCAGATGCAGCATCATCAAATTGTTTCTCATTGTCACTGTTTTCAAATTGGACTTTTTGG
This sequence comes from Periophthalmus modestus, assembly GCA_019594935.1. Classification (NCBI taxonomy): domain Eukaryota; kingdom Metazoa; phylum Chordata; class Actinopteri; order Gobiiformes; family Gobiidae; genus Periophthalmus; species Periophthalmus modestus. The sequence goes on from JAIEZT010001214.1 coordinate 18,417,536, forward strand.
ATTACTAATGAGACAATCACTCTTTTGTGATTTTAACATTTTAAATCGCTCCTCATCTCTTGTAGAGAGGATACCTCTTTGCCTCAAATGTCTCTAAAATTTCTTCTTTCTCTCTGATATCATTACAAGTTTCAGTTAGGCAATTTTGAATTTTAGATAATCATTTTACTCATGCATGTTCCTTATGTGTATAACTGAGGTGTATATTTTTTTCCTCTTGCAGATGAAAATGGAACTGGTAAATGTGATAAATGACTGGGTAAAATTTGTAACAAAAATGTTGACTAAAATCAAAAATAAATATGCCCACAAATGGCTAAAAGTACATTAATAAAATACAAAAAGTCAATAAAAAGTAAGAGAGCTAAAAACTTTTAAACTATAAAAAAAAAAAAAAAAAAAAAAAAAAAAAAAGTTAAAAGTTTGTTAAAAGGCATAAGTCTGGGGTAATGTGCAGTGTAGTGAATCTCTGGCAAACGAGTAGCTCGTCTCCAGGTACAGCGGGTCCCCCTCGATCCCACGCACTGGGTCACCTGTGGAGTGCAGAACTCAAAGGCACGAGAGAGTACAGGACATCCAGGCCTTAGGATACAATGGTGATGAGCTGCTACAATAGTTACAAAGCAAGGTGGAGTTATTCTCCGCTCCGGTGTGTGTTCCACGTCACAACACTACTTCAAGGCAAGGCAAGTTTATTTGTATAGCACAATTTGTACACAGATTTTTATAAAGTGCTTTACATATATTAAAACAGAAGAGCGCAGACTAAAACCCTTTCAGTCATATTAACAGCTAAACAGAACTGTTTTGAGCCTGGATTTAAACATTGTCAAAGAAGAGGTCTGTCTCACAGTTTCAGGGAGACTGTTCCGGGTTTTAGCTGCATAAAACTGAAACACTGATTCCCCATGTTTAGTCCTGACTCTGGGCAGCAGCAGGAGTGTGAGATGGTTCATATGGCACTAACATGTTGGAGATGCACTTTGGTGCTGGTCCATGGACAGACTTGTTCACAAGCAGAGCTGCTTTAAAGTCTATTCTCTGAGCCACAAGAGCCAGTGCAGAGACCCGAGAACAGGACTTATGTGCTCGTACTTTCTGGTTTTAGTCAGGACCCAAGCAGCAATGTTCTGGATGTATTGCAGCTGTTTTAATGCTCATTTGGAGAGGCCAGTGAGGTTTGAGGTTTTCGATTTCTAATTTGAGACGGCCATTCTCATTTTGTAAATTATCTTCTCTGGATTTTTTTTTTTTTCCACCTCTTGTAGTTGATGGGGGAAGAAGCATTTTCCCTAACAACATTGGTGTTTTCAGACTTGAGATTTTCAATTTCTAATTTGAGATGGTTATTCTCTTTTTGTAAATTGTCCACTTTGCATTGTTCCTCTCGGAGAGCTATTTCCCTGCGGTTGGCCTCCATACTGTTTTTGTAAATCATACATTGTAGATTTGTTTTCTCTTTGAATATTTTCCATCTCCTGCAGTTGTCTGGAAAGTCTTTTTCTTTAATGATATCAGATATTTTTAGGCTCAAGTTTTTGTATAATTTCCTCTTTCTTCCCAAAAATATACCATCTTTCAGGATGATCTTTTTTTTTTTTTGGAAATTATCCATTTTAGATTTTTCCTCACGCAGAGTGTATCTCCTGTAGTTGATGAATGAGCATATCTTTTACTTTCATAATATTGGATTTTTCAGTCTCAAATTTTTCAGCAGCAGAAATGGCAGACAGAAGCTGGAGACCTCAGAGTGAAAGTAACAGCTGCACTGGGCAGCATCAAACCTCCTCCCTCCAACATAACATCAGAGGAAAGGAAGGCTTTCACTGCTCTAGAAAAGGACCAAAGCATCAACAGTTTGCCAGCCGACAAAGGGAGATTCAAAGGGAGATGCACCATGATCTTGAACTGAGCTGATTACAAGGCTAAGGTGAACAGCCTCCTCAGTGACGCTGCCACCTATGAATTGTTGAAACAAGACCCTACTAGTGGATTCAAGACGAAAATCATAGACTGCTTACAGAAGATGGAGAAAGAAGAAATCATTGATAAACAGCTGTATTACAGACTCTGTCCTGGTGCGTCCATTCCTTGCATCTATGGACTCCCAAAAATCCACAAAGAAGGAGTATTCAAAGATCTGGAGCCCTTTACTGCACATATTAATGCTGTGGTTCAAGTTCACACATGAAGAGACCAAGGAGAACAAACTGACCTTCTTAGATTGTGCAGTAACTATAGGAAAGGACTGGGAACTCCAGGTAGAAGTCTTCAGGAAACCCTCCCACACACACGGCCAATACCTGCTGTTTGATTCACACCATCCACTGCAGCACAAACTTGGAGTTATATGTACGCTACAACATAGAGCTCAACTGGTGCCCATAAACACAGAGGAAAAAGTGAAGGAGGAACAACATGTGGAGAAAGCCCTCTCTGCTTGTGGATATCCAAAATGGGCCTTCAATTGATCTAAGAGAGCTAAAAAACAGGATAACAGAATTTGAACCTAGTAGGAAAGGCGTAACTATTACTTACACTGGTGCCTGCTTTCTCCGAGGTCACTCCCACTAGCATTAGCAACAGATTGATTGGCAGCATTGTTGCTAAGTGCCCTCCTCATGCCAAATCAGTGGTGTGAGTGATTTCCAAATATGGTTCCTGGTTGCAAATTAGCCTCTATAACTGCGAGCCTCAATGTGCAAACGAACACTATTGGTCACAGTCCCTTAGACCATTTCTATTATAGTGCATGATCTTACACCATATATGTGATGTCTTCCATATGTATATAAAATACAGTGGTAAACATAAAGAAAAAACAACACTTTTGACTGGTAGTGAATGTGAATGTGGGAGGGCTTGTACAATGGCACGGTCCCTCTGTCAGCATGTATTATGGCTGTGGTGTCCTCTCTTAGACTGGGTACAATGAGTCTTTTCTACGCTCATAAATACAAAGACAGATGAATGAAACAAATGTCCATCACATCGAATGGGCAGTGAGATCATTTCACTCTGAATTTTGATGACAGTCAGCTGCAAGATACAAAGAAGTACACATGGATGAGAGTAACTCCATGGTACTTGTGCTTTAGTGATGGTTTTGTCGCAATGCAACTTTTATTGTAGAACTGAAATAGTAGTTGTGGAATAGTCAAACTTTCCAGCACTGACAACATGGAAATGTGTATACCACTGTTGAAAAAGAGGAAAAACAAGCAGTGGGGTGCACTTCATGGATCTTTGAACACCTGACTGATTGTACTGTTTTATGCACGTTGAAAGTGGTGGGTGTTTCTTTATTCTTGCAAAACAGGTAGATGATGCCAGTAGGATGGAAAAACACACTAAAAACACCAAAGCACTCTTGACAGGGATAATTTTACATTCATGAGGTGAAAAGCCAAAGTCGTCTTTGAGGTTATATGCTTTACTGTAACATGTTTATAATTGATCGTGCCAAAATGACCTCACATGGAAACTGACTTCAGCTCTCTCATAGGAGTCTGTTTATGGATGCTACAACCCTGTAGTAGAGGAAGTAGGGTCTTGTCCTGAAGTTTAGGGGCAGATCTAAAGGAAAACAGAGGCTTAGGAAAACAGGGTCTAAAACAGGATCCCTTTGTATTATCCCTCAATTCTTCCTGATGATGATTCTTCCTTATCCTCAGTGACATGTTGTATATCTGTCCATGTGAAGGCAAGCAGTCTAATGAAAAAGTGTCTGTCTGTCACTCCATGACCTACATTGGATCTATGCAATTCTATTTGATAATACATTTACCAATGCAGTGATAAAATTCTATCAAAATGACTATAGGAGCCTGTTACCCAAAGTCCAGCACTCCTCTCCTTAGTGATAAAGTCATGCAGGTGCAGTCTATCTGCTTCTGTTCAGACACTTCCAGGTCTTGCTCCTGTCAGTTGCCTGTGGCCATTTCCTTTCTGCCCGCTGGCCCCCTCCTCTTCTGCTCTTGACCTCTCGTCTCAGCCTGTAGCTGTGCTGTTGTAGACTGCTGATGTCAGAGTCGATGCGGAATGGCAAACAGTGTTATTTTTAAACTTTCTGTGTTGTCTTTAAATTACCCAAGAACTAGAGCTGCTCTGTAACTTTTATGGTCTCATACAAGTCTCCACTGGACTCCAGAGCTATTCTTATGTTTTATGGTCTTTATTAACTGTAACTGTGTTGGCTGCAGAATCCTGTACTTCCCATTGCCCTCTGGTGTAGTTTGGTTCTAAGCTTCCTGCAGCTGAAGCGGCCAGCACATCTACCATGTTAAATCTACTTGCATTGGAACAATAAAAATGTAGATATAGTACCTTATATCACACCTTGTTTTTTGTTAGCAAATTGTTGCAGGTTGTCTTGGGAAAAATAACATGAGCATTCTTGAAGGTTTCAAATCCCACTGTGTTGTGGGTGGTGATGTTCATCATCATGATGAACCATGCAGAGTTAGAATAAAAGCTTATCTATCTAAAAATAATAATATTATATATATAATATATTTATTTATTTATTTTTATTTGAATGTTAACAGTAGTATACTGGTTTATATTTGTCTTCAACTCAAATCTTTGCTTTTGAATTGTTGCTTTTTTGATCCCTCACTGTTTTTTGTTTCTGTTTTTTTTATTTTCTAAAAAAAAAAATGTTAGGACCAGTCCTCACCATATGCTCCATGCACATTCAAACTCGTGCAGCTGGCATTTACTGTCTGCTCTCAAATGCACTATTTAGGACCCATTTGAAATTGCATACACACTAACAGGATACAGTGTAGATAGAAGGTTTTAGGAGAGTTTGGGACTAAAGGAGTCTGAATCATACAGAGGCAACGAGCCTACCTGAAGTGGCATGAATGACAGGCTCTGGATGTCTCCATCCAGGTGAGGAGCTTTGTCTTTGCACAGGCCTGTATGATCCATGTCTTACTCAGTTCATGCTGGACCATTTGTTTGTGCATTTCCAATGCATAGATCAAACTGTATTGATAACGTGCCTGCTCCATGTGCACAGAATACCATGTGCTTTTTCTCTTCTCTCGCTTTTTTCATTTGGTGTTAACTGCATGTTAATCAGAGCTACAGAACATGTGTTAGGTGAGGCTTATTGTGCCTCACTGTCCAATGTGGACTTCAGGAAATGACTCGGATGAAAACAGAAGATCGGGAAGACTCAGACAGTTGCATCATTTAGTTGTTTATTCAGGCATCATCGAAGTCACCCCAGTCTCCTGTGACTGTCTCCTGTCTCTTAGTTTCTTCATTGTGACTGTGACTCTTATATCCTTGTGGCGTCGTCATCACTTAGTTAGTGATTAGCTCGACACGTACACCTTACCACACCTTAGCTGCGTTTAGCGGAGCCAAACGTATGGAAAATAGGTACAAAGGTCACTTGAAACATACAGACTATTGCAGAATATAAGCTGAGTTGGCTGGGAAATGTGCAGCTGTACATGTTAACTGCAACAAACAGGTATTATCTGATCCTAAGTTCAGAGTACACATGCCACGTAGAACACACACAGACAAACATATGTTCAGGTATGATCTGATCATGTTATATCAAAAAATCATTCCTGACACCAATCCAATCAATAACAGCCAAGTTTACAAAAATACAAAACTACACTGTACTGTTCTTGGTCTTTGAGGGTTTTGGTGGCATAATTATTATGAAAGAGGTTGAGACAATCCCTGATCAGTATTTCACAACTGCTGCTAAACACAATTGTTGTTGTGGGCATAATTATATATTTATATAACTGATATATTGGTCAGCATTGGTTAGATAAATATATATTGGCCAACCAATCGGTCTATCTTGATTTCCCACCAACATTTAAGATACATAACTGATGTAAGATGCTCCACTACAGCAAGTCAAGAGTGATGCCCAAAAGCTGAGTCAGGTACACACCTAGATGGTGAAAGAGCCGCTGGAGCTTGGGCAGGGAGCGCAGATGTTGAAAGGTACTTTGGTGCCATTTAATGTTAGGCATTACAGCTTTTCCCAAACTAAATTGAACAAACAGGGGCTGCTCCTGCAAAATATTTTCATTCCCACATAGCTCAGAATAAATTCCATGAACGGAGACAATCTTGAACGTGGTAGTGATGTTGGCATGATAAGCCCCAGCCCCTGCCTAGCCACTGTAATTGGAGAAAGGCCACAATACATATAGGATGAAACGGAGGGAGACTACTTATGCTTTATTTAAGGAGTGGTGGATTATCATATTTCGTCTTTACGGGTGACAACACCTGGCTTGTGGTGGAAAAGGGAAAGGCCGCGGTGTTGAATGGACCAAGATGTTTTTTTAAATGTACATAGAGAGGGGCAGTCAGGGTTTGAGTCAGTACAACTTCCAACTCAAACCATCAGTAAGGCTAGACAAATGAGTATATGGGCAATGAGGCGCACTGAGGGCAGTCAGACGCCCTAGTTTGCAATGACTCTGTTAGGATACAAGCAGATGCTCTTGTTAAAATGATTGCATATGTTAGTCTACGGTAATAAACGGGAGATAAACATTATGAGAATCTCTGTGTCAAGCACACACCAGTCGAGACATGGATTGGACAAGGTGATGGAGTCAATGACATTGGATGCAAAAGCCTTATCTATAAATACAAAGTGTTGTCGCTGTATTTCATGAGTAGATCAACAATAGGACGCTTAAACACGGTTGTGAGGACAGGGGAAGAAACACATCGGCCTTGAGGGAGGGAAGCCAAGTTGACGCAGTGGCCTGGTGGTATTTTAAATCACAGCCAGGAGGAAATTTTGGCATGCAGAGAAGTCTATAGCCTACTTAGAGAGGGCCTGGCCTGGGTGGGACTTGAAGGAGAGGTGACAGTGCCAAGAAGGACAAACCAGCTAAATCAGAGCTGTTGGGAAAAAGGGCTCAATCAGGTCATTGGAATTGAAATTTGGACATTTGTGACAACTAACCAGGGTTCGTGGCAGAATGCATGATACACATTTAGAAGGTTTAAAATGAAGGAGCTGGACGTGGACTGGCTGCAGTGGAGTTATGCCAGATACTGTAAAGGTAGGACCTGCTGGTGATGTGGTGATAGGTGGAGAAGGGAGGTCTTCCATGGTTACATTTCTGCTAAGCTTCATTACTCGACAAACCTGTTGAACAATGAACATATTAAAGAACAAATATTATGCATTATTTGTATTGTTATTGGCCTTTAAACGTGCTCTTGAGTATCTTTGCTTTGGCCTTTCATGTTTAGAACTTTAAAATAACGGCTCTCTTCTGACAATAGACACCTTTTTTCTACAGGTGCACTTCAATATTGGGAATTGGGGTTAGGACGCCATCTAGTGATACAACTCCTTGATTTATCAACTTTTCCTGATATGCCAACAGAAGCCTGTAGTTTTAATGAATGCAATTTAGAAGCAGAAATGCCTATTTCAGGGGTGTCAAACTCAAATTGACAGGGGGCCAAATGAAAAAATTTGCTACAAGCCGAGGGCCGGACTGATTGAATGTTCATTGAAAAAATTTAAAATGATCACACATAGTCTAGTGAACCTAAATTGAACCTACTGAAAACCTAACAAATATATTACTATATGATCGGATAAATAAAGCAATATTTTCTTATGGCTCTGTCAGTAATTTTTAATTTTCAACTGGCACAAAAGACAAACGTCCTTTATATAAAAATCCCCATAACATGCACATTAAATGAATGAAGCGGGATTATTCAAGGCACCATCAGTATATGTTCTCGGGGAAATGGCAAAAGTAGGCTAAAATTTACTTCAAAGAAATAAATAATAATAAATAATATCAACTATTTTCTATCAGTCACTCAACTGAAATATTTTTAAAACACAATTGGATTGAAATACAATTAAATAAAGTGCAAAACTCTATGGATGAGAGAAAAAGAGATGACATGACCCCGACCTGCAGCTGCAGGTTCATCACATTCAGACTCGTGATGTCACATAAAACACATTTCACACACAAACGTTTCGTCTCAGAGTTGTGTTGTGTCATTCCCTTTGCTTTCCAAGAACAGACAAATCTCCTCAAGCAGCTCAAACATCTTTGCAGCACCTTTCCCTGGTTTAGCCATCGCACCTCAGTGTGACAGGACAAATCACCAGCTCCGTTTTTAATTCGCCCAGAAATATTTTGAACTGGCGATGATTTTGGCTCTGATAAAGTTGACTGTGCGTGTGATGGTCTCATTACATGTTCAATTGTCAAGGCTTTACCACACAACGACTCCTGGTGTATGATACAATGACAAGCTGTCAGCTCACCTGTGACGTTTTCCCCTGCATCTTCTCCCGTGTCCACGCCACCGGTCCACTCCCGTGTCCTCCAGTCCACTCCCGTGTCCTCCAGTCCACTCCCGTGTCCACCGGTCCACTCCCGTGTCCACACATCGCAGGTGCTCCGTCTGTTGTCAAACCCACGAGTTTTTCCCAAGGCAGCTCCATCTCATTTACACATCTTGATCATGTCCTGTAGTTGTGCCATGCACAGGACGTAACGGCAAAAACTCCTCTGTCACGCTCAGGCAGATTTAAAACCTTGGCCGTGTCCCAATTCGCCAAATGCACCGTTCGATGAACTGTTCGAAGCACGGGTTGAAGTACCCGCCCGACTTAAATGCGCTGTTCGAACGGAGCATTTATGGACACTTTGGCAAACTGGGACACGGCCCTCGTTTTAATTTGTCCATCTTCTGTAGCCTTTGTTCCATGTCCACATTCTTGTCTTTGTCCACGTGTTTCATTTCATGATGCCCTCTCAGATCATACTTTCATTACCGCCACACTTTCTCCACACACAGCTTTTCCAGCTTCCTCCATGAACATGTTTAATCTGACTCACACCTTGTTTGAAACCCCCAGTTCTCAGTGTCCACCTTCCGTTTTGCCATTTTTGATGGGTATCTGAAAGTTGAATTTTGCGGTTATGCTAATGACGCTGATGAATAATGAAATGAAGCCTGAATGAAACACCTGCTGGCTGCTGGGGCCTGCGGGCCGGTTCTAATAATAAATCAATATCCCGCGGGCCACAGAAAACCCTCTTGCGGGCCGGATTTGGCACACACATGTGGCCTATTTGATTTAAGGACTTAAAAAGAACACTTACCTCTTATGTCACAAAACTGGCAAATTCAAAACATTTTTTAGACTTATGAGTATTCATCAAACAAACGTGAATGATGAAAAATACAACTCGAGGCATGTTTTTGATGAGGGATCTATGTTTGGTTAAAAGCACAAAAATGTCAATTTTGCCTAATACGTGTTCTTTAAGTAACTCATTTATTATATTGCGTGACTCTCAACTTTCATAGCCTTCACAATGGCATAATGCTTAAAAAAAAGGAAAAAAAAACTCTGCAAGCAAGAAGTGGAGAAGTGGCCTCTATATTTTCATTATAAACTCAGGTTATTGTGTAGATAAATGGAGTAACTTTAAAACGTGACACTTTGGGCCAATTTCCCACAAAGTGCCTCTGAATGAACTTGTTTACAGAGCCAGAATGTCCTTTCCAACCATCCGAGGCTGCTGCTCCTTCATCCTGTCTCATTGTGGCTTTGTCCTCTCTAACAGGCCACTTTCCCCACAGCATTAGACACTGACACTAACTTCATCCGAGAACTACTCCATCTCAAGTAATGGTATCAGCTCCAACTTGGGAGTTTGTACTTTCTGGAATATCTCAAAAAAAAAACAAAAAAAAAACTTCTGTAGTTCAGTACCGAAATGAATGCAAGTAATTATGGATGTTATGAAACACAATTTCAACAAGATGAGACGAGACACGAGACTGGGTCCACAGGGGTGATACAAGACAAGATTTTGGTATGATAAATATATAAAATAAATTGTGTGATTCCCAATTCTGGCCTCACTATTTATTTAATGTATTTTTTTTTTTTTTGACATTCTAGCCTTGCTTTTTAAAACTTTAAAAGATGTAACTCACCAACACCAACACTATACTTGTCCAATCCAACGTAAAATAATAATTACGTTAATAATAATAATAAAAAAAACATGGGTAAAAATCTGACAAGATAATTTTCTCCATGTGTGCACAATCTTGTGGCATTTTTATCCCAAGATCTTGTCCTATCCTCATTAGTAATCAGTTATATTTACTTGTACATAATACTTTTACTTCTACTTGAGTAGTATGGTCAATTGAAATAACCGTACTCTTAAGAGAAGTAACGATTTTGGTTACTCTCCTCAACATGTGAAAGTTTAATATGATGAAAAATCGGGACTGTTGCAACAGAAGTTATAGGTAAAAACAGTTACTCAGCGCTTGTTTGATGAGTAGTATTTTTGCAATATACTTTTGAAAAATAAAAATACATGAGTATTTCTTCTGCTCACTATTTCCTATCCTTAAGCAACTGTTCGATAAATTTGGCAACTTTTCCTACCGATTTAGCTCGAAGGGGTATTATACAAAATCGATTATCAATTGATTTGATTAAGCTTTCTAACATTTTCTTATGTTGTTAAACTATTAAAAACATAGATGTCATTTATGCATGTTTGAGTAATTTATCGATCTCTCCGGGGCACTATTCAAACCTTCCTTATGGTTAACTATACGATTCTGCTCAGCCCACAAGCCTACATCATTCATGCTTCCACACGGCAATACTCCACACAAAAGAATGATACAAAACTGTACTACGAGTCCTGACTAGAACCAGGAAGTACGAGCACAAGCGTCCTGTGCTCAGGTCTCTGCACTGGCTCCTGTAGCTCAGAGAATAGACTTTAAAGCAGCTCTGCTTGTGAACAAGTCTCTCCATGGACCAGCACCAAAGTACATCTCTGACATTTAGTGCCATATGAATCATCTCACACTCTGAGGACTTCAGGGACCAGCCTCCAGGATCAAAACTGTTCTGTTTATCTGTGCACATGACTGAAAGGTTTTTATTTTTATTCTGCACTCAATGTTTTTTCTTCTGTTTTAATTTTATGATTATTATTTGTGATTATTAATGTTTTGATTTGTGTGATTTTAATGTCTTTCTTATTCTGTAAAGCACTTTGAATTACTTTGTGTACAAACTGTGCTATACAAATCAGTGACGTGCGGTCAGGAGAGGCAGGTGAGGCAGTGCCTCACCTGTCATCACAGAGAAAAATAAATGAAATAGTTATATTTATCCAATAATTTGTACTATAAAGTTATTTTCTATTTAACTTTGCAATTTTATTCTTTTTTTTTTTAACTCAAAATCGCTAAATTTTTACGTTTACCGTTGAAAACCTGAGAAAAGATGCGCGGTGAGGCACAGGCCGTTCGTGCCTCACTGCGGACTGACTGTGCTGTAGCTAAGCTGCTGCTTTAACTCTTTAAGGGCTGAGCACATTATAGCGGCTGTGAAAAGGCGCCGGGTGAGGCACGTAGTTACTCTGCCTCATGTTAGGGGGCGCTAGTTCAGGGATTTTTGTAACTCCCGCAGAATAGGGGCCGCAAACTACAATTTAAAGTTAGCAAGTCAACTTCAGCAATTCACTTTTTTCTTCTTGTCTGGCCCTACTTTTTAAATGGAATAAGATTACACATTAAAGCTCAAGCAGTTTTCTAAACTGGACTTTCGGACGAAGCAGGAGATTATAATTAAAGGAAGACCAACGCTAAAGGAGCTAAATGATTTGCTCCACGGGGGGGACGACGGGATGAAAGACTCGCTCTTTTCAAACAGAGTTTTTTTTTTTATTTAATGACTTCAATCCACTGAAAATTGGGGAACCAGAACAAGGATAAAAAAAACAATACAAAACCAGCTTGCTTTTTATTTCATACTATTAGAGCTATTTGATACAGACTTCGGATTTTTTTATTTTGAAATTCTTTTTTATTCTGGCCCCAAGTCACTAGGAGAGAAACTGACCCGGGGCCAAATGTACCGACACCTGGTTTATATGTTTGTAAATCTGATTGTGACGACATCAGTGCCTCACCAGCCCTGAACCTCACCGCACGTCACTGATACAAATAAACTTGCCTTGCCTACAACTTAACAAACCTGATGTGATGTGCAGTAGTTTCATTTCCATCAAAAATGAAACTGAAACTTCCGTTGTTTTCGGCAAATACCATTTTCAAAACAATAAAAGGTAACCCGGTGTTCTAAATATGTTGTGTTAGCAGTAAACACCCCATAGAAGTAAATAGCATGTGCCCGGTTTCAAACATGGCAATTCTGACATTATGTATTCCTGTCTTGTTTATGCTGTTTAGACTTGATATTGATCCAAGCATGTGGCACACTACATACTATTACAAGTCCGAGACAGTAGCAGCACATAAAGAAAGTGATGGATGCTCCCCAACACTATGGCAGATTACAGTGGGCAGAGAATTTCGGAGATTGTATTTTTGGACACACTGTTTCGGAGGAGAGTCTCTGAGGAGCAGGAGATTGAGGAGGGATCTTACAGCCTGATATTATTTCAGGAGCGATATGTGAAAGAAATGACAAATGACTTTGATATTTCCAATGCTGAGTTCTGAGTCTGTTTAACAAGAAAAAGAACAGCCAAGACTTGCAAGAGTGAGTGGGCAACATTCAAAAAGAACCAGGCAGAGTGTGCTGGTGATGTAATACCAACACTTTGACTTTCTAACTGATACTAAGTAATACCAAATCCTGGGTCAACAGTGCCAGTGCCAATACCGAGGGTTCGCAGTCAAAAACATGGTGAAAGTTTTGTCAGGTTGGAGTGTGGTTTGGAGAACGCTGTGAGATTCATGTAAGTTAGGGTTGTCAAAACTAATTAATATGAAAACTAACATGGAAACTAGATACAACAACAAAATAAATAATGAACAAATATTTTAAAAATCACATTACAAGACCTCATGCTAAGATAAAGAAAGTACTATTATTTTGTATATGAAATTAACATTTTATTACTAAAATATGACTTTTTTTTTTTTTTTTACCTCAACCCAGGAGAACCCAAGAACCCTTTTCTCCTTTGGAAAATTATGAACATTGCACTTTCAATTTTAACCCTTTATTCCCTAATTTCGGATCAGGGCCAAATTTGACCCATTGGGCTCGCTAACTTATCCAAAAAGAATGTAAAACGTACTTCTAGATATTCTGCAAGCTATTACTAAGAAGTGTAACAAAAACAACAACAACACAGTTTTACCAACCTCTGGTTTGCTGAGAAGACTATTTTGTTTTCCAGCTCAACAGGTCACCCATCTTGTCACTACCACTCATTGGCTCATTTTAGTTCAATATTCATCCACTGGGTATCTCTATGCAGGGGTCAGAAGTGGCACTTTGGGCTTTTTGAATTTTTTAAATTGAAATTAGATTTTTTGCAGCAATTTGCGGCCAAATTTGACCCCGTGGGTTAATTGTGGTGTTGTAGTTGTTATCAAGATTTGAGTGAATTCCTAGGTGTCAAAATCGAATTTGAAAATTGAGTATCGTGACAACACTAGATTACTGTAAGTATATCAAGTCTGAAGGGGACACATATCACACATTATCAATACAGTTTTGAACATACTTTGCAACAACAACAAAATGTGCCAAATGTTTAGCACATGCTCCCGTGATTCTGAATTCTAATATAGTTTTAATGAAAAGCTTCAGCATTAAGCCGTGTTCAGCTGAATGCCTGGATGAGTGTCCTAATGCCTATGCGGAGTGACCATAGTCTGAAGCCATTTTTCATCAAGTACTTATTCGTTAAGAGTCCCTGAAGTCATTACAGGTGAACCAATTACAGCACTTGTGGATCGCAGACCTTTGACGCAAAGTAAACTTGGTGCAAGGCCCCCCCCCCCTCGTTATAAGCTTTCTGATTGGCTGTCTGAAGAGGTGCTGAGCTTTGCAGCATTTCAGTCTTGAGTAGATGCTGAAATATTCCCCTTATTCTGGAAGTAGCCGTGGGCGTCTTTCGGGTTGTATTTTTTTGCATGTGGCTGCCCATCTTGACAGAAAAAAAAGATCAATACAGACTACAAAGCTGTTTTAAAGCTACCCAGAGAAACAGGGCATTGCTGACTTGTTGGTGCATGAACATTGACCATTTTTTATTTTTTTTCTCAAATTCCCCTTTGAAATGAAGAGGAAGTAACACCACAACCAACACACATTGGTAGCATTTAGAGGCAAAAGTGGGTGGAGCGGAATAATGTCAATAAAGCAAGCTAAAAGATTTCTGCATGGTCTGGTACAAAGCAGAGCCCCCCAATAATCTGGTTAATCTGCACCACCTGTCGAGGTGACAGCATGGCAGAGATAGTGATGGAGATAATCCCTGAGAACACCATTCTACATGAACGCCAAAGCCCAGTATTATTGTTTTGTATTCCTATTACATTCATTTCATTCTCTGTTTTGCCTGGCCTTTCAGCTCCACTCCGACCTTGCCCAAAGTGCCAGATTGGGTGTGAAGGGTACAGCACGCATTACATACAATTAGAATCCATCTGTCGCTCCAAACCTGGCAACCCACAGCTGCTGAGTGTGTGCACAGCTGCTCTGTGTGCAGACGGCTGAGGCTGGTTCATTCAGCTGCACAAATGCAGCACATGGAAGAGGCCCCTGGTGTGTTTTTACAGAACTATTGTTCTTCATATATGGGCCTATGTAGAATTAATAAAACTGTATCTTTAATATCCCAGTAGAGCCATTTCAGTTGTACTATCTGCATTAAAGTCATTATGGTTATTGTTCTCCCGTGGCTTTCCCTCTGGAGCAGCAGGTCTTGAGCACTCAATGAACCATTCTCCTACACAAGAATTATGTATTCAATAGGGCTCTAGTATTATTAATCACCACATTATGGTTAATTTAATTTGATACTTACCGTACACAGTGCTATGTTGTGCTGAAACTGAAAGTCTGAGAAAAAATGACTAAGCCTTGATTATTAAAGCGGACCTATTACAGAAAATTGATTTGTTAGAGCTTTTAACCATGTTATAGTTGTTTCCCCTTCTCATTTACCCTCTTGAAGTTGAATTGAGCATGATTAATGCATGTTTGAGTAATCTGTATTCTTCTGTATTCAAGACATCATTGCTCTGATCAACCCCCGTTTTCACCGCTACCGGTACACGTCCACTGCTATGTACTTTGTTCTCCAATTTTATCCTTTTAATCAGTGATACATGTAGGATTCTACAGTATCGTGTAGTCATTTTGGCACAAATGAAGTTCACAGCTCTCCATAGGAGGTGCTGACAACTACGCAACTGAGTTGTGATGATGATGGTTAACATGATGTTTATGGTGGCGTCAGCTCCCATTGGGCTCTGCATTGTCGACATTGTCTGTGTAATCTCTCAGTCATCCAATTATAATCCATAGTAAAAGAAGTTCTGAAGAAGCAGCTTGGATGAGCAGCAAAAGTCTTCAATCCTACAAGTTTATAGATATATATAGAATTTTAACTTTGTTTCATAATGTTCAAATTATGACATAATCATCCATGGGTGTCACAGATTATATCTAGTCTAAATAGCAGACGCAAACACATTATGACTTCTTTCTCCAGCTGTGAATATACGTGCTCAATTACTCCCGTGCCTTGTTTTTATCACCTTTGGTCGAGAGAAGAACTGAACTGACTGGTATGAATATTGATGGAGATTCTTGTCAACACTGCACCCGCAAAACAGCTCCTCAGTTTGGATAGATTGTAATACTGACCAAAATAGTCACAAGCTATTAGGGTAGTAATCGATACTTAAACTAGTTGAAACCAGATTCTCATTTGAGCAGGTATAAATAGCTTTAGAATGATGCTGAGCTGTATCAGAACAAGTATACGACGACACAGACTAGTATCTATGACTGAGAGATTTCATAAATATAAGGCCACATGTTTTTATTATCATCACGGTGTCGGAATCAGTATTGAGTATTGAGCCTTTTCCTTAGTATCGAAATCATGTTTCAAATTTTAGTATCAACATTACAGGTCATTCATATTTCTCTCCCCTTGTTTTTCTTCTCCTAACCTTCACCACTCACACCACACCTCAACAGTTTAGGCTCGATTTCAGCTATTTTTGATGGTATGGCTAGACTATCTAACTTGAAAGAAGTGCAAAGATTGCATCCATTAGACAGTTTCTCTTGGTTGAGTTGCTACTGGTCTGACATCATGAGACATTTTATGTGACTGTAAAGCTATAAAAAGTGCGATTTTCATTTTTCACAATTTAGCACATTTTTTAGTTTTGCAGTATCCACTCTGCCATAGTTGTCTGTGAGAGGCACTCTTGTTTTTCTAATCATTATTTGGTTTTGTGGGAGAGTACTCGTGGTAAATATTTATAATAGTTTTACATCAGTTAAGTGTCGGTTTGTGGGGGGGAAAAAAATATATATATATATACAAGAAAGGTACAAATATAGACATAGTGCTGAGTTCTACAACAGGTGCAAAAATGTAAAATTCTAAAATGTAGGAACAGTTTGCACACAAGGCATTTTTTCTGACAGTTTAAACTTTTATTTCACAAAATAGCATTTATTTTTATTAGTCTATTGATAGTGTGAACAATATATAAATGTAATATTGCTTACTTTCTTAC
Organism: Periophthalmus modestus; assembly: GCA_019594935.1. Classification (NCBI taxonomy): domain Eukaryota; kingdom Metazoa; phylum Chordata; class Actinopteri; order Gobiiformes; family Gobiidae; genus Periophthalmus; species Periophthalmus modestus. The sequence continues at coordinate 18,434,156 of JAIEZT010001214.1, forward strand.
AATGGTGTAAAACGTTCTGTTTTCCATGAATCAGTGGCCATATATCACCCCTGATTCTTGATTCAATCACACTGTGCTTTAAATTTCTCATCTATAGAATGTTAACTCCCTCTCTTCGCGTAATATAAAATATTGGTTCAAGCTCACCTTCTTTAGACTACAGTGACGTGCGGACAGGTGAGGCAGGTGAGGTAGTGCCTCACCTGTCATCACACAGAAAAAATAAATGGTCATATTTATCCAATTATTTGTACAATAAAGTTATTTTCTATTTAACTTTGAAATTCTATTCTTTTTTTTAAACTCAAAATCGCAATTTTTTTACGTTTACCGTTGAAATCCTGAAAAGAGACGTGCGGTGAGGCACTGGCGGTTCGTGCCTCACATGGACCGACTGTGCTGTAGCTCAGCAGTGACACTGCTGCTTTAAGCGACTGTGAAAAGGCACCGGGTGAGGCACGCAGTTACCCTGCCTCATGGTAGGGGGCACTCGTGAGCCCAGGGATTCTTGTAACTCCCGCAGAATATGCGCCGCAAACTACAATTTAGAGTTAGCAAGTCAACTTTAGCAATTCACTTTTTTCTTCTTGTCTGGCCCAACTTTTTAAATGGAGGAAGATTACATATTAAAGCTCAAGCAGTTTTCTAAACTGGACTTTCAGACAAAGCAGGAGGTTATAATTAAAGGACCAAGACCAACGCTAAAGGAGCTAAAGGGTTTGCTCCAGACAATGGGACGAAAGACTCTTTTCAGACAGAGATGTACAAAATAGTAAGAAATTTAATAACGCCAATCCATTGAAAATTGGGAAACAGAATAAGGATAAAAAACAATATAAAACCAGCTTTTTATTTCATACTATTAGAGCTATTTCATACGGACTTCGGAACTTTTATTTTGAAATTCTATTTTATTCTGGCCCCAAGTCACTAGGAGAAAAAATAGCCCAGGGTCAGATTTACTTGCCCACACCTGGTTTATGTTTGTAAATCTGATTGTAACGACACCAGTGCCTGACCAGCCACGAACCTCACGGCACGTCACTGTTAGACTCTATGAGATTGTGAGACTCTGTCAGACTCTGTGAGACTGACTGTGTTAGACTCTGTTAGACCCTGGTACAATCTCACCGTGTACTGCCTTTAACCTGACTGTACTGCTGTAACCGACAATAAAGATCTACAGAACGATCCCTGTGCCTCTGCGCCTGTTCTTCATGCAACAGAACAGAAACTGACAATAGCTATTGTGCTATTTAGACAGGTTTTCGCCCTTATTACCATTATGGTTTCTGGGTAACAGTTATGGCATTACTTCATATCTGCTGCCGGTGTTCAAACAGGAAGTAAATTATAAAGTTCACCTAAAAAACTAGGTAATATTTTGTATATTATGTTGACAATTTTGATTAAATGAGCAGTCTAATCTGTCATCAGCCAACGCTTAGGCTGAGAAAATGGCAGCTCAAATCTCTAATTATTACAGGTGCAGAATTCAGCCAGATACAGACCTCTGACCCACATACACCAATGTCATATACAGGTTTGAGCTCAGTAATGTACGATCTGTCCTGTAGCATCATCACAGGTTGGTAAAGCGCCAGTACAGATGAAAGATGTCAGTCACATGGAACAGTGTGACAAACTGTGTGTTGTTAATCAAAAGGGATTATGCATGATCTAATAACTGCACAGGTCAATCTGTGCTTGTAAGATACCTTCTCTTTTACATTTGATCAGTACTCACCAGTAGATTTTCTTGTTTGTGGTGGTGGTGGTCAGGACTGCATAGATGTGTAGATGCAGTTTTAGCTAATTGTGCGTACATTAAGTGGGGGGAATCCTTGTGCCCGAAGTACTCAGTGTTGCTTAATCACCTGTCGTCCAACTGCTAACACTATAGAATAAGAATCCACCCTGTTGTGGTTGTCTTAGTCAGTGTTATATGGGAAGCCTGTACAGGGAAGACCCAGGACAGGCTGGAGGGACTATGTCTCTTGGCTGGCCTGGGAATGCCTCGGGGTCCCAACGGAAGAGCTGGAGGACATGCCTAGAGGAGGGAAGTCAGGGAGTCCCTGCTTAGACTGCTGCCCTCATGACCTGGCCCCGGATAAGAGGAAGAAAATGGATGGACGGAATCTTACATTATTTTATTCATGCGTTTGGCAGAAATTATTCCTAAGCAAAACTTACCTAGCCAGTCAGAATCACAGGCTTTGCCAAAACTATACAGAGATGAGAGGGTCTGGAGGGCGTGATTGACAGGTGGATTAACCAATCAGAGGTGCTCCATTTGGTAAAAACAAAACATGGAGGTTTAGCTGGGGAAAAAACAACACAAAGGACTGACAAACAGCACAGATACAAACAATCGATGCACCAAACAATTATGTATCTCAGGTAAAAAGTCATTTTATTCTGAATGAGATGAAGATTTTCAAGAGGAGACGTCCTCTGCATTTGAGAGATGTGTGATACAAATGATAGCAGCTGTAATCCGAAGTTAGGACGGAGGTTTTTCATGCCCTATGGTCCGATTCCAGACCCTTCTGCATTCAAACACAATGTAGCAGAGACTGGTCGGCTAGACACACGTAAATCCACATTTATACTTAACTACATAACAATTGTGGCAGTAAATAACTTCTGATCATCCCTCTCATTAAGATGTAAGCTGTCAAGATGAACAACAACAGAAATGTGATGGCTGCGGTACAGCCTGGGCCATAGAAATGATCAAAAACTTCAGTGTTGTTTAAAAGAAGATGTTAGAAGATCCCCTCATCAAAAACATGCCTGGAGTTGTATTTTGTATTTTGTATTACTTCATTCACACTTGTTTCATCAATTCTGTCAAAATGCAGGCTGCATGCTTGTACAGCGTGGCCCAAAAGTCACTGGCAATTGAAAAAAAAAAAATCACAACTCTTGTTTCTAAATATTTTTCTTTTATTTTTTCAGAGCATTTAGAATGACCCTTCCAACATTAATATGAGCAAATGTAGCACCGAGGAACGAAGCCTCATTATACAGTGGTACTTTGAGTCACATGGGTCAAATTCAGGAACCCAGCAGTGTTACCGTCGACATTTTAATACCAGAGATGCCCCAGGCGTAAATCCCATTAAAGGAATAATAAGTCGTTTTCAAAGACAGGGGGCAGTATGTGATCTCCACAGACCTGACTAGTCCTGATTTCTTCTTGTGGGGCTATCTTAAAGAAAAGGTGTTTGTGAATAAACCTCAGACAATAAACAACTTAAAACGTAACATCAAGGGTCAAGAGCCGTAAGCCCAGAAATGCTTTCAAATGTTATGGAAAGTCTGTTGGATAGAGCGATTCAATGCAAAACCGAAAATGGAGGACACTTAAAAAACATTATTTTTAAAAATTAGGTCATTTATTTTATCTTCCCCTAGATTAAGTAGTGATAAGTTCAAGTGTAAGTGAACAATTATAACGGTATATATTGCCAAAAATCTCGTAAGATTCAGTTTACCTACTGCTGAAATTTGGGTATAACTTAAAAAGTATAGGAGCTATTGAAGATTTAAAAGTGTCAGTGACTTTTGGGCCACCCTGTATTAGCATTGCAGCCATAGTTTTTCAATGGTTCATTTCCACTGGTGCCAATAAGTGGCATACAAACACAAAATCAGACATGAAAAAGACATTGTTTCAAGGTCAAAACAGAAAATGCTGAAACAATGCTACTCAAAAGCATTGTTTCAGCACCAATAACAGTACAAGTATTGTGTCCTTGTATGTGTGTAACTGGGTACTTGACGTTTGGGGAACTAACACCTTGTTTCTGTCTTATGGTGTGACGTGCCTTTGTAGCAAAATACAAAAATTATTTTCAAAAACAAATTAGCTCGACAACTATTGTAAGAAAGCCTTTTCACAAACATTACACAATCATTTGTGTAACTCTTCTAATTTTGGACATTTTAACATGCCCTGCGGTGTGACCTCTCCATTCACTGCAAATTTGTTCAAAGAATGTTCAAATATTCTGACTCAAGTGACTCATGTTAGAATGAAAGAAAAGTGTTACAGTCACACTGCACGATGTGTGTTTAGTGTTAAAATACAAAGAAATTCAACACAACTTCATTCTAAAACTATGTGTAATTCATAAAACACACATTTGTGCTCTGTAGAGTTTCATTTTGAGGAAGAAAAACATTATGTAGAAAGTCATTGAAAGTCACGTCAAGTACCCAGGTACACATAATATGCATATCTTAGATGTGGACAGGTCTACAAGTACAGCCTGTTTGTATTTTAACACTAGACATGCTTTTAGGTGACAAATTATCCAAATAATACACATCTCACTTTTGATGTAATATTGTGGGAAATATCACAATACTGATCTGATATATCTGATATATATATTAAAAAATGCATGTAAAACTATAAAAAAAAATTAACCTTGGCGTCATTATACACTGCCTAACCAAAAAAAAAAGTTGCCACCAAAAAAAAAGTCACACACTAATATTTCGTTGGACCGCCTTTAGCTTTGCTTATAGCATTCGCTGTTGCATTGTTTCGATTTCGCTCCGGCAGTGTCACAAGATTTATTTCCATCCAGTGCTGCATTCATTTTTCACCAAGATCTTGCAGTGATGATGCTCGATAGTCTGACCGCTGCACAAAGTCTTCTCCAGCACATCCCAAAGATTCTCAATGGGGTTAAGGTCTGGACTCTGTGGTGGCCAATCCATGTGTGAAAATGATGTCTCATGCTCCCTGAACCACTCTTTCACAATTTAAGCCTGATGAATCCTGGCATTGTCATCGTGGAATATGCCCGTGCCATCAGGGAAGAAAAATTCCCCTTAATTCTTTGAGCACAGACTGTTGCTGAACCTAGACCTGACCAACTGGAGGAGGCTCGTACCTATTTGCTTAGTTAAATCCAGGTGGCGACTTTTTTTTTTTGGCCAGGCAGTGCATTCGCTCCATCTCCGCTCGAACTGGTCTACCCGCATCCAACCATTCACGTTAAGGAACTGTTCAAAAGAGCCGTCACGTTTGCGAATGTCACCAGTTATCAATATATAAGCACGTCAACCTCAAAGCCGGTCCGACGCCAATAAACTGTAAGAGACTGCAATGCTGGCAGCTAGTACGGACACTGCCAAAGAAAGGCATACATTAATAATTCAGGAATAACCCATAACATAAACCATGTCCCTCTGATGTCATATACAGTAGAGCCGTGAACAGAATCAATGACGCAGTGGAACATAAAGAGCCTGTAAAATGCATGGCTGGAGACTGATGAAGATGAGGAGCAGATGTCCTTCACATTAAGAGCAGAAAGTTAAAGGAAAAAATGAGTTATTGCTAAACTCTACTCAGTTATCTGTAAAGATCTACCACAGAACTACAACAAAAAATTCTGTCTCCCATCATTATATATTTACTTAACAGTGCATAACCGCTTAAGTGTTACGGCCTTGTCCACACTCACGGCACATCAAAATTGGGACTAAACATTGAACTAAGCCAGGGCGGCTTTGAGGATCTGTGCTGAAGGTGCTCTTACCTGCCGCTTACGCTGAGTTGGCAGAGTATTTAAACGCTCCCTTCTCCCTCGCTCTCCGTTTGCCCACACATACTTCCGGGCCTCTTTTGGTGGCTGTTCTGTGCTCCATTCCAGGTAAATTATTATCCTTTAGCTCCAATGCATCAACTGTCATTAGTCATCTGCTCATTCCAGAAATCAAACCAGATCCAAACCAGGACAAGTGTGACTGTCCCCTCATTATCATCTAAAAGCCCATACACTCAGGACGGGACACAGTGTCAGGACACAGATTTTTTTTTTCTTAACATTACAAAGATATTTGAGAGATGTCTTCTGATTTTGAGAAACACGTGCTACAAATTCTATGTCTGGACCCTATGGTCTGGTTTAAGACTTGCCTGCATTCAAATAAAAAGTGGGAGGGGGCTGAGATGCCACTTCATTGTACCCATCTCACTCAGTTTTTTGCAAACAGGATTGACAGTGCTGTCACTGGGTGATAATGAGAGAGATGTGGTTCTCTTAAACATTAGGCCATTGTTCCTTTAATGTTAAAAACATGCTTTTATTACCCAGCCTGGTCTGGTTTTGTGGTCTCGTCCCCATTTTCACCTATTCTGCCACCTCACAACTCCCCTCAGCTCTGCTCTCCGCTTAGCAGAAAATACAAGGAAAATCTGCATGCTATTTGCATGATCCTTTAGATCCAGACATTTACAGTCTGTCATGTGCAGTGCTATAATCTTCCACAGCACGACATAAAACATGTCTATCTCCAGGTTGGCCCTTTTCCTGTCCTGAAGAATGGTTTTAATATGTCCATGGAATCAAGCAGCTGACGTAACCTTGCCTGAAATTTGCACATTTTATCTTAAAATAGACACCCTTTGCTGCCCAAAATGAACCCCTTGAAGGGCTAAGTTTGGCCCACGGGCCCCACTTTGAGTGGTGAAGTTCATAAAGAAATCCATTGCATTAATAGTAAAAGGCTTTTTTACTCAAACTAATTATTCTGCTTCCTTGAGCCCTATGCAGACTTTTAGTCCTCATCAGATCCAATTATCTCAGTCTATCTATATTTAAGTGACCTCCTGTAGCCTCCTTCCTGTAGAAATACAGAAGTTTGGCTCCAGTCTCCACTGTCATCTGTGATACCAGTTATCTACTGTTTTTCACCTCCCAAATGCTCAGTAACAGTCAGCTCTATAGTGTGTTATAACAAAGAGAGTCTAATTAAGGATGTACGCCAACAGAACCAGGCAACGCTCTAGGTGATAATGTTTATTCCACTCTGTAAGAGTTGGATAAGAATGTAATTAAAAATGATCGTGTCGCGCACAAAAATAGCTAGCATATATGATACTCTGAGAACAGCTCTAAAGACTATGATGCCGTCATTTGAACATTTAAACTGAAACTTTTGTGACAGTTCCATTGTTGTGGTGCTGTGGAAAAACTGGAGACAGTTCTACCCGCAATAACAGGCTTAATGGCTGCATTTTTATTGCATTTAACCATCTTGACAATGTTGAGCTCTTATGTCATTATTCATTCATGGAGTGTCAAAAGTTATCTCTGGGGTAAAAGTTGCCTTGGGACTGACTACTGTAAACGTGGCTGTCAATAACCTCTGTAAACAGCAGCCATCACTCACAAAGGTGAGGTGGGTTAAGTGTTTATGCACCACCATCCACTCGGAAAATGACCACTCCAACCAGCAGGGGGCAGATTCAGCATTACCCCTGTGAGTTGTCGCAGTTCTCTCCACACTGAACTCACAAGTATCTTTCTGCTCAAGGCGGCTCTGGCCTATCCAAAAGGTCAAAACCATCCTCCTGCTACAGCTGTTTACAGATAAACTCATATCAAAGGTCTCCAAGTACACTCATCACACCAGGGACTCACAAGAGCAGAGAACAAAAACAAAAAAACTAATCTAAACAGAAGGTTTGCCCTTAAGCTTGTGTGGTCCTGTGCAGCTCGCACAGATGGTGTACCAGAGGGCTCACACTGTGACATTCATGTAGACCTTGATAAAACTTATATTCATACTTTTTATGTCACACCATACACACATTACATACAAACAAACAAACAAACAAACTATAACTTCTTGGGCTTTCTCTGAAGTCCACAAATGTGTCTTAACCGTGCCAAACAACTTTGACTACCTATTATATCATAACAAAACACATTCACACATGCAAAGTAGGTTAAGTGTCAACAGAATGCAGTGTCAAAATACAGGACTGAACAGCTGGTGAGTGTCTCTGCCTAATGCTTTAGTTGTTACTTATTGTTAAATAGTAAGAACTGTAAGTATAAACTTAACCATGAACATATGCAGGGATCCTAACTTAGCTTGAAGGACGCCACATCTACTTATGCCGACATCTCTTATGCAGTCTGTAAGCAGCCTCTGTATGCAGTCTGGATTTGCTCTGTGGTCAAATTGTGGTCAAATTGCATTCACAACAAACACATGGCTCTATTAGCATAGCATTCACATTGCCTAAAGACTTTGGCCATGTCCCAATTCGCCAACTGAACCATTCGAAGATACCCTTCGAAGTACTCCCCTAAGTATCGTTCGAAGCACCAGGCGGAGAATGTGTACTCCTCAGTGTAGCCACCATCTTGCCGAAATGGGACAGGCTACCACCACGGACCGTACTTCCACCGCTCTTTGCGTGTACGTTATGTAGCTTATGTACATTATTTTTGATTATTTATTATTTAATAGAAGAAAAGTCGTCGTTTATTTCTGTTTAGATTGAATATCAATAGGCAAATATATTGTTCAAGGTGATTTTTTTTTCCCCAGTTGTAGCTACTACATAACTTTAACAAAATATACCTTGTTAAAACATAAAACATGACAAACATGACATTCATAGTCTATAAACCAGAAAACACTTATTAGTTGTACATAAAGTGGGATATTGCAGTTTAACGATTCGGTATTTGGGCAGGTTTAATTTGACCTGTGGTTAAACCACTTTAATACCAGTAGAGGGCGCTGTTTACCTTTTATGCCGTGCCAGTTCATTTTTTCATTTTATTATTGTAAGGATCAGCGTGGGCCTTATGAACACACACTCACACACACACTCTCTCACACACACACACACACACACATGCACGCACACACTCACACACACACGCACGCACACTCACGCACACACTCACACACGCACTCACACACATACACACTCACACACACACTCACAATAACACACACGCACGCACACACTCACGATCACACTCACGCACACACTCACACACTCACTCACACACACACACACACACACATGCACGCACACACACACACACTCACACACACACATGCACACTCACGCGCACACTCACGCACACACTCACACACACACTCACACACACACATGCACACTCACAATCACACACACACACACACACACACACTCGCACACATTGGGGGACACTATAAAAGCTGTCACAGTCACATCTCAGGACTCTCTTCTGACTTTGTTTCAGTCTCTTGGTCTTTGACGCTTACACCAGAAACAAACACTCTTACATAATTCTTTTTATTGATAATGATAATAATGTGTTCTTCTTATTATTGTCTAGGAATAATTGCACATTCCTTTATTCAGTATAAGTCCCCTCCTTTTTAGTCCTCAGACACACAGCCTGCTCAGATCTTTATTCAGATTAAACAGTTTCATGTCGCACTGTTGTAGGTGACGTAAAACAGTACGAACATTTGAACGTGTATCGCGTAGCGTATTCCATTTTCTTCTTTTTTTGCGTAGGTGCAGTGCATGATGGGATATAGCAGTGCGCGGAGTGTGCGTGGATGCACGATTCGGCTACGGTTGATTTCCATGGAAACGCAGGGGACATTTGTCGGGCACATTCATCAGGGTGCACTGAAATGGCACAGTTCTTGTTGCACCGGACGTTACATAACTGCCCTCCGACGCACACTTCAAATGGTGCATCTAAGGGCATTTTGGCGAATTGAGACACGGCCATAGTCTATTTTCCCACTGTTCATTCCCACTGCTGACAGCAGAGGGAGCTCTAATGCCTATCTACCTCATTAGAAGCAGAAGCGTAGTTTATAAAGTGAGTTTTTCAAAATGTAGATATTATTTGAAGTTAGGAAATGTAAAACACTTATCCCAAGGTGACCAAAAGCATGTCTGAAAGGGAATTAAAACCACAAGAATGCATAATATGTTCTTTAAGATCATAAGAGTGAGATAAAATAGTCTTTACCCTATTGTGAAGAACAGTTTGTAGCCTCTCTAATGATTTGTGGTTAAGTGTATTAAAAGTTCTACTCTTTCGTAACAAAATATGTTAGTTTCAACAAAGGCCACAGGTCTAATTGAGTCTTCTGTGGAGTGTAAATGTGTTAATAGACTCATGCTTTCAGAGATCATAGTTCCCAAGGCCACCATAAGCACAGCAATGCTCCTGATTAAAATATGAAAATGTCAAATTGAGTTGATGTTCATTTGGTCTCCTTGCCTAGAGCTTTAATGAAAGGGACACAATCTCATCATATGAAGATTGAGGAACGCTGAAGGAACCAAGTGCATTATGCCTAAAATTATACTCAAAATTATACTCATGAATTATTATTCCTCCCCAAGTTATGTTTTATTGGTTTATTTATTAGCGATAGGGAAAAAAATACAAAACAATGGTGTTCCTAAAGTCCAGATATGAGGCCATTAAGGAAAAGATAATTAGCATACATTAAGACACCCAAGAGGACAGAAACAGGATTTGGAGTGTCAAAGAGGGTGCCAAAGTACAAACATTTCCTTGCTGCATTGACATTCAGAGTTACATAATGAATGGCTAATTGGAAATTGAGTTAAAGAAACAACAAGCCTCCAGTTCGGGGGCGTCTTTTGAAGGCTGTTGCTATTTTTCCATTTGACCTCCACAGTACATTTGACATTCTTACTGCAGGTAATAGAGTCAGCATAGATTTCTCATAATTCATCACAACTGAGAATATTGCCCAGGCCATTTCCATAAACCTATTAATGTCAGAGAAGGATAGCACATTTGCCTAATATGCAATTTAAATATCTCCAGACAAATTTGCACTGTCAACGTCTTGAGCTAAGAAGAGTTCAAATAAGAACACAATTGGGACATATTCCAATTGGTGTTTAAGGCGCGAGGTCGACAGCAGACCATATCCTGAGAGGTTTGACAACTAGGGTTTCACAGCTTGTTTTGAAGAAGTGGACTAAAGGACACCATACAGTTCGGCTTCACCCAGTCGAGGCAAGCAGTTATAGTGGATAATTAGGAGCAGAGGTCCAATTTTGAGTACGCGTTTCACAGCAAACCAAGGGCCAATCAGGAGCAGGTTGTCCGGTGTGGGCCCTCAGCAACGATAGCCATCAATTGCCGTTGTTAAACCGAGCTGCAGCCAACATCAGAGAAAGACAGCTGATTGATGTGAACTATAATAAACAGACCAAAGAAACCACTAGGATCAAGTTTAAGACCGGAGTCACAAGCGTGATAGCAGCAGTTACAGAGAGACAACCATTTTTAAATAGAAACTGAATTGGAGCCGGTAAATTCGTGCCCATTCCTTCTTCCAAGTTGGAAAATGGCGGCGAGGTATGACCACTTCTATATACAGTCTATGCGAGTCGGGCGCAGTTTTGGAATCGATTAAATCCTGACTAAACCAATGCGTCCTGTTAAAATGACCTCAAAACTCTGATGGTGCAGTCTAGGTGAAGTGTGGCTCTAGATCTCTCAGTCTGGTCACCACCACCAGAGCAAAATCAAACTTCTTTCACCTCAGATATTTTTCTAAGCAGCTATATTTGTTCATGGTTGGTTAATCCACCTGTCAATCATACCCATCTGAAGTGGGAGATTCGGACCGGACTCACATCCTCAAGTACTGGAGATGTTTGTATTATTGGCTGGTCAGACAAGTAAAACCTAAACCAATTCAAATATATGCTATTTTAAACTTCAGTGTGAATACGTCTTTAGACTATTTAACTTACTTACTTGGACTGGGTTCCCATAGAATCACCCTGTTTGTTGTTATGTCCAAATGTCGATGCCAGTGAGTTGCAACTCCCATTCTTCTAGCCAAAATTGACTTGCTGATTGGTGGAAGGTCTTTGTACAGCACTGTATTTGGAATGCGATCCTAGCATTTAATATTGAACGCTATTCTCAGCATTTGTAGATGTAGGTGTCATCCACTGATTTCTCCATTTCTCCTACAAATAACATTAGAGAACCTCACCTGCCAGAACAGTACTTCATCCCTCCAGTGGTCGCCGGACCACCTCCCAGGAAACCCACAGCAGCAGGCCGGAGGAGGAGGAGAGGCTGTGAGCAATGGCATAAGAGAGGCAAGCAGGTGGGTACGTGGTCCAGGCTAAAGGCTAACCCGTTCAGACTATCTTCCTACCATCTTTCTGTCCAGTGCTCAGTCAACCCAGAATAAGATGGATGAGATATGGCTGCAAATGACACGCAGAGAGCTCTTAAGAACTGTTGTGTCGGACACGGCTATAGAGCTAGTGGGACGCTACGCCTACCAAGCCACCGAGGATTCTGGTAAGAAGATTGCGGGGACTATGCATCTATATTAACAACTTCCATAGTACTAATGCAACTAATGTCACAGTAGTGGATAAGCTCGTCCAGAGGCAGAACTCACACTGCAAAATTACACTGATTTAAAAACAGTGGCAACCTCACATTTGTCAAGGGCAGCTGTGGCTATAATAGTGGCTACACCACTGAGTGTAGAGTGAATGAATAATGACTACAGTGGATTTCACAACCCTGTAAAATGCATTACAAGTGGCATTATTATTTCACAGAAATGTGAAGTGTGCTACTAGAGGAGATAAAACTCTGGCCCAGCTGTATACCAATGTAACAGATGCACACAGAGCCCAGGCCTACCCTCACATGGATCTGGCACACCACTTCTCTCTTCTATCCACAGTATGTACCCAAGAGCAAGTGCTGGGACTACAGTCAGAACAGTGAGAGCATATCCCTATGCTTTCCACCACATAGATTGGGATATATTTAATGAGCAGGACACAACTTTGGATAACTACACCTCCGCTGTTTTGACACATAATGCTACAACTGATCTGAGCTAGGAATAGTGCCTTTACCTTTGGAGACCAGAAGACATACAGCACAGTCAGGGCTGCCCTGAGGAGAGGCATTAATACTTCCAAACAACAACACCAGAGGCTTATTGAGGCCAGGTTTGACACAGCCACAAGCCCCATCACAGACTATAATAGGAAATCGCCACCTCCCCCAGGTGACTGTCCCACCCTAGCTCAAGACCTACACCTCTTTTATGCCAGCTTTGACAGGGAGAACACTGACTTTGTCCTGTCCCCCCTACCCTCTAATCACTCTGGCCCAGTCCTGAGCACACCTGAGGTGAGATGTGGATCGGGTGCTGAAAGGCTGCAGCGGAGCTGATGGATGTCTTTACCTCCATCTACAATGCATAGCTGTCCACGTCATGAGTCCCAGCCTAGTTCAAGGTAGCCACAACAGTCTCTGTTCCTAAACAGTCCAATGTCACATGTCTAAATGACTACAGACCTGTGGCACTCATCTTCGTCCCTGCTAAACGCCTGGAGAGAATGGACATAAAACATATCAAAGCTACATGATACACGATTTGGAGCATAAGAACTCCTATGCGTGGCTCCTCTTTGTGGACTACAGTGTGCCTTTCAACACCATCTGGCCTGACAAACTCTGATCCAAACTACATAATTTTGAACTAAACACCACATTGTGTAAATGGATTGTGTCGAGTGGACAAATGGACAAACCACCATTTCTATCAACACCAGGTGCGCTCACCCCGAGGGTGAGTGCAGAACCCCCTTCTCTACACTGTTTATACATGACTGCTTTGCTTCTTCCTCCTCATCTTCCTCAGCAATCTCATTGTCAAATTCGCCTATGACACCACCGTGCTCAGACTCATCACCAGTGACAATGAAATGAGATACAACACAACAATAACCTGGTCCTGAATATCAAGAAAACCAAGGAGATTATTGCGGATGTCCACAGAAATTGACAAAATAACCCCTCTCAGTTGGCACTGAGGTGGTGGAGAATGTGAGCAACTTTAAATTCCTGGGGTTAACAGTCACTGAGGATCTGTCCTGGGGCCTCAGCTGTGGAGAAAGTCCAACATCTACTACCTGAGGAAACTGAGGGGCAAACATCCCTCAGCCCCTGATGGTGAACTTCTACTGTGCCATCAGTAGTGTTTGGATTTATGGATCTTTAGTGTGGCTCTCCACCTGCACTAAGGTTGACCCGGAGGCACTCCAGAGGGTGGTAAAAACAGCAAAGAAAAGCTCAGAACCATCTACAGCACTCTGCCTGAGGAGCCGGCATCGCCCTGCTTATCATCTTTTCCTCCTGCTGCCCTCAGGTAGAAGGTAGAGACCCTAATGCTAATATGCTCTTTATGTTGTTTAATGTTGTTGTTGTGTTGTTGTAATGTTTAAATGTAAAATGCACCAGTTTGTTTCTCTAAACTTGTGACACCAGTTGTAAAGTGGACTCTTGTCATTTCAGTTGTTTTATTCTTAATTTGTTTCCTTGTAAATGTAAATTTCCTATCAATTAATCAATTATTATAGGAATGTTTTATCTTGTTTCTGATGTTGTGTCATTTTCAGGATTAACATGTAACGCCCAGTCAATCTAAAGCTCAGTCTTTGATCAATTAAACTACCATATATTATTTGAATCTGACAGGGAATCAAATTGCACAATGACACGACATGTGCTGATGGAGAAGAGGGCTGTGTGGTGGCTGTTTGAAGTGCACAGCGCTTTGATGCTGATCCATCCAGGGGTCCGCAGAGGAGAGAGAGCGAGCTACAGGAGGTCTACTCTGCTAGCCCATCACTAACATGGATTATATCAAAGAGAAACTGATTACGGAGCAGATAGGCCACGGTATAAATGTGTTGATGGAGCCGGGGTAGTGGCTGCACAGCCATATAGGACTTTTCACTCTTTCGATAATGTCAGTTGTTTAATTGGTGTGAAATGAGAACAATAAAAGAAAAAAAGATATTGCTTGTGTGTCAGCAGAGCAGGCCACTCCAGTTTAACATGGACAAATGAGTCTTAAGACAGTTGTAAGTAGAGGACAATAGGTTCTAATAGTTAGTACTATTTATTACATGCATTAATTATTTGTCAGATTTAACGGTTAACAGTAACAGTCAGATAATCAGTTGAATCCCTGTGTATTAGTGATAAACAGGCATGTGCAGGAGGGACAGAGACATGGTGGCGCAGCGGTTTGTGCTCACACTTCACAACAAGAAGGTCCAGGTTTAGATTCTGGTGCGGCACTGGGCCTGTCTGTGTGGAGTTTGCATGTTCTTCCCGTGCCTGCGTGAGTTTAACAAACAACACTGAAAAAATGTGCACCACACGATACGCAGCTGATCTATGAAACAGTTTAAATGAAGGGCTAAAAAGTCGCTTAAATACATACTGCTTTAAACAACTGTGCTTGTTTTTATGCAGAAGTATGATGAGTTGAAAACAAGTAAAATAAATCTGATGAATCTTAAATAAGACTAAAAAAAACCCAATAAAATTAAGAATTTGAGTTGGTATTTAAAGCAAGCTAATTTATTAATAGTGATGGATGGTTAAACAAATATATCTGTATTTGTATTCTGTTATTTCTGAACTGTAGTAGTCTGTAGGCTCTGTTAGACTTTAATCTGGGTTTTATTTTAATCTGTCACAAGTTACTTAGCATTAGCCATTTGTTTTTTCACTTAGTCAGACTCACTTTTTTGCGTGAAACAGCACCGTGAGCGCTCACATTGATCACAGGAAAATGTTGTTTCAATCCATTTTGTATTTTTTCTTGAGTTTTCAGGTTTGGATCTGGATCTTTTTTTGACAGTGTTTTCTAACCTGTGTATTGTGTCACCATGATAACTGCTAGAAGATTCCACCATAGAGATACATTTGTAGAACACCCCCAGCGTGATGCCACGGTGAAGTATCAATAGTGCAGTAATTCTGTCATAGAATTATATCGGCCCCTGCATTCCCTCTGAAATTATGACATCATTAAATTTCAGAACATGAACGCCACCTTCTTGGATTATCGAGGGTAAAATCTACTGTTTCATTTTTTATAGCACCTGTGCAGACCCGTCTATTGATTTTTCTGTAAGTCTCGCTAGTAAATATCTTAATAGCATATACTACATGTCTATTTTCTTCATAACAAACTTAAGTATTCAGCCTTGGAATAAAGCCTGTGAGTGGTTGATAAATGAGTGGTCCTTGTGTGTTTTATGCCTGGAACGTCGTCTGGATCTGAGAAGGTTTTTACAAACTGTTGCTATGGAGACAGAGTACGAAGGTCAAGTGATGTCAGAATGAAATATCCCCCGAATGTATTTCTATGTGTACTTTATGCACATGTCTCCACTCAGATGACCATGTAGCCAAAGTGGTTTGATAGAATTTATGAAATATGGTGAAGATTAAAACAGCATGTAAGGAGTATTCTTGTTGTAGTCCTGGTTTAGTTCTCATCGGGGTTTACTTTCACATTAAGTAAGGATTGGGTGTGCATGCGTAAACTGTCAAAAATCTTCGCTACATTTCATTTATTTATCTATTGCTAATTAGCTTTATACGGTAATTTGGAAACGGAAAATAGTTTCTCTGCTCTTGCTGTGACTGTGCAGAGCTTAGCTAGCTTGTTGTCGTAACGCAGGCGGGTTGGACCAAGAGATGCAGGACTCGGGGAAAGGTTTACAGTGTTTATTTACAAAAAGGTGATAAATTAACAAACAATGAAGGTAGATCTGGCGAGGAGTGGAGGGCGAGGTGCAGGCCAGGGTCCAGGAGCGGAACATGGTGGCGCGGGCACGTCCGGAGCAGAGCGTAAGCCAGGGTCCAGGGACGTGGAGTGCAGGGATGGGAACAAGGCAAGCAGGGCCAGAGCGAGGAGCAGGGTGTGAGGCAGGATCCAGTGACGAGAAGTGCAGAGACAAACAAGACAGACTGTACCAGGGCTGGGAAGCAGGGTCGGAGCAGAGCCAGGAGCGAGGGAGCTGGGACAGTCCAGGGAGCAGGATCTGAAGGGTAGCAAAATACAACGAGCAAGGCAATAGTGAGCAAAATACAAAAGACTAGGAACAGCAAGATAGTCACATTGACACGCGGGCGATCTGACCCCGAGTGTTAGGTCCTGGCTCCTCTTATCCACGGCAGGTGGCGTTGATTGCGTTCCAGGTGCGTGCAGGAGGAGCCAGGACCCCCGCCAGCTCCCAGACTCAGAGCAAGACAGGAGGCAAAACACGGAGCAGGAACACGTGGATCGTGACACTTGTTTGCTAATGATAGAGGAAATAAAGGAGACTTCAACTCGATTTTCAGGTTTAGATGTCAGGTACAAACTAAACATTTAGCAGCTTTTTTACATTTTAGGAGTTTTGAGCTTTTATAGAAGAACATGTCAATACTTCCCACTGGCACTTAATAATGTTAATTCTATAAATTTGTAATGTCATCTGCGTCCCTGTTGGCCTGTAGAATGTTGTAAGGTCATCTGAAACCCAACAATGTAGTCCAGCAATGTTGTTATGTGACGCAATTCCGCTCTGTTTAGTTATGGCGGCGTATCAGAAAGTCAGATCCATTGAGCCGAGGATGGGCATTGCATCACTTACATCATTGTAAGTGTGGCTGGGACAGCGCGGGCTTTTCAAACCTGAATTGCTCTCATGTAATTGACTGTGTGAGCTTATAGAGGCACTGAGGGAAACAGAAAAACTCATCCTGTGCATCAGGCAATTGCTTAAGCAAGTACAGAAGTCAATAAATATAGAAATATAGTCATTTTGAGCATTTTAACTAACACAATGCACCTTTAAAATATGGACTAAAGAATTATGGCAACATTATTGCAAAATATTGGCTTGCTTGCATGTTTTAGAATTTGATGTTGTCATCATTTCAGATGGACGGCAGGCACCTATATAACACTTATGGTTTATGTAAGACTTTTTACACCAAAATACCATCTAGAAGAGATACCAACTGAAGGATGGCGGCATGACTGACACTTGCAGTGCCCTCTACCAACACTGTTTTTTAGTGCAACACTTTGATTCTTCGCCATGTCCCAGAGCCCATCTTCCATCCAAAATGGAGATGCCTGGGTATTTCTGGAAACATTCTGGCTGTCTTAAATGTGGACATCTATTTAGGCGCTTGACATATATCCATCACATAACACACTTTCCCACAGTATAAATAAATGCTGCGTAATGCACAAGAAACAGCTCAATACAAGGATCATTTAACACACATGAATGCATTACTTTATATTTCTTATTGTTATGAATATAGAGCAAGAGCAGGATCTGGACACACAAACCACTAAGACTTGAAGCTAATCGCTGTTTAGTCCTTTAAAACATATGTCCAGGATGAAATCCATCTCTCTGGAAAAAAAAAAAAAAAGTATGGAGAACTCCACAAGTATATTATTTAGCCGTACACTGCTGCCGAATGCCTGTCCGGGTTAAAGAGCAAGCAATCCTTTGTGTTAGCTCCAAAAGTTAAACTAGTCCCCCACCTCAGAGGGACATCCTGATTCAACTGAACACAAACCGTGTGTTCCTGTGCACTCTTGGTCCATGATTTTCCGCTGGTCCAGACACCTGCCGCCCCACTATAAGCTCCTGTGTTCGGTCTGAATCTCAGATACTACTTGGACCCACATAGCGTTTGTCAGTGCCCATGCGTTGACAAACTGCGTGCCAGTAACTGCGTCCGGGCGTTTGTCTTTTGATCAATGAAAATAAAAAGTAATGGGCTGAAACATTATAATTTTCCTCTTCTTTTATTCACATTTGTCATAGCCTAATCAGCTGCTTTGGCCTCTGGCCTTCAAACGAAAAAACAACTTTATTCACGCTTATTTTTGCTGACAGAGACATTGAACATTGTGCAACTTTTACCAGTTGTAGTAGTATTAACTATAAACAAGACAATATTGTGTCAACAATTAAACAGCAATTTTTGACTCAATATTTGTTGAGAATTGTGGCCTGTCCTCCAGCTCAGTTTTTAACTATAGTGATTTTAGAGTGTTGCATGAATGCAACCGGGTATTTAGATGATTTTAAGTATTTTCTATGGAATTTACACCGTATTCAAAGGGCAGTGATTCAGTCCCTGCTGCTAGTAATGCAAACATGCTTTCATTGTGTCCTTGGGCAAGACACCTCATCCATCTACATCCTGTGGGTGTCTAAAGTTTGTTCACATCAGTTATTTCTTAATAACCTTGTCCTGTATGCTATGTGCAATCTGAAAACTTGTATGTGCTCTTTGTGGGCGTATTACACATAATTTATTATTAGAAAGTACACCTCTTTCTCCTACCGCAATTCTAATATGTAAATGAAAGTTTAGCGTATGAGCAAAAGGACTGCACTGTTTCTGCTCTTGATGCACACTCATAGGCCAACACAATATGATAACTTTGACTGCTCAAAGTTTGTGCCAACAGCTTTTTCCTCAATCATTTAATACAATCAAAAACAATGAGAGCTATCTCTTTGTAGAGGTTCATATGTAATATATCCCACGCACAGCACAACAAAGCCTATAAACCCTGTACACTTCCAGACTCATGCAGAGCCAAATCCAAAGATGCATAAAGGAGAAACAGCTGATGCGCACAAGAGACATGTTGGAAAACCTAGGCTTAACTGTTACCTTAACCCATTAGTGCTGCTTTCATTGCCAAGTCCAGGACAGATTATAGTGGAATCTGAGGACTCAAACAAAGGTGCGCTGTGCACACAGCACCGTGCGGACCATTGGTACCAGCATTGCACAGGAGGAGAAGGTGTGGACACCCTGGGCTCTGCTTATGTGTGAGAGCGCAGTTTGATGGACACTACCACTGGCACACTTGCCTCTTTTGTGGATTATGAAGGGACATAGTGTTACAGGTAGAGGCAGAAGCTAGCAGAGTTTAGCTTTGCTGTTGTGGCATGGCTTACACTCTTATGGTGTGTTCACACCGCGGCGTCAAAAACGCGCTGGCCACCTCTATTTGGACGCGTGTGCATTTGAGGGCAGACGCTTTGGAACCGCGTCCAGAGAGCGCGTCTAGAGCGTTGAGTGTTTTCCTGCTCCTTTTATGCACAATGACAGACCATGTTGAGAGAATAGCTTTGGTGTATTTACAGCACAAAAGTCATCAACGGAGGGGATCGGCTCGGCGGCGGCGTGTCAGGGTTCCCAACATAATTCAGAGGCGTTCGGAGTTTGGCGAGTTTCATCACTTGCTCCAGGAGCTCCGTCTGGATGATCAGTGCTTCCAGCTGTATTTCCGTGTGATCCAGGCCCAGTTCGATGACCTGCTGTCCCACATTGGTGTGCGGATAATGTCCCTGTCCCCTGTCCCCGTCACTGTTTGTGTTTGTGACTCCAGCGCTTCAGAATGACGTCGCTGTGTCACTGGAGCGTGACCTTTGATTGGTTGATGCTGCCTCTCACACTGTCAGTTCAGTCAGTTCAGTTAGTTTATTCAGACACAAAGAAAGGAAAAATAAATAAAACATTATCGGTCACATGCACAAACTAATCAGTGTCGATCTGTCGATCATGGGATCCTCTTATAGAAACTAGAAGACTGGGTGAGCATCTCTGGCAGTGAACTAAACTGGTTCAAGTCCTATCTAGTAGACAGGGAGCACTTTGTTGAAATTGAAAAATGTGTCTCAAATAAAATGCCCCTGAGGTGCCCCAGGGGTCAATCCAGGGACCCCTATTTTTCAACACTACATGCTGCTGTTAGGCTTGTTAATATGCAGTAATAATGTGTCCTACCACAACTATGCAGATGACACAGATGATTCCTGTCTCACTGGCAGCAGGTGAATATGGACCAGTGGATTCACTCTGCCATTGCATCTAACAGATCAGTGTGTGGATGCAAAAACAACTTTGCCCAGGTAAACTTAGACAAGACTGAAAGTCATAGTTTTTTTGGCCCACAGAAACATATAGAACAGATCAGCAGTTACCTCCAGTCTCTCTCTCTAAAACCTTCAATTCAGGCTAGAAATCTAGGGGTAATAATGGATTCAAACTTGAACTTTAACAGCCACAGCCAATCTAATCAATCAATCTGCAGCTTTTTACTATCTAAAAACATAGCAAAAATCAAAGATCTGCTGTCAAAATCAGACTTGGACAGACTTATCCAGGCATTTGTCTCCAGTAGATTAGACTACTGTAACGGCCTGCTCACTGGCCTCTCCAAACGAGCCTTAAGACAGCTGCAGTACATCCAGAACGCTGCTGCTTGGGTCCTGACTAGAACCAGGAAGTACGAGCACATAAGTCCTGTGCTCAGGTCTCTGCACTGGCTCCTGTGGCTCAGAGAATAGACCTTAAAGCAGCTCAGCTTGTGGACAAGTCTCTCCATGACATAGTGCCATATGAACAATCTCGCACTCTGAGAACCTCAGGGTCCAGAGTCAGGACTAAACATGGGGAATCAGCGTCTCAGTTTTATGCTAAAACCTGGAACAGTCTTCCTGAAGATGTGAGACAGGCCTCTACTTTGGCAATGTTTAAATCCAGGCGCAAAACAGTTCTGTTTATCTGTGCATATGACTGAAAGGGTTTTATTCTGCACTCTTCTGTTTTAATGTTATTTTTATCTTGATTATTTGTGTTTTGATTTGTTATATTGTGATTTTAATGTCTTTCTTATTCTGTAAAGCACTTTGAATTACTTGTATATGAATTGTGCTGTACAAATACACTTGCCTTGCCTTTTCCTGCATAATTAAAAACACCAGGACAGTCTGCGCCAGCTTTAAGATGAACTGGGACATGAAACTTATGACAGAGGAAATAAGGATTACACGAACACTGATGAGTTTGGACAACAGCCTGAAACTAACGGTACAGAGACACCCATATATTCAAATACAACACCACCTCCAGACGTGCAATCCAGGGAGTAACTCTGCAATTACGTAAGTTACCAAGCTATTTGTTGGTAGATACAGCTGTGCTATATGTTGTTCGAAATGTCCAATGTATGTAGTGATAATAACTTGTTCCCTGTTCTGAAAATAATCTAGTCTTCATATATTGCAGAATTTGTGGTAAACACACAAATTCCTTCCTTTCTTGTTACAATAATATCTTACTAATATTTTGATATAAATAAAAAAACAATGCCTGCCAAACTTCTTTTCTGATAATTATTTATCACAACTTTTTTAATAATGGAAAACACAGCCCCCCCTAGTGTTTATATCCCCAGTTGCCACAGATTTTCAACACATAGCATGTTGCAGAAAATGCTCTTGGTTGAGCTAATGCATTCACTTAGTAAATAGCTCAGAGCTTAATCTTGTGCTTATTTATTTTACATATTAACGTGTTGTGTCCTAGTTTCCATTTAATAATAATTGTACAATGTCCGTACAAAAGGGCATGCTAATTCAACCTGTTACTAATGACGGCAGTGTGATTACATTTGACTGACACATTTACAGTACATTAAAGAGAGCATTCTCATGAGACCTGGGGCAGTGGAGAGGCACTAGAGCTTTTAACCTGTGCTGGTTTTTGCAGAATTATGTTTGCCACTGAACAGGGAGCACCATTTTAGGATGAGCGTATCTCAGGAGGAGGGAGAGTGAAAGCATTTGGAGAGGAACAGTCACAAAGGGAGGGACCAGGACAGATGCAGTGATAATCCTCAGCCTAAAGTAAAGTGTTCTCATGAGAGTGTGAACCCAAGACTTATGGTAAGATGGTGTACTCTACCCAAGCCATTATATTTTATATGTATTATATTTCACCATGTGCAGTGTGGTGAAAAACAAACCATTTTACGGCATGAGAATAATTGTTACAATAATAAAACACAGTTTCAAACATTAGAATATTTCCATGTGTCCTATACTAGTTCCGATAAATCAAGACTATTCTAAAATGGATCTCCACTTTTGTCCTTTTTTATGTCATTTGTTTTAGTATTGGTACATGTTCAAAATGAGTATTAAGTTTAGTATCAATTGGCATCTAACCATGATGCATGATAATGCATTTTTCAACTGATACCAATCATTTTTTATAGTCGATAGGCCCCAAGAGGAGGAGTTCTGTTATCTCGGGCTCTTGCTCATGAGGGCAGGAAGCGTGGAACGTGACTCTGGCAGGCGAATCAGTGCAGTTCTACAGAGAAAGCTCTTAGTTTACCAGTCAGTCTACACTCATCTATAGTCATGAGCTACATACTAGTCATGAGCTTTGGGGTAATGACTGAAAGGACAAGATCATGGATATAGTTGGTTGAAATGAGTTTCCTCCACAGTGTGGTTGTGTCTGTTGACTGGCCTGGGTCTGCTCTGCGGTCCACCCAGAAGTGCTGGAGGAAGCGTTTGGAGTGAGGGAAGTCTGGGACTCCCTGCCTAGACTCCTCCCTCTGTGACCTGGCCCCCGATAAGCAGGAGAAGATGGAGGGATGGATAGTTGATAATGTCTAACCTATAGAGCTCTTGCAGTTATCGTCACGCAATCCCAGCATGCACCTCCAAACCCCATTGTAAGGTATTTTCTAGCAGTGCAGCACTACTCCAAACTGGTATCTTGATTTACTCATGCTAAGGTGAATAACACGTGCCCAACAATGGATATGGAATGCATGGAGGACCACCAGGACACTATGGAGACCAGCGTGGGGGGCTTACAAGGACGTGCGGACAGGAAGATAACACCAGTGTTCTGGTCTTGTGATTTAAGCCACTTCTCATCTGTAGCCCCTTTTGCCAAGGACTGTACGACCCCCACTCTGAGAGGGTCATAAAACAGTCGCATTGTTTGACTTTGCTTAAGTTTCTTAATGTGTGACACCGTGTTGACCAGAAGAAGACCCGCCTCTCACACACATACACACACACACACACACACACACACATTGGGAGACCCTATATAAAAGCTGTCAACAGACACATCTCAGGACTCTTTCCTATCCTTTCCTGAGAGTCCATTGCTTCATTCTTCACTTTACCTGTGTGGAACAGTCTCTTCAGTCTCTTTGTCCTCTTTGATGCTAACGCCAGAAACGAACAATTCTTACACCATACTGGCAAAGGTCGTGGGCGGAGAATTCCCATAGAATCAAATGGCATGATTGTAATCAACTAACTTTATCGGAGTTTCAGAGATTGTGGATTAATGTTGCGCACCGGGATGTACACATTATCAAGTGTAGAAAAAAGCCTGAGCCTTTTTATCGAATTTACAAAGCTCCAGATTCATGGTAGAAATGAAATTCTGCAGCTAAATGGGTATATTTTAACAAACATCTCCAGGGAACCTTTTTGATGATATAAGAAGGTGAAAAGTAAAGGTCTGAATATTGCAAAGTAAACTTGAGATGAAATCTACGCGATCTATACTATCATTACCGATAATTCACCACTTCCAATCTGGCATCCCTGTCAAATTTAGTCACGTGGGTGCAGGAGGTCGATACTCGAGTGGTGTCTCAGCAGGTTTCTCAGTGTTCAGGGGAGCTGTGTTAAGCTGTCTCCCAATTCAACGGCTGCATTCTTTGGAGGCTACATTTGAAGACGTCACAAGGAAGCCCCATTTCACACAGCCCACGAATACGGCTGAAAAATGTGGCCCGCATTTTACATCTGAGCGTCCTTTGCGGCCTCCTATATCCCATCATGCACTGTGCGGCTCCAGTCAGGTATCTGAAAAACTTGGAGTGAAAAGCTTATCCAGAGAGCAGAGAAAACATGCAATTACATGCTCTTAACTTCATGAAATCATTATTAATACCACTGTAAATGTAAAATAAGACCATGACACACACAAAACTGCCAAAGAAGTTTAGTCTTGACTGCATTGACTGATTTGATTTCAGGAGCTGCTTATATAATATATCTGTACTGGGCAAAGACAAATTTTTGCTCAAATATATGTGGAAAAATTGAGTACATGATCTTTACGCTGTGATAGACCAATATTTTGATTTACAGTGAATAAAATGTGAAATAATAATAATCTACGTTATCTTTCAGTTTGTTACATGTTATAAATGAAACTATTAGATGTCTTCTTTAACTGGCTGTTGACAGTTCGAGCTGTTGAACCAGTTCACATGGTGCATTTTTCCAGATTCTTCATCCATCTGCTGGGGAGAGGGTGTGGACGTCCAGCAGATACCCACAGGACGAGACTCAATAGAAATAGGACACAGCAGCATCTCTAACTGTAAAATCAATACAAGCCTTCCCACATACAGCGTGAAATCTCTTCTGTTCCACAGCAGGGTTTTCATGGATCATAGGAGAGATGGACCACAGAGCATATAGATGAAGTACTCTGATTTATATTCTGTATTTTGACCTACAATTGGGGCAACAGTTACTCAGTTCATGGAAATACTAACCTAAAGGCTAGTGATTCAATCAGTACTACAGGCACTGCATACTGTCATGAACTATGCTTATGCTTATATAAGAATTAGGGATGCACCAATCGAGATTTTTTCAGTTCTGATACCGATTTCGATACTATAGCTTGAAGTATATGATGATACCCGATATCAGCCGATACCAGTGAAGATAAAACTGTATTTAGTTCCTTAAAACAAAAATAAAAACACACAGAACTGAGCCGAATGTGTTATGTAGCTGTTATTTATCCCTCAAGTAACCGCAGAATAGCTTCGTATAAACATTACGAGACTTTCTGGACCGATATTTGGAAGCTGATATACTGTAAGTTCCAGCTAAATTTTCTGCTGATATCCACTACCAGATCGGAAGGGTGGAAGTTGTATAGGAGGTTGTTGTGAAAAAAATACACTGCCTGGCCAAAAAAAAAAAAGTCGCCACCAAAAAAAAAAGGTCGCACACTCTAATATTTCATTGGACCGGCTTCAACTTTGATTATAACATTCGCTGGGGCATTGCTTCGATAAGCTTCTGCAATATCACAAGATTTCTTTCCATCCAGTGTTGCATTAGTTTTTTTGCACCAAGATCTTGCATTGATGATGGTCGAGTCTGACCGCTCCACAAAACCCCATTGAGAATCTTTGGGATGTGCTGAAGGCTAAGGTCTGGACTCTGTGGTGGACAATCCATGTGTGAAAATGATGTCTCGTGCTCCCTGAACCACTTTCACAATTTGAGCCAGATGAATCTAAGCATTTTCATCTTGGAATATGCTCGTGCCATCGGGGAAGGAAAAATCCATTGATGGAGTAACCTGTCATTCAGTATATTCAGGTCGTCAGCTGACCTCATTCTTTGAGCACAGACTTTTGCTGAACCTAGACCTGACCAACTGGAGGAGGCTCGTACCTATTTGCTTAGTTAAATCCAGGTGGCAACTTTTTTGTATGTATCCAATTGTATATTCAGAATTAGAATATTTATTTATGGCCACACAAACAACTGGATGTCACAACACAATTAAATAAAACATTAAAGACATAACAACAGTACCACAAAATGCTTGCCTGAGATCCAGAAGACACACTTCATCAGTACTTCACAAAGATAAGATATGCCTTTATTAGTCCCCACAGTGGGGAAATTCCAGAAGATGTGAGTCTGGTCACTGGTGAATTTCCTCTATTTCACGGGCGTGACTGACAGGTTGATTATCCAATCAAGGACATGCATGATATTTCTGCATCAAAACAAATACAGCTGCTTACAAGGAAAAAAAATATCACAAGACTGAAAAACATTCCAAATTTCTTCATATGAGGTGAGAGAAGTTTGATTATGAAACTTCAAATAATTCAAAATGATGGGTGACATATGGACGTCTCCCTAGGGAACTGTTCCGGGCATGTCCCCACCTGGAGGAGGCCCCGGGGAAGACCTAGGACACGCTGGAGGGGGACTATGTCTCTTGGCTGGTCTGGGAACACCTTGGAGTACCACCGGAGGAGCTGGAGGACGTGCCTGGGTTGAGGGAAGACTGGGAGTACCCTGCTTAGACGGCCCCAGATAAGCAGAAAAAAAAATGGATGGATGACATATGACTTCCTCCATTCCCCTGAAATAAACAGATCTTATTACACAACCATATTTTTGATGGAGGGGGAGGTGATCAGACTGATATCCCTCTGTAGAAAAAAATAGAGATGCCATTTTGGATTTACTAGGCACGTCTTTTGGGTGAGAGACAATTATTGAGAAAGTAATGCTCATACCATTTCAAATCATTTCTGTTAGTGCGAGCGGTGTGGTTTTAGCAGATGGGAGCAGTTGAAGATTCGGTAATGGGGATCTGCTTTTCCGATTAAACACAAAGAAATGGAGCCAACTATGAGGTGTATGGTCCATTAGTACTAAATGTAACTTGAGTGTCTAGAAAAAAGCTCTGCAGAAGACAGACGCATTATTGAATGACTTGAAACAGACAGTATCAACTGAAACTCAAATTTTGAAGTAGTTAACAAGGGGTGTGTTTTACTTCTGTGGGTATGAATGCTAACACGTAACACATTTAGATCACCATGTTAACTTAACTCCTCCTTCACGGCGCTTTTCACATTACAATTGTCATACATTCCGCTAATTAAACTACTGCTGCGGGTTGCGTTAGGTTTGTAAAGCTGTAGGGTATTGTTTTGTATCCTGCTTTTATATGTTTAAGAGCAATTGTGGGCGGAGCATTGGACAAATCTTACAGCTAACCATAAGGAGGGTTCGAATAGGGCGCAGGAGAGATTGCTAAATTACTCAAACATGCATCGATGACACATGTAAAGCTACTACAGGCATGTTTTGGATGAGGGAACGTTATAACATGGTAGAAAGCTTCAAAAAGTCGATTTTGAGTAATACCCGCTCGTAAATGAATATAGGCTGTGGACAGGTAATATGTTTAGGTTTGTGTTTTTTCGTATACTTTCTGTCAACGATCCCACTGAGGATCATTAGGAGCCGAAGCCTGTCACAGCTTCTTTGGCCCGAGGCACCGCTCAGCATGGACAATGACCTGGCCGACATTTTTAGAAGCATTTTAGGAACAATAACTCACTCCTTCTTTCATTCATTATCTGCAATTAAAATCAACCACACACCGAAAGGTCACTGGCACTTAGTCTAATTTCCTCCGCTTTCAAACTATAGACTATTACTTTTTGTAAGGGTGGAATTAATACTGCACATATGGAAGTTAAAATGTATATACTTTTCTAGACAGCCAACTGTGAAATTCCAGTTCCAACATTGCTTTTGTCGCCGTTTCTCCGTTCCTGCTGTCACACTATTTTCACAGCCTCCAGTATTGACTTTCAACTTTTCAAATGAGTGCAATAGCTTAAAAGTTGAGAGGGAGGTTAAGAATGAACTTTAAAACTTTTTCATATATTTTTAACTGTCACAAAAACCGGGATTTATGGCGCGGTTGTTTCGACTTTGACGTACCAATAAATCTGCTAAGTGTACTCCTCTTGACTTTCTACTTTCATCATGGATGTCTAGGAGATGTCAGCGCGCTTTAAACTCGATGGGCTAATTTCTACTGGAGTCATGAACACACGGGATATTGTCAGTCTAAATGGAAAATATGCAAATGTCGTGAAATGAGTTTGGACTTTTTGGAATGATGTATGAAAGAGATGTTAGAAGGTTGTAGGAGGTCAGTGAAGTTAAAGTGATGTGGTCACAGCAGAGGTGGGTAGTTAAGTTTGATTTAGGAACATTAAATCCAACTAACGGAAGGTTTATAAATATACTTTTACTCTAGAGTTACTTATCCTTATTTTCTGCTATGTTTTGGAGAGCTTTTACATGAGTATCTCAAATTTAAAGAGTAGGTGTTATGCAAAATTTATATATTGTTTTTTTTTTTGGAGTTTTTCCTTGCCGAGAAGGAGGGTCTAAGGAGGGTCTAAGGACAGGGGATGTTCTGGGACAGTTATCCATTGCTTGTCTGTTTCTGTTTCATCGTTCGATTTTCTAATTCTGTTGCTTAATCAACTCTCATGTTCAGCCCTAAGAGGCGACTGCTGTTGTGATTTTGGGCTTTACAAAATAAATTGAACTGAATTGAATTGAAATTGAATATATATTTTTTTTACTTTCTACCATATTTTAATGTTGTTCCCTCATCAAACTCATGCCAGAACAGGCTTTAGACGTCATCCATGCATGTCTGAGTATCTTAGCGACCTCTCCCAGGAACTATTCAAACCCTTCTTACGGTTAGCTTTTTGTCTGCAATGCTCAGCCCACAAGCCTACATCATCCATGCTCCCACACAACAATTCTCCATAAATATACAAAAACACGACACAAAACTGTACACAGCAATTAAAAAAAAAAAAACTGTGCGATGTGCAGTAGTTTCATTAGGAGGATACGCGCTGATTGTGCTGTGATAGTGCTCTGAAGGGGGGACTTTTACACAGGGAGTAAAGGGGATAATATGTTATGTGTTAGCAGTTAAAACCCTATAAAAAGCTTAATCTTTAAAATAATATCTATGTTAGGAAAACACGTTATGTGGAAACATGCTAATATATATGTATGTTTATAGAGAGCGTAATTTGAATGCAGAAATTTTGAGAATCATCCGGTGGTGGTTAAAGGTCTCAAAAACTGGGCAGAAAACAGAAGAAATGAAACAATGACGTATATGAATGACGTAAAATACAACTCGGGGTAACCTGTCAGTTTCTCCTATCAGTGTCTTTTGGTGGTTTCACAAAAAAAAAAAAAAAAAAAAAAAAAAAAAAAAAAGAGAGAACATCATTGGTATAAGGTCATTATGTAGAAATTACAAGAATCTCTATCTTGAGAATTGTCCATAAATAACCTAAGAACAAACAACAATGAGGATCCAGATTGCCATGTGGTTATTCAGCAGGTAAGAGGTACTCTCTCATTCCTGCAAGGTTTTTTTTTAAAGCAGCACATGAAGAGTTCATTTATGAAAACCTCAATTCCCTGAACACAGTGTACAGAGAGGGTACCCAGCTGCGTCCCCTGTAACATGGCTTATGCACTCCCACCTCACGCCTCCACTCTTTATAACATGTCCTTTAGCATGGATTCAAACCTGTCAAACTGTCAAACCACGAGGAGCTACCGTGGCATGTATGTAGATGAGTCCATGTCAGTTTCTTGGAGTTTGGTACTACTTCTCGTGATGCTCAGGAGAATAGTGCTCCACAGATTGCTGAGATTGCCCACTTTAACTCTTCCATTAACCTCACTGCTTGTGCTGACAGTAGATTTACATCCTCTGCAATACCACATGCCAGGTAGAGTCTGAATCCTTTCCTTTTTTTCCAAGACCTCACTAACAGCTAGCCACCACCATGAGGAAGAGGACAGGACACCAACTAGACTTAGGACAAAATCCATACAAGAGAACTAGGTATGGAACAGTACAAAATTTCACAGAGAATAGATAAAAATAACCATGGTATGAACTGTATACCACAGTAGTTGATAATTTTATAATGCTTAAAAGAAAACAAGGAACTTATTAACTTAACAAAGGAGCATATACCAATACTTATTTATGTCCTGCTTTGGTGTGCAGAGGATTTGGTGAAACACAGATTGTTAATATCAAAGTAAAAAAGCAGTCTGCATTTTGGTAACTGTAGAATAGGCACACATGGATTTAAATATTATTCGATATATTATTAACTAAAATATTATTGGGAAAATACTGTAGGTTTCTGATATGTAATTTGAGTAGAGAGATATATGTTCAAATATAATTATAGAATCAATGGATTTTGTTAGTAATTTTCCCAATAATGTGCTTCTGCTTATCAATTTCCTGCGTGGGTTTTACATAAATGCGTCATAATGTTCGTGTCATGCAGCTGTGTCCATCTGGCACAAAGCAGCAAAAAACAAAGTGGATATAGGAGCAGCGTTTCATCCTCGGAGCCATTTGGACACGTTTGAGGAAGAGAAACATGCAGAGAGAACAATGATAGCGTGAGGTGCCCCTCTCAAACACATCTTTTACAAAGCTTTTTATTTTCACTTTCGATACGCAGCCATTCAGTTTAATTGTAGCCTCAAAGAGCACATTTTCTCATCGCGAAAGGCACATGTTTCACAGACCGTTGGCTCTTATTATATGCTGTGCGTAAACGAGTGAAGTCTGTGTGTCCTGTGGATGCAGAACACATGGACACGTTCCAAACAGCTGCTGATACCAGCTCTCAAATTACATTACACCGAATACATATGTCTGTTTCACCTGGGTAGCCTATATACTTAAGAAAATCCGTTTTGCAATTGGAATTAAAATGTTATTGCGTTCCAAAAATTCACCTTACATTCCAAAAAAGTGATTATCTTATAACAGAAATGCATAAGGTAAGTGACCACTGCAATTTAAGATCAACTATTTCTGTTTTTCTCATTTTTAACAGTAAAAATCAGGTAAATCCAGACATAATCAGCTTTATCATGAGCTGCAGTCATATCAAGTTCCTCAAGGACTTGTAACGTTGAGCTCTCCCTGGATGAAACCACTTTGTTAACTGTTCTGGCTAAAAGCTTTTGTGTTTCCTCCTCCATCACGCCTCAGTGCTCCAGTCAGTATTCTGTTGCAGCACCGTTTGCACATGAGCGCGGTGTGAAGCTCCATAAAGTGCTCAGATAAATATTTCATTAAAATCCTTGGCTCCGAGAGAAAAGATAGTACTGAAACCAAGATGACACTGTGTGGACTCTCTCAAATTTTAAAGGATGTGATCTAGGAGCTTCCTTTTTGAATTTTAAGGGGTCATATTTGGCTGAAATACTTTGCAGAGCTGTTTCCGCAGTTCTTGAAAATGACATTGTGCAGTGATTAACCTCCAACCCCCTAGACTATTTAAAAACTAGCTGCAATTCAAGTCTAGACACAGCAGTTTATGTTGAATCAGTCGCATGTTTCAGAATGTACATGACCACACACCAGGTTTAGTGGGGCCCTTCATTCATTCATGCTCCTATGGTGAAATGCAAACTGGCTCCTATCTTCAAGTGAAATGCAAACTTTTCCAGTCATCCTTAGAGGTTAGATTTCTCAAGGTGTACATGAACGCAAGGGAAAAGGGAAAGGAACTGGAACGTCCCACGATCATGGAATTTGTACTCGGAAAAGAAAAGATTTCGGAGCCCGCTGTCTGTGAACCTGCTCCTGCTGTTGCCGAAAAGCAGAAATACATTGTCAAATAATACTTAATTGACTGTTAATGTAGTAACAAAGTCCACATTTTTGGCTGATTTGAGCACTTTCCTAGTTTTTTATTACTATTATTGAGACTTTACTGTACTATACTGATCACTTTTATTCTGACATGACAACTGGAACGTGCCTCCGATGTTCAACTTAGATGTTCAATTACGTCATTTCAGAATTCGAGTTCGGACCTCTGACTGAATACTGAAACACCGCATAAAGACGTCTATATGACTTGTTTTAGTGGCCACAAGCGGCGTTTATTTTCCCCCCATTTGACTTAAGCATCTTTGGTTTGTTTTTTCAGGAAGCTCATTTCCAGTAAACATCAGCGTCTGAGACATCTGCGCTCGTCTACATGAGGATTGATGATTTTTATGTGTGCAAATTTAATACCATGATATCAGCGCGACTCCTGTACCCTCCTCCTTCGTTCTGGTAAGCCTCCCTGCACAAACTTAAAGAACAGTGCGTAGTCAGAATTGTGTCATTACTTTGCTTCAATTCATGATTAATGTGCCAATTTTCTTTTTAATCATGAGTTGACATGTGAACTTGACAGCCCTAGACCAAACATGTATTCCAAACACACAAGCAAAGTGGCAAGTCAGTTTGTGAAAGTTGCAGCGAGATGTGCTCTTTTCTAGCTGCTGAGACAGAATGGTGCTTTGTTTGAACGCTCAGCTCTCACACGGACACAGCATGTGGACAGGCTGTTTCCCTGACGACACGTTCAGCTCCGTAGAGGCCCAGAGAAGGGTTTAGCTCAACACCACATCATCAAAATCAATAGTCCTGGAATCTCCTTCTAAGAATGCATCTAGCCTGGTGTGTACACATTTATTTTCAAGTTTTTGAAATGAAAGTACTGTAAGCATTCGAGCATGTCCCTCATAAAGGTAGTCCTGCTGAAGTTACATGTACTGAGAGCTTCAGGGTGTGGACTAGGTAGAGCAGAGGTGCCCAAACTTTTTTTTTTTTTCATGAGGGCCACATCTCAAAACATATTCAAAGCGGAGGGCCACAGACTGGTGATCAATACAGTGCGGCTTTATGCACAGCTTTGACAGAGTCGCTGTGGATTAGTAAGGCTTGAAACACATTCATTTCAGGTCTGTATCACACTGCAATGTGATACTTGAGGTTAAGGTGGTAGAAATAGTTTAATTTGCTGTTAAAAGTACTGCTTATGATCTACTGGGCTGGTTCAGCAGGAGGCTTGAGGGCCAATAAAAACTGGTCTGAGGGCTCCGCCCCCGGCCATAGTTTGGACCCCCCCTGAGGTAGAAAAAAAGCAGGTTCCCAACTGAACATAATAACGGACAACATAATCTGAGACAAATCTCGCATGCACAGCTAAGTTATTATCAAAAACTTCCATCTGGCCAATTTTTAAAGGCAAACCTCCCCTCTAATGGTAAAATGGGTTCCTCTTTCATTCTTATACAGACAGTACTTGGGAATCGTACCTTAATTAGCCCAAAGTTGTATTTTATTGACTTATGCATGTTTGACTAATCCTGTATTGCCCTGCATTTTAGGCTTTACTGCTCCGAAAATTTCAATTTTCACCTACCCCCTATCCCTGCCTACTTTTCTGTACTTGTGATAAGCCAAAAATTTAGACTCAGGGCCTTTTTTCAACTATCAAAACAATGAGTATTTCCGGCTTGCTACATTAAAATTCCACGAGAAAAAGGCTGAGTTCTGCAGTCAACTGACACATTTCCCATTGTAATTAACAATGAACAAAACTAATGATAAATGTATATTATCGTTTTATATTCAATACCTGAATATATGTTTATATAAGTCTTTTGATGCATCATTCTGTAAATGTGATGCACGGAGCCACTGTAACTGATGCGTCCTCCATCTCAGTCTGTACCTGCGCTTGTATCGAACCGCTGTTATTAAATCTTCACTGGAGCATTAAAAGTCATTGCATGTGAGGCCGGAGTATTGAAGATCATTGAACAACCCAGTGCCACGTGTATCACAGAGTATGAATGGGAATCAAAGGACTCTAATTGAATCCTGATGGGCTCTTTGTGACGCACAGAGCAATACGTCCGAGCTGCTTCAATTACACTACAGCAATGGTGAGAGCAGATTATGATGGAGACATTTATAACTCTCAAAATTCCATAAGTTATTCTGGATTTATTATGATTTTACATTGGAGGAGCTGGTAGTGTGTGTTCATATTTCAAGACATCCAGTTTGTGGTCAGGTCATTTTTATAAGCTGAAGAGGAAGACGAGGCAGGTGGATATTGATTGTGTTCTGTAATATCCTGTGCAGAGAGTTAAATTTTGTGATTATCTGACTACGTGTATGTGTAAAGCCCTGTATTTTAGACCTATTCAAACACATCCAGAAATGCCTGTGGTTCTTAAGCGGAAACTAAACACTATTTCAACTTTTTTTCACTACTAAACTAGGAATAGGAAGCTTAATCAAAGCATTGAACTTATGTGAAGACAGGGGTGGGACTTAACAAGTTTTCTTCTTCCCATTCCTTTTTGAGCTTATATAAGGATCAATTTGTGAAATGTACTTTAAGTGTAACTGATACATGTGCTCGGAAAAAAATAAAAAAAAATGTGTATACGGTGTTTAAATAGCAAGTACTTGGTGACATCACTCAAGACTGCCATGATTAAAGTCCTGATTACAAACAAAACTTAAGTGTGGATACCTTTTAGAAACAGTCACACCTCAAACTAAAAAAGACAAACTAATGAGTAAAGATTACAGCCAGGATTGAAAGTCTTCTAAATAGCAGAGTTGCTCCAACAAATAATTCATGAACACATGGTGCACCTGGTGTTTTGGATTATCAGATTTCATTCACACACACCAATAATCTGATCTAATTACTGGGTTATCAGATGACTCCAGTTATCTGATTGTTCTGGCCATGTAAATGTGCCCACTGTTGTGTCACTGTAGTAGGTCATTACAGATAAGGCCTTGTGTGTGGAAACTCATTAATCTTGTGTATCGCTTTAAATCTGAAGGACATCTGCTCATCTTTATTACTGCACACCAGGCGTCTCATGCGAGGGCTTTGTTCCAATCTAATAATGCCATAAATTCTGCTTAGACTTGTTTATGTGTTGCAATGCAGTTGGATTTGTAATTTTAATAATAATATGAATACCTCGTGTATTCTTCCTTCACTCTACACTTACACAAGCAACTACTGTAGCCACAGCTGCCCTGGCATAGACCGAGTGAAGCAATACTGCCATGCATACACAGTTTAAGTGTCTTGCCTAAGGATACAAACGACAGCTTGCACCAGAGCCACTGCACCCACTGTGTCAAAATGGTATTCAGTGGCCTCCTACCCAAGTACTAACAAGGCCCAACCATAGGTTTAGTTTCTGAGATTTCAATGAGATCAGGCAGTTGGTCAAGGCAGAAAAGTTCATTTTCTTTCAAAAATCATTATATCACTTTTTTTCTTGCTACATAATTCCATATATCTTACTTGATAATAATAATTAAAAAAAAAAAGTATATTAACACATATATGTGTAAGATAGTTGCTATGACCAACTGTCAAAATTACCAAGTGAAGTGTAAAATATACTTGAGAAATATAACAGAATTTCTGTGGTGCATTAGTTATAATGGCTAACATCACATTTCTACAATACAGAAGAGTATTTGGCCCAGGGCATTTCACCTCCTTGTCCATTAGTATTTTCTGAAATTTTAAAACTAATTCACAGTTTCACATGCGATTTTGTAATAAGATGTTTGTGTAATCCTCAGTCGTCCAAGTGGCTTGTTCAGGCTTCTGGTCAGACTCCTGGTGAGTTTAACGTTTAAGCAATTACAATGTGTGTGTGTTTAAAATAAATCAAAAACAATATATGAGAGGATATTAATTCAACATGACACAGGATACATTTCAAAAACATCAATCAACACAGCAAATGTTCCCCTCTTCATTCAAAAACCACATAGCATTTTCACAAGATCCGTGTACCACTTTTATAACTTAAAGTGCATGTGACAAGTTAGACTATTAATTTTATAAGTTTATAATTTGGACTTTCCAGTTGAACACAGACAGCAGATATGACATATGTAGAGGTTAACTTCCACCGGCACTGTTCGCTCGGGGCTGCCTTGGAGCGGGTCCCTGCAGCCGGGTTGTGTTTCCGTGCTCGGGGCACGGCTCCGGGTCCAGGGGCAGAGCTCTGCTACGTGACACTGAGGTCACCCAAACATTACAAATGATTTTTTGATGAATAAAATCTAAATCGTATTTGAAATATTCTCTTAATCATAAGGCCGATTTCACAAATTCACAAAAAGACATTTAGTTTGTGGCACTGTGGTGACCAGACGTCAGTGTTTTTGTGAGGAGATGTGCCTATTTTCCACTTTATATCTGCTTTTTGCACATAAGCACAGGACTTATGTGCTCCGTAATTCCTGGTTCCAGTCAGTTACCAGCAGTTACCAGTAGCCTAACCTACTGGAGACAAGTATGGACAAGTCTGGTTTAGACAGTACATCTTTGTTTTTTGCTATGTTTTTTTTTAGATGGTAAAAAGCTGCAGATTTTATTGATTTGATGTGGCTGTTATTATTACCTCTAGATTTCTTTGCCTCATTTGAAGGTTATAGAGAGAGAGACTGGAGGTGACTGCTGACACTTGTAAAGTGTGTCATCTTCCTTCTGTCTATGTTAGGAAGAGGTCCACTCATGAATATCTTAACCTCCACTTTATCAAGCTCCTCGAATAATTGTGAAATCCCTTTTCATGATTTCAGTCTGTTGCATTTAGGTGTCAACTGCACCTACGTGCACAATCAGCTGTTTAACTCCTCAGTGTGTTGACAGAACTTTTGGCAGGAGTTTTGTAGTCTCAGACTGTGTAACTGGGACAGCAGCATATTTGAATCCCTCTGTGGCTCACACCTCTGATAGCACCGTCTCCTAGCAGCAGTGTATCTCTGACCTTGACGTTTGGCACAGATTGCCTGTCTGCCTGTGTTCTTTTGCCAATTTCATTGGTCTTGTTTTGTGGATGTTGCTGGGTTGTCAGATAAAAAAATGTAAAAAATGGTTTAAAACCTTGGTTTTATGTAAACAAAAACAAAAAAACAGATTTCCAGTGCTGGAAGAGGTAAAGTGTAAAGTAATTAAAAACCAAAGTAAAAGAAGGAAGCAGCAGGGAGCAAGCAAGGATAGCGTTCTGCACTCTTCAGAAGCAGGAAACTCCGCGTAGTTCAATAGACCTAGATAACAAACAGAAACTGCATTTGAAGCTGTAGTAACAGTGTAGGGTAAGAAGCCGACCTGGACAAAAGCGGCAAAATGTTTTTACTCTAAACCTTTGTCCACAGATTACATTTATTTATTTATTTTTTTTTGCAATTTTGTAATAAGCTTTACACTAGAAGCTGAAAAATTGTGGAGTTTAAATGTTCGTACTGATTTTTACTGTCTTGAAAACATGAAACGAGCGACAACCGGTTTGGCGGTTCAAATCTCGTTCTCGACATAAAACATCATTGGTTGAGCGGTCAGATACACTGACCCACAGGTTAGCGGTGCAATTCCAGCTCACACAGATGAGTACTGCGATTGTGTCCTTGGGCAAGGACTTTAACCCACCTCACCCAAGTTGTCTGCATACATTGGTGTATGAATGTGTAAGCGCTTTGAGTGCCGGAAAGTGGAAAAAGCCTACTATATAAAAATGTGAACATTTACCCAAAAACAGAACTACTTCATTTTAAACAGTTTGCAGTGGTCCAGAGTTATTCCTCACTTACTTTATTGCATTCTGAGCATCCTAATTATTCACAGCGATGGCGATGACCTCTTGAACCCTTTTCATAACACTCAGAAACCAGTGTGGAGTTTTGCTGTGACGGTACAGCTAACAACAACTGGCATGCTAACAACGTACTTCCTGATTATCGTACAAAAAAATGCTTTATAATTTGATGCAGACAAGCAGGCAGTGGACTTGTTTTCCCTTGTTTTGCACTATTGTACAATTATCTGTACTGGAGCAAGACAAATTTTGCTCAACTACACGGGAAAAAAATTGCTACAGGGGTAGAGTTGGGGCTACCTTTCGCTATATTGTCAACTCCATTAAAATACCTGTTCATTTGCCATACTTTTTTTTTTTTTTTCAAAGGTTGGAGTTATGACAGCCAAAGCCTTAGTTCGTAGTGTTTTGGTGAAAATTCTACATGTCTGTAAGCTGGTAATTAGCGTCTCTTTTTTCCAGGTCAGTGATGTGCGAGCAGCTTCCATTATTACTCATCCTGTTCCTCTAATGAGCCTCAGTGCCACATGAGTCAATTTGTATTCGCCCGAGCATCAACTCCCGTTCATCTTCCTGCTCTGACCAGTGTGGGGCCAAGCAGCACATGTGCACACAGCAGCCCCGCGTACAAAAGCTGTCAGCACTTCAAGGTTAATGAAGGATCCAGCTGAAGGATTTGGGTGAAAGCGAGGCATATGACCATCAAGACATGCAACAGAAGACAGCCTTTTATCGTACAGTACACAACTGATGAATCCTTTGAGCTTTAAACCACGTCATGACATTGTCCCCTCATCAACACGTAGCTGGAGTTGGATTTGCATCATTGACGTTTGTTTGATGAAACTTGTGTCCACTCTCACATTTTATTTATTTTTAATTTTCCAGGATTGTTGCGTCATAGGTAGAAACAAACATACTGCACCCTCCATAAATCTTCAGACTCTTTTTAAGCTTTTCTACCATCAAAATTACATCTATTACAACTGCATGCTTATATCACCATTGTCGGGGGATGTTCCTTAATTAGATAACCACTCGTTTAATCTTGGTAATTCCCTCTGCTGCCAGTAGAAGGAGCCCAACCACCAGATTCCAGTATGGTGAGCGCGCCGATTTGGAAGATAATGTCTTGTTGTGTACATGGTCATTATTTTAAATTCTTATTCATGAGATGCCAAAGCAAAAGTACTCGAGAGCATGCTTAAAGGCCCAGTTTCAAGACAGATTATGCATAATGGTGTCCTATAATTAGGGGCTGTGCCAAAATATAGAAATTCATGATAGTTAATTTATTGAGGTGGGCTTTTGTATTGATACATTGCCGTGAGCATGTTTCTTTCTTTTTTTTTTTTGTTTTGTCTTATGTAACGCAGGTGGCAGATTCAGTTTTCATATAAAGTGTATTTCGAACAGATTGTACATTTTTAAACAGACCTACTTTTAGATGACTAACATTCTGCACGATGCTCAGCCCCCCAGCCTACATCATCTATGCGCTCATATGAGAACTCTCCATAAATATCAATCACAAGATGTTTTTTTTTTTTTTTTTTTATCATAGTATTGTGGCTGAAAACAAAAATAAAAATGCAAGCAAGATATTAAACTCTATGGCAAGGTCACCAAGTTTAAGTTAGTAAGTGAACAATATTAACTTTATAAAATAATTGCAAAATACATTTACTGTGGTGCTGCAAGATACAATTAAGAAGGTTCAAACATACAGTTACATTACTCTTCCATTGTATGAACTGAGGGACAATCTCAGATCAACATACAAAGATCAACAGCTTAGGAAAACAAACTGTTCTAAATATCGCACCAATAAATAGAACAAACACCAATAAATAATAATCCACAAATATCACTAATACTGATGTTAGCGCTGACGGTGTTTTTGCTGTCAGTCCAAGGCCCACAGACTGAACTCTGTAGAGCCATTCAAAAAGGTTGGCCCACATGTTACAGGAGTCCTACTGAGTATGTGCCGTGCTGCATAGTTATCATTTTTGACACCCTTGAATCATAATGTTATATAAGTTGGACTTATTCCAATATTCATTTAAAACAACTTAATAAATAAAACAAGTTTACAGCCTTCCAATGAGAGCTGACATTGCTGTAAAATGTGCATCACACCACAAAAGACCTGTGAAGTTGTTGGGCACCTCCAATGAAAGTAGCAAGTTAGCAGTAGTGGTTTATTTTGTACCAAAATGAGTACGCAGCACTGAAGAATCCTACATGTATCACCAATATGCAGTAAGTACAGAGCAGTGGGCACATGCCAGTGACAATGAAAAATCTGCAAAATGTCGTGTTGAAAATAAACGATTGAAGATTGCTCAAACATGCACAAATCCACTCCAAATACAATTTTGGGGTAAGTAAATGGTGAAGGGAATCAACTATAACAGCGATGCATACAGAGATACAGATTCATGCACCCACAGAAGTATCAGTACCTGCACTCACACAAATCTCAATCCACATAATTCAAAATACAAATTGTCTTTTTCTTTTATTATTGATACAACTTTTACCCTTATTATTGTATGGCTTTTCTGTTATTCTTTGTATTTATAAATTTACACCTAATTTCTATGTGCAATAAATATTTCTAAAGAGAACCTCATAAAGAGTAAAGTAAATATCCATCAAATTCACCAAAACAGCTCATACACAACCTCAAATCCTAAAGACAGAGTATTAGTTTTTCCTTGATAAAATGTTATCTTGGCAAAATGTAGTTTTACTTCTCAAAACTGATCACTCAGCTCACAAAAGCCAATTTTACCATAAAAATCTCAGACTTTGCTGATGTGAAGTTTTTATTTTTTTTTGTGGTTTTTTTTTTGTTGTGCTCTTTCATTCATATTCGGACACTGCAGCTGCTGATAAGCCTCAGTCCTGCTCTCAGGGACCAGACACTCACTGGTTTATACGTATGGAGGATGTCTCTATACAGGACCGAGCAGAGTCTGTGCTCTCTGCCATGACCCTTCTCCCCTTTTGATCAGATGTGTGACAATTCTTTGCTGTTGATTGTGGCTGCCCTTAAAATGTTTCGCTGTTTTGTTTGAATTTCTATATATACGTCTATATAGAGTCTGGGCCAAAGTCATTTACTGACCCGTAGTATTCAAAAAGAAGATCAGTGCGTTATGTGTTTTCTGAATGAGAGATGTGTCAAGGTGCTGAGAAAAAAAGCCTAACTGTGGAACTGTACAAAACGCTGAGAAACGCTCAAATGATTTGACCATGTAAA
>JAIEZT010001214.1:18475213-18599186 GCA_019594935.1 Periophthalmus modestus
AAGTAGTCAACAACATAGTGAAGTATAAACATGATGCAGCACAGGTGAAGTGTGGATTAGCAACAGGCCCTCTGAGGGGACATGACAAATATTATAAAAAAAATGAAAGTCAAATAATTTGAAAGTGAACACATAATGTATCTTAAAGCTTGATGAGTTCACATCACCCTCAAAATGGGCAGGCTGCCATTTTGCTGCAACTGGCTCCTAACCACTAGATCTGGCTGCCGAACCTGGAACACACACTACTGCAGGGCTGGATTAAAAAAAGATGGAGCTGACCTCAAACACTAAGTATGGGCTGTGTGACCATGAGAGGGGTATAATGTGGTGCATATCTAATGAGGAGGACTTTGATTGACGATTCAGACTGCATTGTTTCTCGTGTGAGTAATGAGTGGGCGGTAACACGGCCGCAATGGGCCACTCCTGGAGGGCAGTCTGTAACGCCTTTCTGCCTTTTTTTAGGAATATTCTCTGGGGGAGGAGTGATCTGCGGCCATTTTGATTTCTGCCTATCTTATGGCCATTATAGTGAATGGGGCGGAATGATGAGATGTCTGTTATATATACTGTCTGTTGTTAGGATTATGACAAGAATGTCTGCTATCATAAAAGCTCACCGTTCACCTTGGAAAGCACATGTTTTCTATATGGCCTTGACGTTAAAGACATGGTTTCATTTTACTTTAGAGGTTTAAAACATGTAAAACAAATTTATGTGAAACGTCTCATTTTGTGACAGTCCTTTTGGGCTTTAAAAAAAACATTAAAAAAAAAAAAATTAAGTCATTTTAGAAAATTGCGATTTAACATTCCAAAATATAACATAACAATCCACAAGTGT
Organism: Periophthalmus modestus; assembly: GCA_019594935.1. NCBI lineage: Eukaryota > Metazoa > Chordata > Actinopteri > Gobiiformes > Gobiidae > Periophthalmus > Periophthalmus modestus. The sequence continues at coordinate 18,476,061 of JAIEZT010001214.1, forward strand.
CATAGATTTTTGCTGTAAAGCAGACAAAAACATAGTAAAGCATAATCTTCTTTTACCATAATCTCCATCTGGCCTTAATCTTAATAATTCATTATAATAATTAATGATTAATAACCCTACAGCTGAGCAAATGTGAGATCATAGTGCTGAGGGAACACAGGAAATTCTAACACCGATGGGAACATAGAGCCAATAAAGAAAATACACATGGCAAAGTGCATTTGCTAAGGTTAATGATGGCTGAATAAAATAAGTCAAAAGTGTGAGTTCCTGTGGCCCTGACGTTCGCTTGTCTGTGACTCAGTATACCTTCCTGACTTTACATTTCAGATTTATTATCTTCTTTTGATGCCTACACTACAAACAAACATCCTGTCACTATAACAACATGTCCCCCGAAAATGAAATTTCTAAAAAAAATATGTAAAATAAATATATAAAATGTATAGAGGAGCTCCAGTGTACTTTTGTTGGGGAAGGGGGGGATCACATGTCCTGAAGTATATTTTATCTCGTCAACTCAGAAGTCTGATTGGCTACGCTTGAACAGTCCACCCCAGTTTTACTTTACTGTTAGAAAAAAATATAAATGCACATTATATAAACAATGAGCTAAAAGGTTCCACTTCTTTCACTTGTGTTTCTAGTTCAGCAGAAACATTGCTAACATGCCTGGTATATGTTAGCCAAATATTGCTTTGTACATTTAATGAGGGACAAAAAAATATTGAAAGTCATGCATTGTAAGGAGTTTGTACTATTGTCTGCATATTCAAGGTTGAACAAATCTCCCCAAACGTCTCTTCTGCAACATCCCACTAACTTTGATTTTCCAATTGAACCAAAACTAATAAACGCCCCACTATAAAGGACTTGAAAGCTCTTGTCGCATTGTGAATTTAAAGCGTTTGAGTTGAGAAGAGAATATGCCAGTCGTGTTTTCATTCAGACCGACAGCTAATCAGAGGGGAGCCTGTCATCAAAAGCATTCAACGCATCATAAAGCCTCGATTCAAACAACATTCCCCAGGTCCTTGGCTCTTCTCACTGGTCCTGGCCTGTCCTGTGCATCACAATGAACAATGAGGAAAAGTGCATTTCAGGTGACGCAATACAGGAACAATGCCAGCACTTCTAACTTTTACACGCCACAAAGCCAATGGTGATTATCCGTCGTTATTGCCTTGTAGATCCAGATATGATTGAGTTTAAATTGGGGGAAAGTGTTTGTTAGTTGAGTGGAAATGGCGTATTAAAGAAGGCCTTTTGTGCTTGTGTCTGCTATATAGTTCTGATCTATGACACCCATGGATCATTATGTTACAATTTCATTTTAAATTGTAATATTCATCTGAAATGACTTAATAAAAGAAACAAGTCCGCTGACTTCCGCATTAGAAAATTGCAGTGCTCAACGGAAGCTGAGGTCGGCGTAAACATCATCGCAACAAAGAGCCATGTAGCTGTCTTTCTCTCCTATGGATAGCTGCAGATCACACTAGCGAGCAGAAGATTTTTTTTCATTTGTACCAGAATGATGCTGCCAAATCCTACATGTATCATCAATTAAGAACATAAAATTGTACAGGGTGGCCCAAAACTCACTGACACTTTTAAATCTTCAATAGCTACTAAAATGTTTAAGTTATACTCTCCAAGTTTTAGCAGTAGATAAACTGAACCTTCTGAGATGTTTGACAATATATACAGTTATAATTGTTTACTTACACTTGAACTTATCACTACTTAAACTAGGGGAAGTAAAAATGACCCAATTTTTAAAAGTAATGTTTTTAAGTCTCCACCATTTTCGTTTTTGCACTGAATAACCCGATCCAACACACTTTGCATAACATTTGAAAGCATTTCCAGGCTTATGGCTCTTATTTGATCCTTGATATTACGTTTTTATTTGTCTGAGGTTTCTTTCACAAACACCTTTTCTTCACCTGTTCTTTATTGTGTGCTGTCTGTCTTTTCCCTGGTGTGTGGGTCAATGTTTGTAATGTTGTTCTGTGTACCAACAGAGTTTGTGGAAACAAATTTCCCCTCGGGGACAATAAAGGTCTATCTATCTTTAAGATAGCCCCACAGGAAGAAATCAGGACGAGTCAGGTCTCGGGAGATCACATACTGCCCCCTGTCTTTGAAAACCACTTATTATTCCTTTAATAGCATTTATGCTTGGGGCATCTCTGTATTAAAAATGTCGACGGTAACACCGCTGTGTTTCCTGAATTTGACCCATGTGACTCAAAGTACCCCTGTACAATGAAGGTTCGTTCCTTGGTGCTGTATTTGCTCATATTAATGTCGGAAGGGTAGCTCTAAATGCTCTGAAAAAATAAAATAAAAATATTTAGAAACGAAAGACTTATGATTTTTTTTTTTTTTTCAACTGCCCTGTAAAACGAATTAAGCGCAGAGGGCGTATACTGGGTTGCGGTGTGAAAATGGGGATTGATCGGCAATTTGGTGTCTTGACAATTTAAGACTGCTCAAACATGCACAATTTTGCTCCAAAAAACACTTTGAAAAGGGAAATGAGAAGGAAACAATTATGACATGGTGAAAAGCTCTGAAAAGTCAATCATGCAAAAGTAGATCTGCTGTAAGTGAAATTGACATAATACAGTCAACTAAACTTTTTATAGACTCAACTTGAGTGAGGTCCTGCTATTTTGATGGTGATAAATACAATTTTAAAAGCCAATGCTATTTGGAATAGGAAGACAGGAAAATAACGTGTGTACCATAATAAGGTTAAGGCTAGTCTTAAAATATCCCCACAGGAAATGTATCCTCTACATTTGATCCATTCTTCAACTTATGAAAAAATCAATTACATGAATATTATATTCCTATTATATTCAAATTTCAGACAGAACATGAGGTCATCTTGTCTTGTCGCAAAAGAAAATGTACCCTTATATCTGTTTGAAGGGAGGAACTACACTGAAATGCTCTCTAGTTTACAGTAACAAGTACCTGTTATTAGTTCCATCCACTGAACTATCCTAAGGTGTGAACCATCACCTCCTGAGTCATATTAATAGGCTTAATCAGAGTATGCTAATAGGAGTTAGATAACCCATAAGGGGCATGAACAATGATGAAATGTGATTTAGGTGACAGTTCACACCTTAGGGTAGCTCAATGCACATAACTCCTAACCTTAAATAATTAAGGTGTGTTAATTTCAGTGTGGTTACCTCCTCCTTTCAGATCTAAGGAATTCAGGTTTATCAAAAGTAACTGCTACCCAGATGATATAAATAGTGACTTTATCAAAACCAGACACTCATAAATAGGACAAAATTTCGCATTTGAACTGAAACTGGTTCACTATTCAATCAACAGCATGCTTCCTTTCTAATAGATTTTAAAAGGTAAGCTTTACTTAACAAATTGTCAGGGCTGCTGCATTTCCCCTTTAACACCGTCTTCACTCAAGGATAAATCTTTTATTTCCCACTTAACAAACCATTTAGATCACTCATTCAACCATGGGACTTTTGATCTCCAGAACAAATGCCGCTGTTAACAAAGTCATAGATCAAAACGCACCTTTTCACAACAACACAAGCCTCACTACAGACATGGTGCGAAAACTAATTTAAGAGAAATTATCAAGGACCAGTTACCAGCAACACAGGCTTTCATTGTCTTCCTGAAAAGACGATAAAAGTAATATTAACATAAAAAAAAGATTAATCCAGGAATGTGTCAGGCTACAAAATTGAGATTCCTGTTAATTAATACAAATATCAATGGTGATATTTTACCTCTGCATTTGACCCCACCATTTGTCAACGCTGAATTGAAGTTTATGATGCTACCAAACTGATGGTACTTAGAAGGTCAAATATTATCACAGGTGGTGCTTGGTCTGAAAAGTTTGAGACTCTCTATGCTACCAATTTTTAAAATCATTCAAGACAAATTTTGGCAGCAGCTCAACCATATGCAAGTTAGACATGCTTCATTGTGTTACAGATTTGCTGTTTCATTTAGCAATAAGAACGAAAGAAGCAAATGAAGCTATAGTGTATGTAATATTAATTACATAATGAAACAAACATTATGGTGGACAAATCACTACTATAGTGGCTGACAATTCTTTCACAATGAATATTAAATTAAATTAGTATATTTATGTTATCAAATCCAAAATTAAGTTTAGAAAGAATCAAGGAGTCGGGTTGATACTAGGCTGTGTGCATTGTAAAAGCCAGAGTTCAAATCAGTCAACTGGACACAAAGTTGTAGTAGTTAACTGCACTGAAACTGCAAACAGCTATTGTTTATAGTTTTCTGTACCTAGGCTAGGTCTATAGAGTTACACTGAGTGTGCACTAGTGCCTGCCCGAGACCTACTTATCATAATCATTCAACCTTAATGGGCCTATTGGCTAACTCTACGTCTCTTTGTTTCTTCTGTTGCTTTGGGTCTGATGGTGGAGTTATAGATGGGGGACAGGTGATGTCAGAGGCCCCCCATTCCTGTTCAAGGAAGGATTGTCTTTCCTAACAAAACTGCTTCTTTAACTCCCCTCTCAAAAACCATTTCTTTTTCTCTAGCTAAGATCTGTACCCCACTATCTTCAGAGGAGTGGTTAGTGGCTTTGAGATGGAGATGCACAGCAGACTGGGGTCCTAAGGAGCTCTCATACTGGTGTTGGTACATCCTCTTATGGGAGTGGCTGTTTTAGTTTCTCCAACGTAACCCTCAGTGCACTCTTCACTAGACTGAATGAAGTAGACCACATTACTTTTGTTTATGGCTCTGGGGTTTGTCCCCTGGGTGAACCAGTTTCTGCCTTAAAGTGTTTGTAGGTTTAAGACAAAAAACTGGTTCACCCAAAGAAAATGGGGCCTTAGGCATCACCTTTCCCCCATATACTGTATAACCCCTCAGACCCAAAGCAAAACAAATGAAACAAAGAGAGCAAAGAGAGCTCATTAAGGTTGAATGATTATGCTAACTAGGTCTCAGGCACAGTGCACATTTAGTGTAGCTCTACAGACCTAGCCTACATACAGAAACTGTAAACAATAGCTGTTTGCCATTTCGGTATAGTTAAGTCCTCCCTTTAGATAGATATAAGACGGTGTCCACCAGCAATCTGACCAGAACTGAAGAAGTGGCTTGGATGAGCAGCGAAACGTCTTCACTCCTACAACTTTGTGTCCAGCTGACAAATTGAACTTTGGTTTTAACTATGGATCAGACATGGAGGACTGAGGGATTACACAGAGGGCTGTGTGCACTGGATATGTCACTCCAATAAGAATCTATGTTGTGACCACTTCATACAATACATCATAATTTGTTCATGTTCCGTTGTCACATATACAATGCAGGCCTATAATCTCACTCTACAATGTACCAGAAGGACGTCGATATGCATTCAAACATGAAACTACTCAGGCGAAGCTGAGCATGCCATCACCATGTGTGGCGGTCTCAGGGCTGTCTGCCTTTAGATTGCAGTTCAATATTGAGACATTGATCGGGATTAGCTGTTGTTGTGTAGGTCACATCCATACACATGGGCCGGGCCAATGGAAGACTGCAGAGGATTAGGAGCTGGGATTACTTTGAGAGAAAGAAGACAAAAGTGCATAGTACCTTTTTCATTGGCACAAATTCGCAGACTTTATCACTGTGAAAATTATAAAGCTACTGACCATGTGTTATTGCAAGTCTGTCAAAAGTATGGGTACATCAGTGGCGTGCGGTCGGGGCAAACAAGGCAACCAGTGCTTGTCCAATACAATCTAAATTGTGTGTCAAAAGTATATTTAAATGTTTTCAAAATGTATAATCCAGTTTCCCTTCACTTCTATCTATTTAAAGCATGTTTAAAGTCACAGTGTCCTCTAGTACACCCTACTGGCCTCTGAGAAGACTGCTTCCAAACGTCTCCTTAACTTGCGTTTTTGTCCAGTGCTACAGAGGCCACACTCTCTACATGTGCTCTTACAACTGGGAGAGGCAGCTGGTTGTTTAAGAGGTTTGGACCACAGCAAGTGTCTAAAAATAACGTTTTCTACAGGTTAAATGCTAGCTGGTAATACAGGAAGTCATTATAGCCTGCGTGCGTCTGTTCGACCAGTGACCAGTGTCGTTGTAGTAACTCTTCATGAATATACATTTTGTGAAGTAGATTACGCGAGCAGAGCTGCCATAGGTCGCTCATATCGTTCTAGATGCACAATAATTATTATATAGATAAGAACAGTACTGAAGGCATTAATAAGGTGTAGAAGTAGGACAATCTCGGTGAAACAAATAGACTAGCCCTGGTTGTACAGTGTGTAAAATACAGTAGATGTAGTTTGTATAAGAAGTGGTTTTGTTAATTGTTTTCGACTAAATATTGAAGTCCACCTCAAGTGTGGCTGCCTACACATAAGAGTCATCTCACACTGAACATTTAAAACACGCCGGTACACTGATAACAATCAAAAAGCTGGGTGTTTCTTTTCTATTCAGTTTTTTAGTGAGGGAAATATCATGCAAAATCAATTTTTTGAGCTACCATGCTACAACATTCTCTCATTAAAAAAACATGCTTAAAGAGGTTTTAGATACCATAGATACATCATTCAGTAATTTAGTGATCTCTCCCGGGCCGTGTTTGAAGCCTCCTTATGGTTAGCTGTAAGATTCTGTCCAATGCTCAGCCCACAAGCCTACATTAACCATGCTCCCACACAACAATTCTCCATAAATATGCAAAAGCAAGAGGCAAAACTGTACACAACTTGACAAACCCGATGCGATGTGCGGTAGTTTTATGAGCAGGATGCATACTGATAATGTTGTGATAGTGCTCTGAAGGGGGAGTGAGAGCAAATGGAGATGAGTGTCAAAATGATAGTGAAAGTTAGCATTTCCAAAACAGTAACAGGTATCGTGATGATCTAAATATGTTATGTGACAGCCTCCTCAGTCCATGAAAGACGAGTCATCAACATTCACAGGAAACAAGAAAATACAGAACTGTCCCAGAGCTCCCCCTGTCCTCAGACCCTCCTTTTCAGAAATACTACAAAAAAAAACAAAAAACACTGGGATAAAAGAGAAACCTTAAGTAGAATCGCAGTGAAGGAGAGATCTGCTTCCATAGACAGAGGCTGTAGACGTGTCCAGGACTGTCGCGCATCTATTCTTTTAGCATTGCCTTTGCTGTGGGTTAGTTTATTCTAAATATTAACAAGCACAGTATAAAATAATTGAAGTGTCTCCTCCATCCGGTTGATTGCTCTGGTGTGAGTGCAAATGGGCTGCCAAATAAATCGCAATCAAATCTATAATGCAATTTGAACTGTTGCAAATTTCAAATGGCAATGCTGCAATCATTTATTTAGGTGATAGAATAATCCTTTGCAAGTATAAAAGTGAAAAACCTTCTATCCCAGAAATTTGTTTTGAAAAGCATATGATTTTTGTATTACATAGTTTATATCATATTTCAGTCTTCTCTCAAAGCTAAAGGAACTGTATGTAAAAAGAAAAGGTACGACAGTCACGACTGAACCTGGGTTGCCTTTAATCTGCATATAGAGGACACAAGCAGTTTTTTTTCCTCATTCTCAGTAAATGGACAGGCCATGCCTCATGTGGAAGCTCAGACCTCCAGGATGCACTATCTGATGGTGTGTTCACACTGGGGTATCAGGGGCGTCGTGTTTACATGCAACGACTATGATGGACATGCATTTAGTCGATCTGGTGTTTCTGCAGCATTTTGAACATTCACACATCGTCAGACACCAGAGCTGAAAAAGTTGAACTTTTGGCATTTAACGCCAAGTCAGACACTGTGCTCCTGTGAGATAGCGACATCAGTATCTGGAAGAAGGAGAAAGACATCAGCTACAAACTATCGGCAACTTAATTAGCCTAGGCTAGTCATGGACTAGCCACTACTCTCTCAACCTGGTCTGCATCGTTCACAAAGAGACTGGCAAAACAAAACATCCAAAGGCACTCACAGACCGTAATGGACGCCCTGGACACGTGTCAAGTATTTTTCTACGATGTATGTCCATGGCGTCCATGATGTGCTTCGGAGGCATCTGCCTTCAAATGCAAAGGCGTCCAATTAGAGACGTCCAATTCGAGGTGTTTTTGACGCCCATGAAGCTGCACTAGCTCTGATAAGTGATTGGCTGCAGGTGAAACGGGCAACCCAAGTGGCTCATTCTGCTTTCTGAGTGGATTTTTTGACAATCAAAACACACCAAATTATAACATAAAACAACTTGTATCTAATGTGCACTGTGAACTGAATCCTGATTTGAAAACATACATTTCAAATCTAATCACATTAGCAAAATTTGCAGCTGGAGTGTTGGTGCAGCCCTAAAAGACAGTATTCATTAACAGTTTCGAAACATTTTTGATGATTTTATTTTCTCCTGAGATTGCAATATATGGCTGTTTTCATCCAACTTAATTGCACAGATAGACTTTTTCATTTTGTTTTGCTTATTGTTGGATTAACTAAGGGAAAAGACTGGAGAGGTTGTGTTCCTGACTAGAGAATAGTGCCCATTTAGCTGCTACATATTTAATGCGGAGGGACTGGAGGGGACCAATTAAGGTAAAATGAGTGCGATTTGGAGCAAACTTTGGGAAGCACTCTGATGTATTTTGCTCATTCATTGGAGTTGACTAAAACAGGTGCTGCATTCATATGGGTCCCATGTGGAAGCAGAAAGTTAGTGCCTTAAAACTCTAGTTATAAGCTTTCCACAGGCTAGTTATTTATCAATTAATTGTTTATATGCCTGGTAGCAAAAGAAAATAGAATTCTGTTAACTGAGCAAGATTTTAATAGGGAATATGTTTCACCACTTATCTATTCTGCTAAGCCACTGCCTTAAAGTGGAACTAAACAATAAATCTACTACTACTAAACTGTGCATATGGTTCCAAGTATTTTTTTGGCAATTTTAGTGCAAACTTGGTAAATTTGCAGCCTTCTGGTCAAAAACACCAAAATCTAAGTTTGTGCTGCCTCCAGTGCGATTTCCAGTAGTTGGTGACATCACAAAAAACTGCCCTGATTACAGCCCGGTGTTTCTGATCCCAAACACCTGGTTGCCGGGGCGGAGTTTGAAGTGTGGATACCTGTTAGACCAATCACACTGTTCCTCATACGTCCAGACCACACCCCTTCTTCCTCCTCGCTTTTTTCTGTAGTCCACAGGCAATGCCCCGTTTAGCAGTTCTATTTGAAATGTGGGGTGGGCGGAGTTTAGGTGTTAAGCCGCACTTTAAATTTTGTCTGAGGGGAAGAGCTAATTAAACTGAAACTATCACACTCTGGTTCTTTACAGTAAGATGTATCTGTTATTTGTTAAATCTATTAAAGAACTCTTTTGCAATTGAAGAAGCTACTTGGATGAATTGCGAAACACATTCACTTAAATGCTTTTGTTCTGCAGAAAGAATTCAATTTTCTTTTGCGATGGAACCTACCTGGATGACTGAAGGGCTACACACATATATACCTGATAGCTGATTCATTTACTTACGCATTGAGATGTTTTTAATTGGAAAAACTTGGGAGCTTAAACTTCCATATGATAGAATAATAGATTGGACAGTGAAGAGGAGCTGATGGTTCCGCTGCTGTGTTGCCAGAGATTGGTTGAATATTGTCTTTGGGTGGTGATTGGCCAATTGATGAGCAGCAAAGTCAGCAGGCTGTTATTGACTTCGAGTGACAGGAGGACCAAAATAGAAATGGTCTGTTGTTTTCCTAATTAATGTTAAATCTTAATTTGCCCCCCACGCACCTAGATATCCCAAACTCCTTTAAAACTTTTGCATAACTTCTTTTTTTAATGATTCAGCAATATATTTTGGTCTTTTAATAAGTTCTATAATGAGTTTGTGTCAGCGAATGATTTATAGTCTTAACTAGGTCTAATACAGGAGATAGAGTCATAAAACGACTGCCGCTCCACTGGTGCACAGACTGTGAGTGCGAGGGATAAGCTTCTGACAGTTTATAGATCTGCGACAGGAGGGATGATTCAAACCTTTAATGGTCCCGACTTACTCATTCTCCCTACTGTTACTGGACTCTGTGATGGGGAGATTTCTATTTTGGGATATGGACCAGATACCAAACTTCAATCACTTCACAAAAGGAGCAAACGTTCGGGTAGATTATTATTATTATTTCATGGTCCAAACTTTTCAACCATGTGGCATATTCTTCCAGGAAGTGTTTGCCGGTTTTTTCCTGGGGACGCGAATAACTAAATTATCAATCGCTTAAAAAGGTAGAATTTTGTCAACTGGACAAACTTTTTCGTCCAAGTAGCTTCTTCATTTCTGATGCAGCTCAAGGGACTTGCTTAAATACACCTGAGAGAGCAGGGACTGGACCACCGACCTGTGGGTCAATGGATCTGACTGCTCAACCCCAGGAGCGTGATTCGAACCGCCAACCTTTTGGATAAGGGACAAATGCGCTACCAACTGGGGCTATCGTTTCACGTCTTTGTCTGTGTAAAAAAGCAAACTGTGCATGCGCGCTAATATGAACATTTTCCCAAAGGATTTCCGAGAGCTAAGAATGAGTCCGATTTAAAGAACTACTTCCTCCGTTCTAGTGATGGGACTTTCAGCTCTTTTATGGGATCTGAATCTTTTGGATCAGTTCATTTCAAAAAGCCGTTCAAAAGACTTATTTATGTGACAGAAGCCGATGTGAGAACTCATTTCCTCACATCGGCTCACAGAGATAAATGACCATGGCTTAAATGTATTTAGGATGGTTCAAACTGAGAGTGGCAGAGTGTTTACCCTTATACAGAATCTAAATAAAAAGTTACACTACAAAAATCATACAAAAATAACTGTTATTATGATGCCATATATGTTTTTTGTGCTCAAAGCTCTTACTCATGTCTCCTGCTCTGCTCCTGATCTCATTCTTGTGTCGATTCAGTGTTAATCAGTATAAAAATGCATGCAAAGTAGAAAGGAAAAAAATGGTTCTTTTTAACTCCTTCCTGAGACCTGGCGTCTGTGGACAACACATTTTGGGTTGTCTAGGCCACAATGCAATTTTTTGAAGAAGAACAGCATACAAGAAGAGCAACAATGCAAACATGTTCAATTTATAATATTTTTAAGAGTTTAGAATGTTCAGAATTTTTTTTTTTTTTTTTTGTAAAGGCATCTATCTTCCTGCACCTGTCAGCAGCACTTCACATGAGACACATTGTTCCAAATGTTTCTCATTTTGTTTTTACTCTCAGGACAATAGTTTTTGCAAATCATTTTTCAAATGTTCTATCAAAATGATTAAAACATAGAACTAATGTCCTCTTATGTGGACATCAATTTTCTCAGAAACTACATAACGTAAAAAGATTAATTCTTTGTTTTACACTCATCGGGTCCCAATCAGCCCAAATAACAAAGAGAAATGAATAAAGCCTGACATGCAAGAGCTCGGTTCTCAGGAGGTTCAAAATTGAGATCCGGATCCAACCGTTCACTTTACCAAACCGTTCAAAAGAGCCGACTCGTTCACGTACATCACATCACTACTCCTTTCGCGGTATAATATAAGAAAAAATGTTATCGTAATTGATCAATGAGAGGAAATCAAACTTGCGATATTGCCCAGTCCTACTTTCGATCACATTACACACTTCCCCACATGCACTCTGTAATCTCAACAGTCTTAACTTGAAATGACCCTAAACCCTCCACTCCAGTAACTAAAAAGTCCACCTGAAACACTGCTGGCCTTCCCCACAGTGGCCCACCAGTCCCAGTGCGATACGCAGACAGCTGGTTTGAATGCAGTGCAGAGCTGTGACTAAAAAGCTACTTCTCTGTTCACAATTCAGCCCTGGGCCCCAACTCACCATCCTCCTCTCCCCAGTTATCCAAAGTCTCTCCCTGGCTCAGATTGCTCTGGCGACACACACATTTTAAAGGACAGCTCTAAGTAAATAATTTAGATTCTAAAAGTAAGTTGGCAACAAAATCGGTTTGTTACGGTGGGACCATAGTCTGGAAACTGGGCTATGCGGTACAGTAATATTGATTGTTGTGCTGTGTGTTCAAATGGAGAGGCTGATGTAAGGAGAATGAAATACAGAATTTAAGCATATCTGTTTCTCATCTGTGGGTTTGTTGACAGAAGTGACTATGTAAAGGTTACAATCTGTCTCCCTTATACGGAAACAATGTATATCTTGTTATTGATCAAAACCTATGGAAAACCACTTATATGTGTAAATAAAATGAATCAAGATGGATTTGCATGCTTCGTTTTCTTTTAGACAAAACATGTTCCTTTACGTATATAGAGTCTACATTGTTGGTAGATGCTAAACTCCTCCCACAACCAGGGCAGCACCTGGAGGACTAAAGAGGAGAGGGAGGTCAGGTATCAAACTGTAGCCAGGTGTTTGTGATCAGAGACACCTGACGGTAATCAAGGCAGTCTTGCGTGATGTCACCAAGTACTTAAAATTCCATTTATCAGCGGACGGGCAGCAGCAGACACCCATTTTTTGCTGCAATTGAGCTAGTTTTCACAAAAATTGCCAATGAAAAAATGACTAGAAACGGTAGACTATACTATTTTAAACGTCATATACGCAGTTTAGTAGCAAAGCGGGGGAGTACCTGGAGGTAGTAGCAATGCTGGAAGATTGGTCTGTGTGGAATGTTTCAGTTACTGTACATAAGGCTCGCTAAGATACCCTTTTCTTATGTATCTTAAAGGCATTTAGTATGTGACCTTGTGCACTCTAATGGGTGTATCAACAAACAACACACATGCCAACTACTGTACATTTATTAAAATATCTGAAAAAAAAACGCACAAATAAACGGTATGGTAAACAGATATGACACATGCTTTCATTTGCCTAATAGACAGAGGAATATTTTAGAGATGCAACAAACAGGTGGATGAATTTTGTTTTAATTTCTGGGGGGCCAAAAAATGGACGATATGTAACTACTTTAACCGTACACACCCCATGCCAGCTCGTCGTGATCTAATCTTCTCACCACCACTGGGCTCTGGGCTTAAGGGCACGTTTGACAGTGATCCTCTGCTCTACTCCACTCTCTACAAGCACTGTGCAACATCTGCTCTCGGGTCTATGCCACACTGAGCGTTAATAAAAGATGTTTAATGTTTTTTTTTGTTTGGTCTCTGAGTCTGACTGCGTTGAATTGTAAAGTAGACGACCTTTTACGAAAGTGCTGTGCAGAAACCAACGGCGTAACGGAGAGCATCTGGAAATGTGGATCTTTTGTCTCTGCTTTTGTCTTTACTTGGAAATGTGTATAGTAAAAGAAACATTTTTAAATCTGTCAACTGGACGTAAAAAAAGTTGTAGGAGTGAAGACGTTTTTCGCTGCTCATCCAAGCCGCTTTTTCATTTCCTTCAGAGCCTCACAGGGCTGTAGACAACATCATGAACCTGGCTCTCGACTTCATCCTGCAACACCTGGACTCCCCTTGTCTTCTCCCTGTACACCAACTGTTGCCACGACTTTGTAAAGCTGATTCAGTTTGAGAACGATGACACCCTATTTAGCTCATCTTGGGAGGTGATGAGTCTTCCTACAGACGGGAAGTGGACTGCCCGGTGTCCTGGCAATAGTGACAAAAAACACCTAGAAAACAGTGGAGATAATCGTGGACTTCAAGAAAATGACAGACACATGAGAGGCTGCAGAAGATCAGCTTCTCAGCAGAGCTCATAACGTGCTGCAGTCTGCAACTCCCAAAAGTGAGGCGAAATTTGAATTTTTGGACCAAGACCAGGACCAATCACCTCCCCCCCAGAGACGCTTTTAAACCAGAGAGTTCAGACCAATTTCTTGTCAAATCCAGTCAACTTCAGTACTAAATATTCACTACAATATCCAAAAATCCCTCTGCATTTTTTTCTTTAATCTAATATGTCAACAAAATTAAGCAAAACATTTAAACCAAGCTCTAAACTATGGCTCTCGAAATTAAAGATTTATTCCTTTTAATATTTTTCTCCTGAGATTGCAATATATGAGGAATGGACTCAGGAAATTTAAGCTCATAGATAATAACTCCACAATAACCCCATACCATTTAAGTGTGGTATTGGAATAACAATAGGTGCCAACATTTGCAAAGTTTGACTGTTGGGTTCACACTGGCAAAAGAGCACCTCACTGATCGAAAGCGCTTTTATGTTTGTAATCCTAACTAGCGAGAGTGTGAAAATGTTCCATGTTATACCAATGGACAGTTGTCTGATTCATATGCACAAACTCTATGCTGTTGCTGTTAATTCGAACAATGAAGTGTGAAGTTGACCAATGTAAAAAGAGAAAGAATGAAGATCAATAAAGATGTACTGTCCGATAAAGATGACTAAAACATAAGAATTATTACTGTATCGTTACCAGTGTAGCAAAACCGTTTTGAGGTGTGTTTGTGTAATTCCTCATGTGAATGAAACAAAACTTCTATTTTAGGTGCAGAAAATGATATAACATGGATGACAAAAGTGACCAGAGCATATTCTAAACCATTCAAAAACAACTTTAGTTCAGTTCAATTCAATTTTATTCATACAATCCATTTTAAAAATACAACATAAGCTGCCCAAAGTGCTTCACATAAACAAAGAACTTACTTCCTAACACTAATACTTCAACACTTGGGTTTTAGTGCATTGTGTTAATGTTTTCTTGTTTAGACAGATGCCACTCCAACCAGCTTCTTTAAGAGTGTTGCATAATGTCCCTGAGGAAATGAGTTCAGCCGGCTCTACAGGACATAAGTGCGTACACAATATCAACACGAGAGACACTCAACTTGAATTAAAAGATGCCAGTTTCACCACTCGTTTCCTGGGACAATAACATTCTGCTCTTGATTTACACCAAAGACGCAACATTCATTTGTGTTCCTGACTGTTCTTCTAAAGCATAAATCCTCCATCTCCTGTCAGCAGGAGGCCGCACCGATCAGAGCGCTACAGATAAAATGAGAGATATAAGGAGACATGTCGGATCCATATGTAGCATCTCTCATCTTTAGAAGACACAGGCATCGATAGTGTTTGGTGTAGTGTGATATCATTCATAGCAAAGGTAAAAGCTACATGTGTGGAAGAAAATATGTTGTCTTCTTGGTGTTTTGAGAGGAATAATCTGAGGGATATGGCTTTAGGTTTGTTATAATGTTATGTTATTCCTCTTGGGCAATATCCCGAGAATGTTTTCCTGCCCCTTGTTTTTCAAAGATTGTTTGGTGTCGCTGCACAACATGGGGAGTGTCTAAGATATTAAAGCGCACGTATTATGCATTGTTTATATGTATATGTTATTGACCTTTAAACATTTTGTACTTTGCCTTGGCATTTCATGTTTTAGACACTGAAATAATACCTATGTGCACCAAACACACTGTGAACAGGACAGGATAAGAGCAGAGTTACACATGACATTTACGACTGACTGAATGGCCTGGCCCACTTCTTTTTATTTGCTTTCCAAGTTCCAAAAAGTAACAAAGTGATCCAGCGCAAACAAAAAGTGACAAAAAGTGCTAGGAGACCTTGGTGGAGGTCTTCTCCAGCAGTAGAACAATCAGTGATGGTACCTGGCGCCTTATATACCATTGGGTAAAACCATTAAAACACCAAGGGATGCAAAATGAACATTAGCTCTTTAAAACTGAGTTAAAATCCTCAAATAAAAGTAACCACAACTAAATAAACCATATAAACCCAATTACCAAAAAAAAAGGAGCGCTAAAACTAGCACCCAATAAAATATAACCTAAATAAACCCCATTAAAACTAGCGCTATGTCCCCTCTCGATGTCTGACGTCTTGAGCTGGCCCGGAACTCATAAGCGGTTGTCTCGTCTCCGGGGAATCTTTTGGCCAGACACTGAAAATTTTCCCCAGATACAGGGACAATTTCACTCTTTAAAACATATACACTTCACAAACACAAATAAGGCACCACTAACTTGAAATATGGCACATATATTGCACATTCCTAATTGTAATTGCGGCCGTCATTACCTGAAGTCCCTGTCTGACCAGATCTACAGGTCAAATGATACGTTTTCAATAAGTATTTTTATGCAAATGTGTACAATCAAGTGATCTGTGCTCTTACAGTGCAATGTAAATGATGTAAAGTGCATGTGTGAACTTATCTTTGGACATGAGGAAAAGCCTGTTCATTACACACATTGTATTCCATCTACTGAACAACAGTCGGGCTGAAAAAAAAAAGGAACATAAGCTCAACTCCACCAGCATCCAGTTACAATGAATGTAATCTGAAAATGCTTTAAAATGAGTCTGGCTATAATTTATGGACTGTGCAGGATACTGATGTTACAGTCTGAGCAGTATTGTAAAGGAGTGATTTCTGGGGCTCAGAGCAGGATGACCTTGTAAATAGGATTAATGAAAGAAGAAGTGAATGAACCAAAATACAACTCCAGGAATATTTTGATTAGGCTACGTTTGTACATTATGTGTCCTTTAAAGTGAACATATCATACAGGCTTTTGGTCACATTCATATTTTCGAATGATCATGTTTGGAGACTTTTTTTAACAACAACTTTAATTCCACTTCCTTTCTCTCTCTGCTGGCAGCAA
The DNA here is from genome assembly GCA_019594935.1 of Periophthalmus modestus. NCBI lineage: Eukaryota > Metazoa > Chordata > Actinopteri > Gobiiformes > Gobiidae > Periophthalmus > Periophthalmus modestus. The sequence continues at coordinate 18,492,740 of JAIEZT010001214.1, forward strand.
TACATATCGGACCGTTCATAGGACTTTCCATTATTGTATATACAGTGTGTCTGTGCAAATGTGTTTTTGAAGTGAACACAGTGCAGCGTTTTTAGATATGTTATAAATGTTCATACATATGAGTGCTCTTATCCTGCATTTAAGGCATCATTGCTCTGAAAATTTCTGTTTTCACCTCATACAAACACCCACTATATAACACAGGCAAAAGCTTTAAAAAAAAAAGTCAGTTTTGCCTGACCTAACATAAGCCACCATCACCATACAGCTTAATGCTTCAGATATGAATTGTGGCTTGGCAAATGTTAAGCTTTTGATACAGGGTGTTTAGCTGAGTTTAGTGCCATGAGCTATAGTAAGTTGTAAAAAACATTAATGCTTATAGCAATAAATTATTGACCCAGACTGTGATTGCAGATACTCAATGTGGGAATCAGTGTTTTTTTTTGTTTTTTTTTTACATTTTTACTTCACAAAAATATTCCTAGACTAGTTTTCTTTGCACATGTGAGAGAGATAGAGCCTGAATGTTCAGAATTACTCAGTTATTAAAGCAACAGATCTGGATATTTTAGTCTCTTGCAACACTACAACAAAAAGTTCACTCTGAGGAGTGTCAAAAATACAACATTGTACATTTTTGTGTTGATGAGCCATGGAAATGTCTTATTTTTTTTGTTATTTGTTCTGTGGAGAATTCAGGTGATATAACTCACCATCTGCCAGCAAATCCGTCTGCAGCTTGTTGGAACAGCTTGATTCCAATTCCCAGCTCAGCCTCAGTCAGCATAGATCTGCGAGAAATGAGGATTGAGAATGGGAACAACGACAGTGACATTTTGGTAACTTTACTTCATCACTTTCTCAATAGAGTCCTTAAAACACAGATGCAGATGGCAAAACTACAAGAGGCAATTTGCAAAAGCAGTCATTTCAGTTTCTCACATTATTTTTCCCTTTTCTGGTACTTTTAAATCTAATAAAGCCATTTAAAAGTAATCCAGGCGGAAGCTATATACATTTTATATTTTCTTTTGTAGACAGTGCGGTTACACTTACTCTCCACATTACCCAAAATACAATGTATATACCACATTAAAGGTGCATAATGCAACTTTTTGTAGGTGGTACGTCACTTGATTTCATGAATAGAAACCATATTTGGGGACATTCTCCATAGAGAGTGGAAGATTACAACCAAAGGAACAACATTTCATTGGAGACAAGCAGGAATAGGCCCCCTCCAGGCTAAATAAGTGTCAGGTTTGCAATAAAAATAAAATGCTTCCGTTTGCATCTTAAAAACTACGTTGCACTTCAATCTGTTGTGCAAAAATGCTTAAATCCTAAAAAAAAAATAAAAAAAAAGAATTAGGTGCTCGGAATTTATAAGCTAAGTGAGGAATAATTAAAAATACCTAGTTCTGTTATAATGTTTTTAAGACAGTAACAATCTGGTACAGCACCTTTATGTAACTTTTATGTAATGACCCTGTTTTTTGTATCATTTAGGTGGTAAATAGAGATAATCAAATCCTTTAATCTCATGTGTAAAACAGTGTCTGAAATGTGTCTCGCACTGTTCAGATTACATTGCAGTGCACATGATTTCTGGGGGCATGAATCAATTATACAGTTACATGTCAGCTTCTTGCAGTATCTCAGCGATGATCAATGGACTGTTTCTCATAAATCTACCAACACCCGTCGATATTACCCATATAGTGAGCCAACATCCAGACAGCGGCTCAGAGTGTTAGCTGGCGGCCATGTAATTATAAATAGAAATGTGCGCAGCTCATCAGAGAGAGTGAAGACAATATAAGACTCGAACACCTTCACATTCAAAAGGTCATGGTTTTCTTCTAGTCCTGCTTTCACTGACAACCATCCCTTATTCCAGATTGTTTAAAGATGTACTACAACTAACTTCCTGTGATGCATTTGTGTAGGCCCTAGTCTTGTTTTACATTATTTCTGCAACATTATCCAGCTAAATTACAAACGCATTAAAGGTCACATGCCACGCCGTAGTGTTCAAATTACAGCGAGTTTGTGCTGTAATGGATGGTTTAGTAAAAGTTCTTGTAAATGTACATGAGGTGGTGTATTCTTCTGTAGTCTAAAGGCTCATTTTTGCTCTACGTTTGAGACACACAGCTGCGAGTGTTAAGACAGCTGCAGTACATCTAGAACGCTGCTGCTCAGCTGACTAGAACCAGGAAGTACGAGCACATACGTCCTGTGCTCAGGTCTCTGCTCTGGCTCCTGTAGCTCAGAGAATAGACTTTTAACTGTCTGCTGGTGTACAAATCTCTTCATGGGCTAGCACCAAAGTACATCTCCGATATGTTAGTGCCAGATGAACCATCTCGCACTCTGAGGACTTCAGGGACCGGCCTCCTGCTGGTGCCCAGAATCATGACTAAACATCGGGAATCAGCGTTTTTATGATGATTATTTGTGATTTTTGATTTGTTGTGTGTTGTGATTTTAATGTGGTATCTATCCTGCATCATCAGATCTGTGTGCTCCTCCCTGCCCCTGTTTAAGGGTCAAGTCACAGAGGGGACAGAGGGGACAAAGGTCACAGGGTCACGTTTTCTAACAATGACAGGTATGAGGGCAATAGCTTGTAATTAAAAAGTCTGAAAAAAACTAAATGTGTCAAGGGGGCGGTCTATAGTAGTATAAATATAGGTGCGTTTCTTTGTTCGGGGTCTTTCTCACATTGGCTCAGAGAATACCTGGACTCTGTCTGCAGTTGGCATATACTCTGCATTTGTAGTAAACAGCATTACACTATCACTGTCTTTTGGGTTATTTCCTGAGCACATCCCACTACTACTAAATGTGAGCTGCTGTATGCAATTAAACTACAATGTCTTTCTTATTCTGTAAAACACTTTGAATTACTCATTGTACGGACTGTGCTATACAAATAACTTGCCTTTCCTAACTGCTGGGAACAGTAGTGAACACGGCAGAACAGTAACACCGGGTGTACATGGACTGTGCTGTGTGGTTCGGGACTTGCTCAAGACTTACAAAGTAATTGAAGTCAGTGTGTCCTGTTACACCACCTCTGACCTGTGTGAGTGCGGGTTTGGGTGAGTGTGTCGAAAGAATCCGCAAGAAGTCTATTTTTTCCCAGACACTGCAGTGGTCTGGAGCAGTTTTCAGGTCATTAGACATGTGTTACGGCGTGTGAACCCATGTGAAACCTCGTGTGAAACCGTGTTCCCTGATGAAGACGCAAGTCAAAACACGTTGGCATTAAGAAATTTAAAAAAAATAGCTAAGCATATTGAAGTGCCTCTTCTTTCTGATCTCTTCTTTCTTCTTCTTTCATTTCAGTGGTGTAACAGCCAATCTGCAAGTAACCCGGTCAAAGCACGTGCCAACCCGCCCTGCAGTTAGTGTAAACGCAGCGTAATTGCAGAACTTTTAAAGACCAAAGGAAGCTGCAAAACAAACACTTTTTTTTTTCATGTCCTTGCCTGTTTTCCACAAATGTGATCGAAAACTGCTGCGGGTGCCTCCATGTCTGTTTTCATGTTGGTCCAGCTGTACAGTTTTGATCAATTCTCTAACTTACTTTCAGCTTTTTTGGTGGTTATTTAACAGAACACAGATTATACATTAGAAATCGATGGAAGTATAAATGTGGTGATGTAACTATTCTTAAAATGCACAGATGTGTCACTGTACATAAATGAGCCTTAATAGCGCTTTGCATCATGGGGTAAGGGAAGGTGTATTTTAAAGGCTTAACAAAGGTTACTTCTCTAATGTATTTTCAAGAACTCTTGTCTGGGTCCTCAGACATTCTCGCTGTTCTTGTCCTTGTCCATTTGGTTTGCCTCAAGCCTCACAGTGAAGCAAACAAACAAGTTGGCTGTGGTCCCTTATTCAAAATAATCAAGATGGCGCTCTGGGCTGTCATGGGTTTGTTCGGTTTTCCTCATAGTTCTGTTTCAAATTAATTTTTTTGGGACATTCTGTCAAGGGTAGTGGGTGACCTCATCACCCAGGGACAACTTCAGCAATTGTATATTTGTACGTGTAAGTGTACCTACCTGGATCGAGGAAAGTCCCGAATCAGTCAGGACAAGGCACCGTTTGATTTTTTTTTTCGATACCAGTCCCTTAACGTTCTGTTTTAGTTGCCTGTATTTTATGTAAGCGTAAATGAATGGTGAATATTATGCAAAAATTGTTATTTAAAACATAATACTATATAATGTCCAGTTATAACTCTAAACAAATGCGCTAATAACTGAACAAGAGCACAGCTGATCCTCACATGGACTTAACACGCTTGAGTTTCACTTTTGTTTTCTCCACATATAGCACTTTATATCAAAAGCAGAGCTGCGGAGCTCATACTTTGTTGTGAAATCATTTACTATGTGGTTAAATGGGCAGAGGAGGAGTATTACAGCGATTTTTATGGAGACTCCTTTGGCTTCATCTTTATGCACACGTTAACTTGTGAATTATGCATTTATTAGGATCGAGGAGGATTTTGGCACAGTTTGGTTCATACGATCTGGATGTGGATTTATTATTACGCACAACAGCTCTTATAAGTGACACTGAAAAGGCCCTGCGCTGGAGACTTGGTGTGTTTTCAAGTGGAGGCAAGTTGAATCTTTAAACACGTTGTTTCTTCAGCTCTTCTGTTTTACCGATAAGACGAGGCACTGCACTTTGTTTTTGCACATGTAGGACTATGTTAAAACCTGAGATCTGTTTGGGCACATGTAGGACTATGTTACAACCTGAGATCAGTTAGGGCACATGCACATGCAAAGCTAAGGAACCGAAAGTTGGCACAGCACAAATTTAACTTTTAACTTTAAATTTACATACGTTAACTTGTTGGTGCGATACTTACTGGACTGGACCTTTTTGGTCTTTGCCTACTTGGAACAGAGTTTCGGTGCCCTGGAATCAAACTTGCAACCTTCAGTAGGCACCTCGCTGAAACACAAGTCATAAAAGAAAACACCACTCCAGGTAGGCTATGTTATAAGATAAGATAAGATATGCATTTATTAGTCTCACAGTGGGGAAATTATATCTGTACCGGGGTAAGACAAACTTTGCACAAATACATAGAAACAAACTGTATACGGGGCTTTTAAGAGACCATCAAAAAGCATCAAGCTTTGGTTTTGGGATAGTGCCTCTGGTAAATATTCATCATAGTTTTACATCAGCCATCAAAAAAGAAGAAGAAAGGAGAAGAATAAAAAATAAATGAAAGATGTAGCAGTTTTTAACCGAATACCTCCATCTATGCCATCAGCACCAAACATTCCATACAAAATGCAGGGAAACTTTACGCACAAAGAGGGCATTTTCCTGGTAGTAAAAACATTAATTTAATGAACTAAAGGGGTTGCCATTAATTTTAATTAGTCTAATTATAAATAATGTGCAAACAACAAGCTTTGACCCTTAACGTCACGGTTGCTAGGTAACAGTTATGAAATTGCCTATGTCATATCTGCTGTCTGTGTCCAACCAGGAAGTAAAATGATAAACTTTGCTAAAATAATAAAAAATAAAGTAAATAAAATAAATAATAATAATAATAATAATAATAATAATAATAATAATAATAATAATAAAATATTAATAATAAACAAGGCAAATGTTTTGTTAAAATTTGAACTATAATTATGTTAACTTTTTTGTGTGTGTGTGTGTGTGTGTGAGTGTGAAATGAGTAAATGAGTAGTCTAACCTGTCATATCTACTGTCTGTGTCCAACAAGGAAGTAAAATGATAAATTTGCTATAAAAATAAATAAATTAATTAATTAATAATAATAATAAAAACTAGTCAAATATTTTATTAAAATTTGAACTATAATTATGTTAACAATTTTTTTTTTTTTTTTTTTTTTTTTTGTGAAATGAATAAATGAGTAGTCTAACCTGTCATATCTGCTGTCTGTATCCAAACAGGAAGTAAAATGATAAACTTTGCTATAATAATTGTTGTGGCAAATATTACAATTCTCGATGAAAAGTAATCCATTTGCGAGGCTCGGTGAGTATTTGAAATACAGACAAGAGGTTTATTGTTTGTTACAGCAGATACAGACAGGACAGGGCCCTGGCCTGCCCTGGCCACCGACTGCCAGCCTTTCGGTGTCTTCGAGCATCTCCCTCTCCAGTCCCTCTCCAGTCCCCTGAGCATCCCAGCTCTGACTGTTTTATACCAGAATGACAAAGCTACCTACATTTCAAAGCAGAGTGACTTTTGTTTCACACCCATATGATAATGAACTTTTACACTTAGACAGGTAGAACAACAACGAGTTTCATGAGAGATGGAGACAGAGCTTCACACATGTTAATGTCTCGTCTGGGTCTGGCAGACAGACACAGATCAAATGCATTTAAAGACACAGCATGAATATACTTAAATTTCCATCACACTTCTCCCTTTTGATTATTCATTAATCATACTTCATAAACAATCATTGTCACAAACAGCATGCACAGAAACGTTCATGTTGTGGATCCCAAACACAGTTCATGGAAATGAAGGTCCATTAGTTTGTTGATTGAGATGAGGCAAATTCAACAGTTCATTGTTGTGTTCAGTTTGTCCTTATCCTTTATGATTTGTAGTCAGACGATGAATGCTGTTTTAACATGATGGTGACGCTGTTCAGTTAAATCTTTCCCATCACCTGTCCTCTGTCCCTTTGTCCTCCCTCTGATCACACATGGCTGTATTCTCCGTCCACACGCAGCTTGGCGTCTCTGGCCACAGCTCGTCTCTGGAGTCGTCCTTCAGCCCATGTGTCGATCTTCAGGGCTGTGTCTGGAGACGAGGAACAGGTCGAGTTCTTTTGAGTCACATGAAAAGAAGTGAATGGCTGAATTTTTCTGAAGTTTTACTCCAGTGACATTGAAACAGAAGGATGGATTTGATGATGCAGGTCTGATTCTGCCCAGAAGAAGACTGTGTGTTTTTTTTTTTTTTTTGCTCAGAAGGTGTTTTTGGTTCAGGTCCAGCTGTGGTGGTTGGTTCTGTGGTTCTTTGTCTTGAAGGGCGTTGTCAGGTTACAGGTCTTGTAGTTAATGGAAAACTAAATGATAACACCTGTTTTATCACAATTCAGTTTTGAAAAACTAAAACTCATTTTGTAATATCCCCCATTTGACACATTTATATATGTGTGTATATATATACATGTGTCAATTTTGTTCTGAGCTGGCATCTCTGCTGTAAGAGAAAACTTTGGTTAAATTGTAATTTTTAAAGAAGAATTTTGTGAATCACACTGTTATTGGTTAGTTGTTAGTGCTGTTAGTGTTGTTAGTGTGTGATTATTTCATAGGAACTTGTAAAGAAAAAGAAGAGAAATTATGCAGCATCCGTATCTCCTGTAACAAAAAAGTTATTAACAAAATCGCAGGCGCATAGTCGTCAAGGATGGTCAAGTCAGTCGAGTCAGTTTTGTGATCACTACCGGCTTTGAATAGGCCTTCATTTTGTTTTGCTGAGAGTTCACAATTGAGGAGGGTTTTTGGTACCAGCTGGACTTTTCTGAGGACATGCATGTCATTAAACTCACTGCAGTGGTGAGCCAAAAAACATAAAATAAAAAGAAATATAAAGAAACAAAGAATTGTAGAAAATGAGTGGATCAGTTGAAGCTGCATCCTGTCATTTTCTTGTTGACACTGTTCACAGCGGTTTAACAGTTACACACATATTTTCTGACATTGCACAATTTACATCTCACAGTTTGGCTGATCAGTTCCAAGAACTCACAAATGTACAGTTTTGACTTCTGGTGTCACACTCTGTACTTAGCCATTTTCTTTCTTTTTTTTTTTTTTTTTTTTTTTTTTTTTCTTTTTTTTTCTGTTTTTGCTGTTGTATTTTTCAGTTTTTCTTTCTTTCTTTTTTTTTTTTTGTTTTTTTTTTTTTTTTTATTTATTTATTATTTTTTTTTTCTTCCACTTAACATTGTGAGTGAATTAGACCATAATGTTGACATGAAGGAAATTTACATTTGTTTGCATTTTGCAATTACATTATATCTTAATTTTTAGACCCGATGGAGGTGCACTGCTGAATTTACTCTCCCTCATGATAAAAGTTCAGCCGTCCTTACGCTCAACTACACAGGGAATCTCACCCTTTTGCCTTTTACCAGTTAGTAACCCTAGATAGGAGTTTCACCTAGTGACTGTTCGCTAAATAGCAGGGACTTCCACCCATTTGACTGTTAACTAGCTAGTTACAACTAGAGGGGAATTTCACCCATGACTGTTTGGTAGTTAGCCGTAATGACCCCTGAACCTCACTCTGGAGAATAAATTCAAGTAGGTCCCAATAGATATTATAGAAAGCAAAATGCAGCAAAACATGCTTTCAGCTTCTTTACGTTTGATGTCACAAGTTGACTTGGCTCCTCAGTTGGAATCCATTTCTGTCCAGATCCTCTTGAAGTCTTGCTCCCCATTTTAGATGTTTTAGCATTTGTAACTTCCAATAGCTTTGTTTCAGTAGTATAAAAGGATGAGCGGTCTGTCAACTATGTCTCAAAAGTGAGAAAACCAGGAGTGGAGGAGGGCCATTGTTGTTGGGATTGTATTAGCATCACGTTGTTAGGGCAGCATGATGATACACAAGCCAAAAAGACTGAAAAAGTTGTGAGATGAATCAAAAATTGGTACAGGATCAGAACTATGGCAGTTGGGTATGTTTAGATAATTCCAGTTAAGCATTTTGCATTTCCAAAATACATTGTCCATACACCAGTCTTTGCAGATGAAGATTCCCTTTAGAAATAGTCTGTATTGCAAAAGCTCACCAAGTAAAACTTGTTCAAATCCAGCGGTGGTGATCCAGGACATAAACCAATGTCCATCCATGATCTTCTTTGAAAGTTCCATGCATCAGGACAAAAACCAAAAGGAAGGCAAAATTCCATCTTCACTGTGTTCTGGACGACCACTCGTGGATCCCACTTTTCTGACACCATTATTGTTGTGGCAAATATTACAATTCTCGATGAAAAGTAATCCATTTGCGAGGCTCGGTGAGTATTTGAAATACAGACAAGAGGTTTATTGTTTGTTACAGCAGATACAGACAGGACAGGGCCCTGGCCTGCCCTGGCCACCGACTGCCAGCCTTTCGGTGTCTTCGAGCATCTCCCTCTCCAGTCCCTCTCCAGTCCCCTGAGCATCCCAGCTCTGACTGTTTTATACCAGAATGACAAAGCTACCTACATTTCAAAGCAGAGTGACTTTTGTTTCACACCCATATGATAATGAACTTTTACACTTAGACAGGTAGAACAACAACGAGTTTCATGAGAGATGGAGACAGAGCTTCACACATGTTAATGTCTCGTCTGGGTCTGGCAGACAGACACAGATCAAATGCATTTAAAGACACAGCATGAATATACTTAAATTTCCATCACAATAATAATAAAAAATAATAAAAAATAAATAAATAAATTAATTAATTAATAATAATAATAATAATAACAATGATGATAATAATAATAATACAAATATGCAAATGTATTAGTAAAATTTGAACTATAATTATGTTAACTACGTTTTTATGAGTAGTCTAACCTGTCACATCCCCATAAAGCTCAAATAGTAAGAAGTTTAAGCTAAAACAAAGACAAAAAAAAAATCTACTATGGTTGCAGGGCTAGCTAGCCGTCTCCTTCAGCGTAGGATCCAGCATAGGAATAACCCAAAAAGATTAAAAATACATCAAATGGAACGTTGTCTGTCTTGTGCCTTATCTGCTGTGAGCCGCCTAATGTGGTGCCGGAGAGTTCAGAGGAAACCCAATTACCTGCCCTGGAAAAAGCTGAGTTCCTTTTGCAGTCTGCTGTCATTATTATCCACCTGTGAAATGAAACAAGAAAATACTGTTTACTTTCATATTTGTTGAAGATTTGTTGCACAGTTGGAAAGTGGAACACCTTGGTCCTGGTTGTTTTTTGGATAATGTAGAATAAATAACATGTAATTTTGATGTACTTTGTGTTGAAAACAGGGAATTAAAGCCTAGTGGATGCTGTCCTTAGTTGGATAACTTTACTTTTCTGTTCCTAAATGTTCAAAGCAGTGAGCAGAGCATGCAAGCAAAGCATATTTATCACATTTAAGAAATTCTGTGTTAATTTCAAGATGGGTCATGTAAGTTGGGTTCTTCTGTAAATCCCATGTTTAATATATAGTTTATTTCAGATATTATTAAGAGTTACTGTGTTTGCGTTTGCATGTGTGTATTTGCTTGCATGTGGACATTAAAGTAGCCTACAGTCTTAGTAAAACACAGTGTCATTTTTTAAAGATATCAGTTTGAAACATTTTATGAATATTTTTGACATAAATATAACAAAAATGTATATCAAGTTTTAAATTAATGAATGTTTTTTTTTTTATCAGCAAGCATAAGGTGTAAATATGACTCAAAGTGAATGGAAAAGTGATGTACAATATTTTGAGAAAAGTAGATATTGTTGGAAAGAAAAAAAAAAAAAACAATTAAAAAAAAAAACAATTTAAAAAAAAAACAATTTAAAAAAAACAACACAGAAAAAAAACCCCAAAAACTCATCAACAAAACCATTATAAACCTTTAAAAAAAAAGTCTGTGAATGGAGGTCGATTTTGTGAAGTAGTTAACAGTACTACTGTTACTGTTACTACTACTAATACTGTACTTTCTCTATTGTTGCTATGAATCAGTGGAATAGTTCGCCAAATGAGATTATAACATAAGTTTTCAAAAGTTTGCACATCTGATAAAGAAATGTATAATATTCATCAGTGAATGTGTATGAAAGAAAGAGGATTTGTATATCTGAAATTGACTGATTGTGGGTTTGTGTGTGTGTTGTATTTGATGTATGTACCATATGTTTACAGGTCTTTCATCCACCTACACCAAACTGTTCTTCTTACTTAACATCAGTCTGTCCAGGGACGAATGGCGGACATTAGTATTTATGCTATAACCTGGCACCACACATTTTTCCTGTTTTTTAAGGTCAGTGTGATGTCGTGCACTGTCTCTGTCTAAATAAAAGCAGACCACACCATATTTCTGTGTAGAATGACCAGTTTTCTTAATTCAAAGTGAAAGCTTACATGTAACAAAAGCAAATTTACCACAAATTTTTAAATCGATGTGTTGCCTTAAATCTGTAGCTTAAATGGATTAGGATGTAGAAATCTTTGGCTCAGATGAAATTGCACACTGCATAAAACCAGAACAAATGACAACATAAAGAACATACAAACAATAACATAAATCATATAGATTCTATACATATGGGGTGTCAAACGCAAATTCACAGAGGGCCAAAATTAAAAACTGGAACTAAGCCACAAGTCAGACTAAATATAAGTCATGCGCTGTGCCAGTACGGCGGCCGGGGGGGCCAGCTCTAATACATATTTGATATGATCTTGCGGGCCTGACACTGACATGTCTGATATAGACATTGACTATTTTATTTTCAGTGTTCATGTCGGTAGTATGTTTTTTTTATAAAGGTCTTGTATCCATTTTTTCCATGTATTTGAGGAAAATTAATTTTGCCCCTTACAGATACATTGCATAAGTAGGTTGAGGTCAAAAGTCTGATGTGCATTGTCTGCATCTGTTTTATTGTTCAGAAATCAGGACGTGTGCAGTTCGCATGCTAGGTCTTTTTAGCTTTACTATGATGACAAAAGATGACAAACGAGGTGACTAATTAGGATTCAAGGAATGCATAAGGTAAGTGAGGAATATCTCTGGACTGGACCACTGTGAATCGTTTAAAATGAACAGTTTTTGTTTTGTTTTTTTCATCTTTTTAAGACGGCAAAAAAAATCAGGTACCGCGCTTTTTAATTATGCATAAGCAACACCGCAGCTCAACATAAATCAGATTCCTCCCTTTGCACCATTCTGCACAGAGACACTCCATCATCATACACAAGTCACTCTCGTTATTCTACTTTTACCCTGGACGAATACAAACTGTAAAAAATACACTTTATCTTACTTTATTTACCTATATCATTTTGAAAGATTTCGTTTCCATGGTACAAGCTGCCAGCCAGACGCCTCTTACACGTGATGTTGATGGATGATGTTGGGAGCACATGCAAACTACATGCGTGGAAAGGAAGAGGAGACATACATCTTTATATCTAGCAGTGAATAGTGTGGCTTCTGCTGCACACAAATTGCTGGTAACTTGAACGATGACCTCGAGCTTGGAGAATTTAGTTCAGAGAGACAAAGAGAGCGAGAGAGAGTGTGTGTGTTATATAGCAAAACATACATTTCAGCTCACAATAGAGAGAGTGGTGAACATTGGAAATTCTGAGCTGCTTTGAGAATAGTTTGTACCAAGTCTATCTATGTATAGATTGAGTGGTTGTGTTTGTGTCAAATGCGAGGTACGTTGGATCGTCCTCAAAGAGAAATTACAGGCATGTTTGGGGTTAAAGGTTCTATATTCTTGTGAGCTTTTAGTCATGTTATGTTGTTACCTCACCAAAAACAGAGTTACGTTTTGTTTCATTCACACATATTTGAGCAATTCCTAATTATTAGTCTGTCTACATCTCCAAAGCGCAAAATGCTCTTTTCCACCTTGTGATGTCATGAAGTGGTAGTATTCAAGTCAACAGCTACAGTGAGGCAAATAAGCATTTGAACACCCTGTGGTTTTGTAAGTTCTCCCACTTAGAAATCATGGAGGGGTCTGAAATGTTCATCTTAGCTGCATGTCCAGCTATGTTAGACATAATCTAAAAAATAATCTGGAAATCACATTGTATCATTTTTTAAATAATTTATTTGTATGTTACTGCTGCAAATAAGTCTTTGAACACATCAGCGAGAATTCTGCCCCTCAAAGACCTGTTAGTCACCTTTAAAAAGTCCACCTCCACTCCACTTATTCTCCTAAATTAGAAGCACCTATTTGAGGTCGTCAGCTGCATAAAGACACCTGTCCACCCCATACAATCAGTAAGACTCCAACTACTAACATGGCCAAGACCAAACAACTGTCAAAATGCACATGAGACAAAAATGTAGACCTCCACAAGGCTGGAAAGGGCTATGCCAAGCTGCTTGGTGAAAAAAGATCCACTGTTGGAGCAATTATTAGAAAATGCCAGAAGCTAAACATGACGGTCAATCTCCCTCGGACTGGGGCTCCATGCAAGATCTCACCTTGTGGGGTCTCAGTGATCCTAAGAAAGGTGAGGAATCAACCCAGAACTACACGGGAGGAGCTGGTCAATGACCTGAAAAGAGCTGGGACCACCGTTTCCAAGGTTACTGTTAATAATACACTAAGACGTCATAGTTTAAAATCATGCATGGCACGGAAGGTTCCCCTGGTTAAACTATGGTATTAAACTTGTCTATCTTTATACCAGATGCCCAGGTGACAGTACTGGGTCAAGTTACAAGTCAGATCTGTGGAGAGGCGACCCATCTCACTATAAATGTTGCATGGTGTTTAGCAATAGAAACACCTGTAATTGATAAATGTAAGTTAGATAAGTGAAATGCCATATTGTTGAACATTTCAGGCAGAGAAATACCATCTTCACAGAGCCACCAGAAAAGTGACACAGTGCACCTTTAACCCATCCATCCATTTTCTTCTGCTTATCCGGGGCCAGGTCATGGGGGCAGCGGTCTAAGCAAGGACTCCCAGACTTCTCTCACCCCAGACATGTCCTCCAGCTCCTCCGGTGGGACCCCAAGGCGTTCCCAGGCCAGCCGAGAGACATAGTCCCTCCAGTGTGTCCTGGGTCTTCCCCGGGGCCTCCTCCCGGTGGGACATGCCCAAAACACTTCCTTAGGGAGACATCCAGGAGGCATCCTGAGCAGATGCCCGAGCCACCTCAGCTGGTTCCTCTCAACGTGTAGAAGCAGCAGCTCTACTCTGAGCTCCTCCTGTGTGACTGAGCTCCTGGGCGCTCCCTATCTCTGAGGGAGCGCCCAGCCACCCTGCAGAGGAAACCCATTTCGGCCACTTGTATCTGCAATCTTGTCCTTTCAGTCATTACCCAGAGCTCATGAACATAGGTGAAGGTAGGAACGTAGATTGACTGGAAAATCGAGAGCTTTGCCTTTCGAATCAGCTCCTTGGTCGCTATATTGGACTGTCATGGTGAAGAAGGAGCACCTTTAACCACAGTATGCAAAACAACCTTCTCAGTCTAGTGAATATATGTATTAATGTTCTGCTTTAAAGCCTTGAGTTGTTGTTGTTAAATTAAACTAGAACCTTTTTCTACGGGGTATAATTTGTCTCATTATTTTAATTCCTACAGCTTGTGTTTATTTATTTATTTGAACAAGAACACTGTGCATTAATGATCATTACTTTAAATGTGCCAGTTTTATCTGCAAAGCTGATTTTCAACTTTAGTTCGCGGGCAAGGTGTAGAGATGACAGCAACAGATGCACAGAAACACTATAGTTTAAGCATTGATAATAATAGCAACATTTGGACCAGTGTAAGTGGTTTCGATCGTACGCTTTGTGCATTAACAAGCACGTCGCTGTCCATGGTGCTGAACTTTCACCAACAGTTGCTACGGTTACAGGCTCACCAAAATCTGATTATTATCTGATTTCTACCCATTTACGCTTAGTTAAAGGACACAGAAACTCAATTTGATGTGTGTAATCAGAGGGAGCATTATCAGAAAGAAATCATAGGACTTTGCAGTTTAGATTTCATTTTAACCATGTTTTTAGCACACAAAAAAAAAAAAAAGAAAGAGAAAAAAAAATAATAATCAGATTTTGACAACCACAACCAGAAACTTCCAAGCACAGTTTGCAAATGTGAGCATGTAATAAATAATTAAAATAAAGGTTAAAATATAAAAGGTAGAGTTTTGTTGGTGATTGGGTATAAATATGTGTTAAAAAATGGGTGTAAAAATGTAAATTGAAATGTTTTGGGATGATTTTTGTAGTGTCTCTGTAATTACTCAGTATACATGATTTTTTTATTTTGCACACGCTAATAAAGGCTTAAGTTTTTTTTTTTTTTTTAAATCATTGTAGGCAACTCCAACGGCAAACCAATTCTACCTTGAATCGACAGAATTAGCTAATCCCAAATTTTAAGCACCATAATTTCCTTCACAAACAAAATATCCTGTCTTTTTCTGCCTTAAAACATGTCTGACTCTGTAGTTTAGATCTGTACAAACATGTTCTGAAATGTGATTCTTGTATTGGTTTGTCAATTCATGTCTCAGTCTTTTTGTCAGTTCTCCTGGATGCGAAAAGTGAAGCTTGAACTGAATCCTTTTATTAAAACATAAATCACAAACCAAATCACAACCGCAGTGCTTGTCAGAAAAAAAACATAATTTGCTATTTTTCAGTCAATATCAATCAATGATAAGCACCAAAATTTGTGAATAACATTTTTACCATAGAGCAGGGGTGTCAAACTCAAACTCACAGTGAGCCAAAATTTAAAACTGAGACAGAAATTCACAGGCCAAACTCGATAATTATTGACAAATTAATTGCACCTGATATGTAATGTTTAACCTTTTGGAAACAAACTTGGAACAAATCAAGCTTAATATTGCAAACATATGAGAAATTCTATTTAAAATAAACGACACATCAGTAGTGTTAATTAATTATTTAAAAAGCTAAAATAAATTATGTTTCTCTCTGTAGTAATTAATTTGGCGGAGGTGACTAGTAGCTTGGTTGCTGATGAGTGTCAGCAGAGAAGGAGGGGCTCACGCCGGTCTCAACTGTATGCCAGCATACTAGCAAAGCATTCTGGGATTTGTAATATTGGTGCATGCGCTATATACCACACATCTGATATGATCTCACGGGCCAAATATAATTACACCGTGGGCCAGATTTAGCCCCCGGGCCTGAGTGTGCCATAGGGCTTCACCCACCGGCCCATTCGCCTACATTTTAAACTTGAATAATATCTTCACACTAAAACATTTTTCTGTGAATGTATGTTTTTTTGGGACTTTTGTTAAACTAGAAGAAATCGGACCTTGGACCCTTGGAAGATAAGCGAGTCTAAATGAAGCTCTTTTAAATACGTGTGAAGTGGTCTGAGGAGATGTCTGCTGATGTGGGTGAGGGACGCGTTCAGGTTCATCTGCTCTCTGTGGGAAAATCAGTCGCCGTTTTTTTTATGTGATTACCCTCTACCGCCAAATGTCAGTTCAGACAAAATCTAAAAAATACAGTTTTTTAAGGGGTCTTTTTATGCTTTTTTTAGTTAATCATCTGAACTTGTTTTTGGATGATCATTGAAACCTTGGTTATGTTAAGTAACTTGAGAGACTTGGTAGACATTTTTATACTGACCTAAATAAAAACATTGCTTCAGGAAGTGACCTGACCAGCCAAATAAAATTTTTTTTTTTTAAAAAGTCATCACAAGAGACTGCACATAGCCCCTTCCCGCCCGCACCACTTGTTTAGCGGGGGAGGGCACTTAGCGACACTGTCAATCAAACATTTTGTTAACGTTAGCGGGAGTGACCTCTGAGAAAGAAAGCGCCTGACCTGTTATTACGGACACAATAGCACACACACACAAAAAATTTAAATAAATAAATATATACCAGGATCATGTAGAGCGGGTTAATATTTTTAAGATGACGAGAAAATGACGAGGCTGACAACAGCAGTTATGGAGAAAGGGGCCACAGTATTTCAATGCAAAGTGAATTGAGGCCAAAGTCAGTGGAGCCGGAAGCGCAGCTCACTTCCTATTTCGAATGCGGGTTAGCTATGTCCAGGAGGAGGTGCCAACAGCTGCATGGCTCCCATCAGCTCCCATTGGACACTGCCGTCCAGAGTCCAACTTATAACATTATGATCCACGTGTGTCATAGATTATAACTATATCGCAGACATAAGCACAATAAATCTTTTTTAATACAGTGACAACAAGTCCAAGAGCGAGCCACAGGAGGCGTACACAGGATAACAGTATAAACTGTACAAGACAATACATCACACAGCCATTACCCAGGCCACTTAACAATAGCTGACACAGACTGCACATAGTGACAATGTCAGAGTGCCAGAGTTGTGACTTGAAGCACTATTACCTCTTACACAGAAGACACTGGACCGGTAGAGTTGTTGGTTTCAAGTTGACTTCTCTGCTCACTAATTAGACTAGTGTCAGTTGGGAAGAACAAATGTGGATGTTTTGAAAAGTTGTAGTTAAAATATTAGAGTACAGATATCTGCTGGTTACTTATATACTGCAGAATAGAGGGAGGCTATTCATTGGGGTCATTGGTTATTTCAATTATGGGACAGTCAGTCCAAACCATAGACTATATAAAGAAGTGGGACGAATGGGGCGAATTTTGAGCTGAATTCGATATTTGAAATGCTGATCACGAGTATCATAGCAACCAAAGAGCCAATCTGAAACGAAGCTGTTCAAGGTAACTTCCCTTCACGTCCGCACCGCTGGTTTATCAGGGAGCGGGCGATCCACATATTCATCTTTTGCTTCAGTGCTCAAACAGTCTACTTTTGTTAAACAGAATTTGATGTGCTCATGACATGGACCTTATCTTACTGAAAAATGAATCCCTTATCTTTCAGTCCAAAATGTAGCAGGGCCTTTATTTAATCGAGGTCCGTTTCTCCACATTGTATTTGAAGTAGCTGTCTTGTGTACAGTGTTGTCTTGGAACAGTGCTGTAACCAGATACCAGAAGAACCCCATTATAAGGAGCTCATCAACTCCAGCTGCTTGGCTTTGGTTTAAAAACTGAAGGTTGGAAGTTTTGCATACCATTGGCGGCCATTTTGAACCCATTATTATTACAATCAGTGAAGATGGCACCTTCTCACCTTTTGAGGGTGAGCCATCTACTTAGTGCAACATGCAACAAAGTATCTTTTGTATCGATCTACATGGAGGGAAAAAGTTGAATTATATATGTTCTTAAGGACATTTGTGTAATGCTACAATATTTAACCATAGCATAATTCATACACAAAGTAATTCAAGGTGCTTTCCAGAACAAGAAAGACATTAAAATCACAATACAGACAAATCAAAACAGAAATAACCACCAATAATCATCAAAACATTAACATTAAAAGAGAAGAGTGGAGATTGCATATTTCTGACATCTACTTGTCCTAAGGTAGACTTGTTTGGTTATTCTAGTCCTAGATTAGTCCAGGTCTAGCTCTAGTTTAGTCCCAGTTTTGATGTGGTGTGTGGTGTGTATGCAGCCCAAGTTCACTGTGTAGCTTCTGTTATTGTTATGCTAATGTATTATTTTCATGTATTGCGCAAGCAGCTGTTTTGGAGTCTCCTGGCAGCGTGTGTTCTCAGTGGGCATTGTCCAGCTATTGCTGCTTGCACACTGTTGTATTTCTCATAGACCAAACAGAAATGTCCTGCAGACACATTCAAACTCTGCATTAGACTCTGGGATTTAGATATAGAACTAATCATTGTGCTCACTGCAATACTGCAGATTCCTGTCCCTGGTCTTATCCATCCAATCATTTATGAATGTGTTCAAAATACTGTGAAATGTGTAGTATTAAAGGGGACAATTCAATACAGAACATCACGTCTGTGGGTCACGTTTATAATAGCCATGCTGATAAATTGTCTTTTCAATACTTTACTCAACTGCTACAAGCAAACATATATATAAACAAACATAAGTGCTATTTCCTTTGACCATTAGCAGCACTTGTGCCTAAAAAATCAGAATTCAGCATCAGAAATCTGACATTTTTCAATCCAAATTTCAATTTACAGATCACAAATGGGACGAGTGAAACATTAATCTGCTGCTGAAAAAAAGTTATATTTTCTTCCCAAAATGCTCCTTTGCAATCAGCAAATACAAATCTTTACAAACAAACCCTCGAACAGATCAACCAGCTCATTGTGCTCGTGGAGTCATTACAGATGCAAGTAAACACATTATGTTCCACTGTATACAAACAGTACCATTTCTGTCTTGATTACAAAGATTTCTGTTATTTATTGTGTATCACGCCAAATTCTATTCCATAATTCAGAAGATTGGTCCGACTGAAACTGGTGCCCAAGAGCTCAGCAAATTAAGAGGTTGGAGTGGGGGAAATAACTGTCAACGCAATAACAGCATAACAACATTATAACAAGTTATGTCATGTTTGGAGTGACAGCAGCTCACGGGTGAGAGCTTTTGCACAGACCAGTACATACTGACGCAAGACACTTCACCCACCTTGTCTGGTGTAAATGTGGTGTAAGTGAGTGAATGTGGTGGTCAGAGGGGCTGATGCCACAGATTGGCATTTCCAGGGCAGCTGTAGGGACAGAAGTAGATTATCACCACACACACACACACACACACACACACACACACACACACACACACACACACACACAAGCAGAAATGTCATGTAAACCACTTAGTATCATGAAATGTACTGCATAATTACAAGCTATTAATATTGTCATTGTCAAAAAATAATTGCTCATTTTGGAATTAGTAAGATATTTTTCAGTTAAAAAGTGAATCTAATCTTATATACATATATATTCTGAATTTGAATCAGGGGCGTGTTCAGACTTTTTCACTGGTGTGGCCCAAGGATAGTACCTGGACTGGCTCAATTGTTTGAGGTCTGTGCCATCCCATGACCACTTTACGGATGTGCCTCTGATTCAAATCAATTCAGTCAATGCAACTAATGTGGCTATTCCTATTTTGCAGTGATATTATTATTTTATTTGTTTATTATAGTAGATATTACCCCGACATTTTATTTATTTATTTGGAAAATAGGCAAGGCAAGTTTGTTTGTACAGTATAGCACAATTCATACAGAAATTAATTCAAAAATGCTTTACAGAATAAGAAAGAGATTAAAATCACACAAATCAAAACATAAATAATCATAAAAATTACCATTAAAACAGAAAAGTGCAGAATAACGTTTTGAACCTGGATTTAAACATTGTCAAAGTAGAGGCCTGTCTCACATCTTCAGATACAATACCAATTTACAGTTAAAATGCACCAGAACACAAACATATATATATACACATTCTTTTTAAAAACAAAACAAACCCATACCTTCCAAGTGTGTGTACATGAAACAAGCTTTACCCAGTGCTTCACCTCTGCGTGTGCGTCATTGGACACACCTCCCCTCAAGGCTCTAACCGTTCAGCCCTGATCCACATCTTGGGTGAAAACTGTAATTAGGAAATTGCAAAGTGATCCCTGTGAGATGCCATTTACCCAAACTCTAAGTACATTTCCAATCAGCTTGTATCTCTAAACACTTAAAGTACTTTTTAGCTTCTAGCGCGGCTTAACCTTTGCCAGACACCTTTCTCGGGGAGCGGTGAAATATATGCATGCGCACACTCCGCTTGTTGAGACACTTCATACGTGACCGTCTTTTTCAATTACTCTCATCACCTCGAGCAAACAGCCGCTGCAATCGCCGCTGCCTTGAATGGGGCAAGTGCAGCCGGCCCAGGCAGAGGAGATTATGACGGCAAATTGTATCTTCTTTTCTGTAAATCCCTCGGAGCTGGAGTGGGAATGAGAACGCGTCAGGGAACTCAAAACAAGGTAGACTGCCAAGAGAAAAAGGACAAAAAAACAAGACAATTAAATATCCATCTATTTAGTGTCTGTGCCCCGGGAGGCAGTAGTGCAGTGTGATAAGCGCAGGGGGCAGTTGTGTCCCTGGGCAAGACACTTCAGCTCTGTTGCCCACTCAGGTCAGAGTAATGTGGATGATTGAGATGGATCGGGCATCTGGTTGCCTGACCAGCTAGTCTCTTTTAGATTCTGTTTGAATTCATAAGAGTCTGAAATCGGACCGTAGAGTGTGAAAAACGTCCGTTCTTACTTGGGACAGTTCAACCGCAGACAGTAATTTGTATCATGTGTCAACTCTTGAATATTCTCATAACATTCTGTCAAGATCCCAGTCTGCCCTGTGTTTTGTGCTGTTTTCCCCCTCCCTTCTGCGTCAGAGCATGGAGCTAGGCGGAGATTCGGGCTCCTCCCATGCACACCTGCAACTAATCCACAATCACGCTGCACCTGTGGAGGACAAAGCGATCGAGGACCTGACACTCAGCGTCAGATCGTCCGCGTATCTTCATCGATCCCGCTCCCTGAACCTGCACCGCGCCTCCGTCTCCGACCCAGCTCTCCACAACCCGTATGAACCTCACACCCTCCGTCTCAGTTCACCTCGAACGGTACGGACCCCCTCGTCTCTGGCCCCGCTGCCCACGACCCGCTCGAAGACTACTGCACACGGCCCCGCTCTCAACTGTCTGCTTCGTCTACCTTCATTTACATATTACAATCTGTAAAAAAAACATTGTTAAACTATTCACCTGAGTTTTGAATCTTTGGTCCCCCTGTCAGTCATTACAAGACATTCAGAAGAAAATATATAACTTCTTTTACCTGAGATAAATAAGTTTGGTGCTAGGTTTGTAGATTCTGTGTTATTTTTATCCTTTTACTCATAAGACGCCATCATTGTTTCAACTTATACCATGTGTTTCTCTGGTCTTGCACACACCGATGAAATCTGGGAGATGGGATACGGTTCCATCTTTTGTAAAGTATTGTCGTAGTGTGTGGTTTTGACTGGCCAGGCAAAGCTACAGTAGTAGTAGTAACAAACAACGAAGCAACTGGTTGGCTGTGAGGAAAGAGGAAGTAATAGTTCCAGAGTCATTAGGACTGGTATAATTTATTTAAAATCAGAAGAAGTACAGGACAGGTTGTTAAAAAAAATGAAAAAGTACAACATGAACCTCACTTTAATGATGTTAAAATGTATTTAGCTGGAGGACATGGGCCATCATTACTGAGGATACAGTTTTTTTGGCTTTTTTTTTAATTCACAAATGTTTTCATTGTTAATTATCTGTCATCTGAATCATGTGGCTTTGCTCTAAAATAGATTAAAATACTGGACTTGATGCAGGGCTGGTTACCATGTGACCTACTCAAGTCACCCAGGATCTGTCCTCTAGTGGACAAGAGGCCGATGCCATATCTGAGCAGAGCTGTTTTTAGAGGGCTGAGGACTGGAATGGTGACATATGCCCTGCTCATTTTGACACAGTAAAAAAGCCACATACTCCTACACTTCATATGTGGATGAAGAAAATATGTTTGAATGTGGCATGAGAGGATCCTGGGGGAGGGTCAGTGGTGGGAGGGAAGCTGTGACTAAGCAATGGGACAGTTTTAGGTTGTCTATAACAGTTTAACTTTTAGCTTTTGGATTTTATTTTGATGTTTGTTTTATTTTTATTTTTTTAAATTATTATTTTAAAAAGAACTGTAACTGTCAAATGACAATAATCACCCCTAAGAGAATAAATACAAAAGCTGGATCAAACGAAGCACATTCGCTTTGACTTGAGATAAGAGAGCCTTCCAACTCTCCAGAACATGGGACACCCTCCTCCAACAACGACCAGCTGGAGGAGGGTGGTCAGCCCGATAAATGCCGCCCGGGAAGAACAGCTTCTGATAAAGACAGAAGTTACCATCAAACATGTCAAGGTAATACCTCTTACCAGTGGTGTGGAGACAAAATAATCAAGGTAAGCACTTGTCCAATAAAATCCAAACATGTCATTAACTTGTGTTGTCTGCTACGGAGGCCATGCAGCGCCTCACTCTGAGAACCACAGCAGGCTCAAACAGCGCTGAATAAACCCCATGATGAATCTATCGAGGACTCAGACATTTGAGGAGTTTCTTAGTGAGTGTACATGTGCAACGCCAACAGCAGTGCCAACTCTCTTGTATTTTGTTGAAAGTTTAGCGACATTTCATTATTTTGCAGCTTCGCGTTTCTAATGATTAGATGTTAGTTAGTAATAGTACAGACAGTCATTTAATCAAACATGAGCTCGTTTCAGGGCTTATTTGTGTGAAATGGAGGATTTGGACAGAGCAGAGCAGTGACAGCGGTTGGGGCAGCTAGGAGTCCATTTCATCTGTGACCTGCTCGTTAATGAAGCAACTGTGGTAAAGGGATAATGAGGCTGTTACACAATTGTGAGGAAAATGCGGCTGTTCTGGACCTACTCCGCTTCAGGGAAATGCAAGTTTTTTCTTTAGGGAAGATGTGGTTTTGATTTGATCCTTGGGAGGTGAGTGTGAGCTTGTTGTGCTAATGCAGGGCTGTGTTTAAGAGGACGTCTGTATTGTAAGTGCGCTGTTGCTGTTAGTATTGCTTCATGAAGGTACGTTTTGTGCATTAAGTGCATTACACATCTGTAAAGCTGTCTTATGTCACTCATATGGTTTCTAGTTGCATAACAATAATTCCATAGATAATAATATTGAAGGCCCAGCATAAAATAAATCTGTGAAGAAACAAATAGCCCACTGAACACCCCTATTTGTACTAATAGGGTGTCAAACATATGCAAAAATGTATACATTATGTAGATCTAGGCTTCTCTAATTTGACTCCAAAATGGCTCAGAATATATGCATTTAATATGTCAGGAAAAATAAATATGCTAATTTGCAATGCAGTTTGTATAAAAAGCCACCACACACCACTCTTACCTACATTGTCTGATATAGATGAACAACTCAATTATTTTTAAGAAGGCAAGATGAAAATTTCTAAGGTAATCAAGATGTTTATGTAATCCCTTGTGGTGGAAAAATATTCACCCTTAAAAACTTTAGTTGACAGGAATCAATTAGTTTTTTGCGACTAATTTAATGAGTCACATTTGTAGTTTTAAGTAAAAAGTCTGGACACAGACTCTCATTTAATTGTTTTTTTCACCTTCTACATTTAATATACACACTGAAGACATCAAATATATGGTACAAGATATGTGGAATTATGTACTAAAGAAAAAGTCAAAACACCCTTTGCACCCATTCATAGTTGTGATGTCTTTAGTGAGAATCTATAATGCAAATAATCATGGAAATAAAGAAGAAAATAAATGAAAAAGTGTTTCTTTTGACTGGTAGTGGGGGCGGCAGTTGCTCAGTTGGTAGAGCGTTTGTCCATCGATCCGAAAGTTCGCGGTTCGAATCCCGCTCTCGACATAAACATCATTGACTGCGCGGTGAGATCCACTGACCTACAGGTTGGCGGTGTGATTCTAGCTGTTGTTGTGTCCTTGGGCAAGACACTTAACCTACCTTTCCCCCCAGTGTGAATGGGTGAGTGGTTCCTTGATGTAAAGCGCTATGAGTGCCTTGAAGTTGGAAAAGCGCTATATAAAAATGTGACCATTTAGTGCAAATAAAACTTTTTTAGTTAGATCTTGGGATAAACTCTGTATTTACACATAGCCCGATATTCTGGGTCAATATGTTTTACCAGCAAATTCAGACCTGCTTCCACTTCAGCTCTAAACTATAGGCTCTTTACAATACTACAACATGATGCAACCCCGACCTATTCATTTTGAGCACAATCACCACACTTCACCTCTTGCAGCAGGGACTCGGGCAGGGGCGGAGATTATGATGGCAAATTGTATCTTTCAGAGCTGGAATGAGACCGCACCAGTGAACTCAAAACAAGGTATACCGCCGGGCGACGAAGGACAAAAACAATAGCAATTAAACCTCCATCTATATAGTATCTGTGCCCCATGGCGTATCTCGAACAGAATAATAACTATTGCGTTGTATATAGGCGTGTTTTTGTGTTTGGCCGGGCAATCACTGATCAACTGTGAATTGCGGTGATAAGCTTGAAGGTGCTCCCGGAATGAAAACAGGAGTAGCTCTGGGAGGATGCGGCAATGATGGAGTGAGAGTGGAGAGGAGTGCGCAGTCATAATGAAAAGTGTACAGGAGCAGTGACAAGGCTCCCAGTCTCTTTAGCCTCTCCCCCAACGGTCACATAAACATTTTTACGCCCGCCCATGTCCACTGCTGCTCTGTCAAGGAAAAAAAAACGTCGAACATAAAACATTCTGCTTAAAGTGGATATGGCAGGTTGGGTTACTCATTTCACTAAAATAGAAATAATAAAAAAAATCTTTGCCTGCTTTTTTTTAGCAGTAGATCAGACATACTCCTGAAATGGTTTTCACTTCACAGTGCCTTGTCAGGGTCAAGAAATGACAAAAGTGCAAACCAGGGTTCAAAGCAAAGAGTGGCTATTTCATTTGTGTTTTGTTTCATCCAAGTTTTAATGAGAATCTGTAATGTTAATAATCATGGAAATAAATAAGAAAAATACATGAAAAACAGTGTGTGTAAGTAATTCAATAACTGTTACTTAGCAAACATAATTAAATTAAATTAAATTGTATTTATATAACATAATTAAAATATAACTTAAGCTGACCATAGTGCTTCACACAAGAGTCAACAAAAACAAATATACAGATAATATGATGCACAGGAAAAGAACAATTAAACCCAAAGATAACCTGTCTTGAAATGCATTAAAGACTGAGAGGATCTGACAGGCAGAGGGAGGCTCCTCCATAGTCTGGGCGCTGCCACAGCAAAGGCTCTGTCACCTCTGGTCTGGAGTCTGGCTTTGGGCACAGTCACCAGGAGCTGCTCAGCTGATCTCAGGGCTGTGGGTGGAGTATACGGCTGCAGTAAGTCCCTCAAATAAAGAGGGCCCATAGAGTGCAGACATTTAAACACAGTCAATAACATTATGAATTGCACCCGATATATAAAATAGGGAGCCAGTGTCGATTTCACAGCACAGGCGTGATGTGCTCTTGTCTCTGCTTTTTGTCAGTAGATGAGCTGCAGCACTCTGGACATTCTGTAAAAGCACTGCAGGGAGCCCTGGTCCAGCTCCACATACAAAGAATTACAATGATCCAGGCACAACGTTACAAATGTGTGGATTCATTCTTCAAAGTCTGTCTGTGGAAGGTAAGGCTTTAGTTTAACAAGAAGCCTCAACTGAAAGAAGCTGGACTTTATGACAGAGCTAATGTCCTTGTCCAGTTTGAACATAGAGTCCGCAATCACCCTAAGATTCCTCACTGCAGGGCGACAGTAAGGACAGAGAACCTCACACTGTCATGCCCAAGCAGTGGGTTTGGTTTTATTGTGATTTAAGTTCAGGACGTTTGTGCTCAGCTCTGCACATCCCTGAGACAGTCCCGCAGAGCTTTCACTGTGGTCTGGCTGTCATTGACGGTCACTGGAGGATATATTTAAATGTCATCTGCAAAACAATGAAATGCCACATTGCGCTTTGTAAAAACATCTCTAGTTTTGTTAAGATTAAGGTAAGTCTGGAGTTGGTCATATACAAGTTTATCTAAAACCTCAGACACAAAAGGCAACTTTGAGATGGGTCTGAAGTTAGAAAGAATATTTAGGTCAAGATTAGGTTTTTTGATGAGTGGCTGGACCAGAGCATGTTTCAGGGCAGTAGGAAAAAAAACAGATCAGAGAGAAGTTCACAATAATAGCAATATAAGGTCCAGAAGAATCAAAAACATCCTTGAACAGAAAACTTTGAATAATACCTAGTGGACACAATGAAGGCTTTAGCTCTCGAACAATTCTTTTCAAATCCAAGAGAGATATGGGCTCAAAACACTTAAAGGCTGAATTACAGATTGTTGGAGCTACACGGTCCACCACCAAGGCCAGTGGCAGCGTAAGAGCAGAGTTTTCACAGAGTATAGATGAGGGCAACAACATTTGCGTTACGTGGATTTATAAGAGACTTCAAAGTACTAAAGAGCATCTGAGGTTTGTGCCATTTTGCTCACACCAGGTTTGAAACTAGATTTGGCAGCTTTAACTATCCTCGATATACAGGGAAGTCTGTAGATATAATGTTAACAAAACTAAACTAAATTACACAATAGTTAAGATTAGAAAATAAATGATAAATCCTTTACTTTGTTAAATGTTTAAAATGCCAGAAAAATGCCGTCCTCGTGCATAAACTTGTGCATGCATTATAGATGGAGTTTTTGGTGTGTTGGTATAGTTAGAGGCATTTTAGAACACAACCTTTATCCACAAACTGCTCACTTAACTCATGTAAAACTACAGAAAAATTACCACAGATACTATCCCACTAAACCAAGTAATAATGAAAAAAAAATATGAAAACCTGTCAAGTCAACTCAAAAAAGTGTGTTTTTCCTCAACCCAGAACATTGAGGCAGCCTGGGAGGTGAATATGCCAAAACCCTAACCCTCTTCCCTCTTCCATTTCAGGACCCAAGCTACAAGTAAATGTATTCACTATGGAAGGCTTCAGTGGAGTATAAAGTATAGATACCTTCTCTAACACCACCACTGAAATATGGCTTACTTTTGAGAGGCAATCCACCTTATTCAGAAAGTTGCCACAGGCGCCACCAGTGTACCCCTCCCTCTGGTTTTGTGATTTTGCATAAGGCTGTCGATCTTGACAGCAAATAAGTTCAATACAGACTACAAAACTGTCTTCAAACCACCACCCAGAGAAAGAGTGCATTGTTGAATTGTTGATGCACATGAACAGTGAACATTAAAAAACATATATTTTAGCAGCAAGTTTCCCATTGAAATGAATGGGCTTTCAACTTAACTGGAATAAGGTTATGAATTGAGTGGCAAGTCCAGAATGGTATCTCTGTGTATTTTTTATACAGACAGATATCCATCTGGTCATCACACCCTCAGTTATGTTTCATCATGAAAATGCATTTGGCATGCAATCCGATTTGTTTATTTCATTATTTATATATTTATATTTTTTTATTATTGATGCATATCAAACAAAGAAGCTCATTGGTCACACATTTCATTTTGAACAAAATCAAACATATCTCACCTCAGTTTAGTGCTTCTCTCATTGATTCTGCAGAAATACATGATGTTTTTTAGTCCCCTTTGATATTTCTTTTCCCTTTCCGTGTTCCACGCAAGCAGACATATTTGTTTATATGTGTTTATTTGTACAAACGGACCGTGTGTCCCCGATTGGCTAATCTACGTGTCAGTCATGACCATCTGAACTCAGGGAGACTCACTGGTGGCCAGACTGGGGCACATCTTTGTAAAGTATTGGGGAAGTGTGGATTCTGGATCCTAGGCAAGGTTAGGGATGCTTCTTTGTGTTTACTGGTTCTGCTGTTTTGAAATCATGTGAGTTTATGGTCTTGTGAGTGCTGTTTGGGTCAGATCACAGAGATATTTTATAGTTTTGTGTTTCTGCATCACCACTCCATGCTCCCCTAATCAATGACTAATCAATCCACTGGCCATGTTATTAGTGACAGTCAACCACTCTTAAGTGTGGTAATAGAATCCAGTTCACTTCAGTCTTTTTCAATTCACAGTTATTTACTGTTTACTGGGGGATTGAATGTAAATGAGCATGTAGGTGAAGCAGTGATTGTGGTTACACCTGAAAGAACACTTCACAGAACGTGACTGTAGTGTGATACACTGTGTGCCACAGGTGGAATTTTAATTATATAAATGTCAAGTCTAACGGGAAAAAGTGAAATCCAGCAAAAGTTTGGACAAGGCTAGCTAACATGCACAGGTGTAGTACGTCATGCTTTTATACATGTACAAAGTTTGGTGGGTAATATCTCTACTGGATAATTTCTTGTTTGTGGGAATCAGTTTGGTTAACTTACAACGGGATGAAGCACAATGTCTAATTAAGGATAATATCAATGAGCCAGTGTTGATGATGATATCAATGTAATTATCAAAAACAAAATTTAAAAAAGCAAAATAAATTTTAATTCTGTCAACTGGAGTTTTGAAGGGAAGACATTTTGCCACTCATCCAAGTAGCTTGTCCAGTTCTGACTAGAGACTGGTCAGCATCTATCGATCGATCTATCAATCTATCTGTCTGTTCTTCTGCTTATCCGGAGCCGGGGTCGCGGGGGCAGCAGTCTAAATGAGACTCCCAGACTTCCTTCACCCCAGACATGTCCTCCAGCTCCTCCGGTGGGACCCCAAGGTGTTCCCAGGCCAGCCGAGAGACATAGTCCCTCCAGCGTGTCCTGGGTCTTCCCCCGGGCCCTCTCCCCGTGGGGATATGCACGGAACACCTGCTTAGGGAGGTGTCCAGAAGGCATCCTGAGCAGATGCCTGTGCCACCTCTGCTGGTTCCTCTCGACGTGTAGGAGCAGCGGCTCTACTCTGAGCTCCTCCCATGTGAGGGTGCGCTCAGCCACCCTGTGGAGGAAGCCCATTTTCGTGGTGGAGGGGTTTGAGCACTTGAATGATCCTGGGAGCTATGATATCATAGGGTCATCGTAGGGTCACCCATGGCAAACAGGTCCAGGGGGATGGGTTGGAATTCCCTTTTGAGGAGAAAAAGATCAAGGCCAGTTACGTCTCCCGGATCGGCGTCACCGGGGCCCCACCCTGGAGCCAGGCCTGGGGTATATATATATATATATATATATATATATATATATATATATATATATATATATATATATATATATATATATATATATATATATATATATATATATATATATAATATATAATATATATATGCCTTATAGCTGTCTAAAGGGAGGCGCTAACTACACTGAAACTAACACACCTAGTTGTTTACAATATCGGTTAAGTCTATTGAACTACACAAAGTGTGACATGTCCCTGAGTCATTTTGTATAAGTGTTAAGGTCCCTAATGGGTGATCTCACATTGGCATACTCTGGCTATCCCGATAGTTTTCTTTGTTTTGATTTGGGTCTGAAGATGGAATTGTAAATGGGTGATAAATAATGTCTAAGACCCCCCACCAATCACAGGGCACCATTGTGGTTTGGGCGGAAGCCAGAAACAAACCAACCAAAACAAACAGAGAGGCAACAGACATACTTCAGCCTATTTTAATGGAAATACAGACTATTTTGTTTTTCAAAAACATGCAGAGGGAACCACTTTGTGCATTTGTGGACAGGTAAGATGGCTGTGCTTTTCTCTCAACTGGATTAAACTAAAGTTAGATTTTGTGGCTTGTTCCGCTGTTGACCAATCAATGTGAAGTATTTGAACACTCTGATCACTGGTTCTGATCGCTCTCCCAAATTGATATGTAGAACTCTATTCAGCGGGCTACACATCAATGGCGAGAGGTCGGCTAGGATCTATACCTCACTAACTTCAAAGAAATGTTTAGTAACCTTAAGATGGACTGGGGTCTGGAGCTGCCCTCGTGACTATGTTGGTTCACTCTCCTATGAAGTGACTTCTTTGTTTCTCCAGTATAATGCAGACTGCAGTATTCACCACACTGAATGGAGTAGACCGAATTACTTTATTGGTGACTCAGCATTTTGTTCACCCAGTCGAAAGGACGGAACCCCCAAAAATTGAAGAAACAAAACAACCACTACAGAATGTACCAACATCATCGAGAGAGCTGCTCTGACCCCAGTTTTTCAAGATGTTTCTGAGCAATAAAAAGAATTGCAATTGAATGAATGCAGGACTACAAGCAACTACATCTCAATGGAGAAACCAGGTGCCAGACCCCCTACCACAAAAGTTACATAGTGCTCCTTTAATGACAGCAAAATACACACACACACACACATATATGTATGTATACACACGTGTATATATGTATATATATATATATATATATATGTGTGTGGGTGTGTGTGTGTGTGTATATGTGTATGTATATATATGTGTGTATGTATATATATGTGTGTATGTGTATATGTATATATATATATATATATATATATATATATATATATATATATATATATATATATATATATATATATATATATACACACGTGTGTGTGTGTACACATATATAGCATGTTTGAACGTCTTGTGTTCAAAATACTGCCTTTAATTAATTCTCCACTTCATAATACAGCTGGTCTTTTGCTGAGGACATAGGCTAACCGCTAAAGCAGGTGGAGGTTGTTGGTCTCATTAGCAGCCTTCTTCCTCACTGACTGTATTCTTTCATTAACACCTGCGCCAGTACAAAGGCTGCATATCCTCAAAAAGAGAATGATTTAATACGACCTAGTTTCCACAGAAAGCACAAGTAGCGACAGAGAGCTCCCAATATGTGTGTGCAGACTGCAGCATGCCTGTGCCAGTGCCTGTCAATCTGCTGGCACTGATGCTGCGGAGATTTGTGCTACACTCAGTGCCAAGTCGCTTTGACGTTACCAATGTGCTGTTACCAATCTGTTGAGATCAAGGCCAGACGTGCTTGAATGGACTACGACTGCTGAGTGCATGATGGGAAATGGTGTTCTACCAGCAAGTGGATAAGGAGGGTTTTGGTTTTGGCATGTTTAGTTTAATCATTTTGGGTTTTCAAATATGGAAAATGTTGGAAATTATCAAAGCGCCTACAAAACAGCTTTAGCCAAGATCACATTGAATGGGCCGAACTAAGCACATGGTACATTCACTGTGTATGTTTCACTCGTCATAGTGGGCCGTGCTGGATCAGAGACAAGATAGTTATGAGGGATGAAAACATCTTTACCAGCGTCTCACACCATTGAGCACTTGCAATTGACAATATTATCAACGCCAACATCTTAAATGCCTCTTCAAGGTGGTGTGATATTTCTGCAGTATGACACGATACACGGGTACACAGATAAGCATCAACACTTCAGGTTGTTGTTTATTGTTGTTTTATTAGCATCCTCATTAGCTGCATATTTATAGCCACTAGTCTTGCTTTTGTCCTGGATCAGCAACACTAGAACGAGACAAAACATATCAGTCAGTCTGCTAGTCTACATGGAGATACAAGGTCAAAAGTCACTGATAGCTGAAAAAAAATCTCTTTTGTTTCTAAATATTGTTCTTTTATTTTTTCAGAGCATTTAGAACTACACTTCCGACATTAATATGAGCAAATATAGCACCGAGGAACGAACCCTCATTGTTCAGTGGTGCTTTGAGTCACACGGGTCAAATTCAGAAACCCAGCGGTGTTACCGTCAACATTTTAATACCAGAGATGCCCCAAGTGTAAATGCCATTAAAGGAATAATAAGTCATTTTCAAAGACAGGGGGCAGTATGTGATCTCCCAAGACCTGACTAGTCCTGATTTCTTCCTGTGGGGCTATCTTAAAGAAAAGGTGTTTGTGAATAAACCTCAAACAATAAACAACTTAAAACATAACATCGAGGATCAAATAAGAGCCATAAGCCCGGAAATGCTTTAAAATGTTATGCAAAGTGTGTTGGATCGGTTTATTCGGTGTGAAACTGAAAATGGTGGACACTTAAAAACATTTTTTTTTTTTTTTTAATTTGGTAATTTTTACTTCCCCTAGTTTAAGTAGAGATAAGTTCAAGTGCTAGTGAACAATTACAACCGTGTATATTGGCAAAAATCTTGGAAGGTTCACTTTACCAACTGCTAAGACTTGGTGAGTATAACTTAAGAATTATAGGAGCTACTGAAGATTTAAAAGTGTCAGTGACTTTTGGGCCACACTGTATATCCGCAGTATGGCTTTAAACATATCTATCTCCAGGTCTCCACTGAGGCACACAATTGAACATAAGTAGATTTTTTTTTTTTTTTTTCCTAATGACATCCACTTCTAGATTCTTGCACATTCTCACAAAATTTCCATTTTTATGAAGTCACCTTTTTCACCCTTTCACAGCCATGAATCATTGGTCAAAATCTAAATGTGAGCACGAGGGTTACATGGTTTTTACTTAATTTTCATTATGTTTGCATATTCAACATAACTGGAACAACACTCTAACTTAAATTTGAAACCAACAAAAGCAACATAGGTCAACATGATTTCAGAATGAGACGGTCTCCAGAACTGCCCACAGCTCCAGGACACTGCAATTCTGCTACACAAATTGGTGCCGTAAAATGTGCGTTTAGCTACAGGCTGCCCAGTGCTGGCCTGCTTATAAAAATGAATAATTTGGTTGGTGAAAATGACATCTAGCAAGGACAATTACAAAGAAATGCAATAATGGGAGGAAAACGCACAATTAGCAGATAACCCTTTTTCAATACATTTGCACAAAGCCTTCCTTAATGGGAGAAATGTCTGAGGAGAACTAATATATGCGCCCTACAGTCCAGAATCCTTAAGTAGATTTTATGAGGAGGTCCTACTGTCGTTTTTGCTTTTATTCCTAATCACTTAGATGCAAATGCACCCCGTGAATTATATTGGGATTCAGATAGATATATTCATTACTATCGTTTATTAAATTACAGGTGTTTTATTAAGACACACTTTCTTACTGTGAGTGTGGTTGCCTCTCCACAGATCTGACCTGTAACTTAACCTTCTGGTGTCACCACTGCTATGTATTCAGCTTGAGAACACAATTTTCAAACAGCTTCTTAGAAATCGTCTTAAAGTGAATTATGTTATGTTTTTTGCCTTAAAATCTGTATTAGGAATTAAGATGAAATGTTTTCTCGGAAATATATTGTTGGTAGTTCACTAAATGTTTTTGAGAAATTACATTACAATTGACTTTAGAGTGCACGCTGCTGAGCTTTTGTTGCCTCCCAGAACAGACTGTGAAATTGTCGTTGGGGTTGTATGCTGTTTGAAGCATAAATTACATTGGAATGTTTGAGAGAATGAAAAACAAGTACAAAAACTGGTCACGCTCTGTTTGATAAAAAATGCATTTCATTTTTATTTGTTGTTTTCTTTATATCAGCGTATCAAAACAACTGCAACTCATCTCTTGCAGGAAACTTCAAGGGATTTAGGATTCTTTCCGAGCATTCACACAGTGACGGATTTGCACGCCAGAGAACTCAAGACAATAAACCAAATATTTATCCATTATCTCAGTAAAACAATAGTGAATTTTAGTTTGAAGTTGATGAATTCAAAATGGTCAGACTTTTCAGACAATAACCGTGTGTTCATTTGCACATCCCCAAAGTGTAAGCTAGTTTCTACAGTCACTCGGGGAAAAGGAGGTCACACCTGCACACTCACTGTAAATAGAACCTTGTTATGAAAGTCTGTTATGTAAAAATAGTCGTCTTTGAAGCTGATGCACAGATAATCAAGTCTATTAATAATTCCACTATAACAATGAATCACAAACGCAATAACATATTTGACTGAAAAGTAATGTTGCAGCAAGAAAACGGCTACCATTTAAATCTCAAGTACTCAAGTATTGTCATAAAAAAAATAAACAAAAATAAAATAATAATAATTATTTAACTAAAAAAAAAAATATAATAAAAAATAAATAAATAATAATAATAATTTTGTATATATTGGTTTTCTATTTGCTCACACATTTTTTTCCACACTTTTGTATCGCTTTGAAAAGTTCTATATTATGCATTGCTTAGGCTTTTTATTTATCAAAGCAACAAAAATATTCCATATTGGGGCGCACTGAAGAGTGAAGCAGTTTGAATGAGTCACAGTGGCTGAGAGGCTATCACTCATGCCTCACAGAGAGTTTCCATGGTTTGTTTCCTCCAGCCACCCCGGTTTACCCCATCAACACTGATTTTATAATACATTGCATGGCCAAAAAAAAAAAAAAAGGTCACACACTCTAATATTTTGTTGAACCAAGATCTTGCATTGACGATGTCGAATCTGACCGCTGAGCAGAGCCTTCTCCAGCACATCTCAAAGATTCTCAGTGGGGTTAAGGTCTGGACTCCGTGGTGGACAATCCATGTGTGAAAATAGTGTTTCATGCTCCCTGAACCACTCTTTCACAATTTGAGCCCGATGAATCCTGGCATTGTGATCTTGGAATATGCCCGTACCATCAGGGAAGAAAACATCCATTGATGGAATAACCTGGTCATTCAGTATATTCAGATAGTCAGCTGACCTCATTCTTTGAGCACAGACTGTTGCTGAACCTAGAACTGACCAACTGCAGGAGGCTCGTACCTATTTACTTAGTTAAATCCAGGTGGCGACCTTTTTTTTTTTGGCCAGGCAGTGTAGGTAAAACCCTGAAGCCAAGATCTGGACATGGGTCACTGCTCCTGACAAGTCAAGGAGTCAAATTTCCCTGTGTAGACAATAAAGTGAACCTAAACTTTAAGGCTAATTATTTGCTAATGACAAAGTTAGTTAGCTGTGTATTGGAACTGCTAAGACTTTTGAACATAGTGGAGCAATTGTAGAGGGACAGGCTACGCAGAATACATGAATTCCAATATGTTTTTGAAAGCACCTTTAAGTCTTTAACCCCAGATTGCATTCGCTGTCTCACGTCATTTCCAACACTAAGCAGCCTTAAACACTCAACTTCTCTTACAAACCATTACATGTGCGGTTCTGATTCGAAAAGCATTATCCCTCGATGGCAGTAGGCTACGCATGTTCCATTGTCATGTAAATAGGGCTGTGGCTGCGTCTTCATTACCGCGGTTCACCCAGCGAGGGCCTTGAGTGCGGAGGGGAGAGCGCGAACAGGCCTAAGAACATGCGTAATGAGACAGAGCTTCTGACATATTGCTATTTATAGAAAGCCCCAGGATGTGCTCCCTCTCCACGGGCTGGTGCGTCGAGCCGAAGGTGCACACAGCTAATCCAGTCATGGCTAATCCACTCAATGCTACTGTCTGGTACAGTTGGAGATTACGCTCAATCAAACACACACTTTATTTATTTATTTATTTTCTACTTTGGATCGACGCGCAATGTCTGATTTAATGAATGGGTGCACTCCACAGACTGTCTCTCAGTGAACTGCCAGAACTAAGTGAAGACGGAGGCAGAATGAATGAACCTATATTAAGAGTATAAAGTTAACCTGACATTTGGCTACAGTGAAGAGAACCTTGGCGGTGCTGACAGCAATCACACGTCAACCACAATGTTCCAGGACAGAAATAGATAGCTCAGTAACAATTTCAGCTATTTTTGCTCCTTGTTCTAACTAAGCAGTTGACCAACATGTCTGGTTTTAAAGTGGTTGTACCTGATTTTTCACCGTGCAGTGAGCATTTTTTTGTTGTGATCCAGTACAGGTATATTGTAAAAGCATCTCTTGAGGTCAAAATGAGACCGTTGTGTGCTGTCTGCATTTAATTTTAAAGCATGTTATTGTCTGCGAGCTGGGAAGTTTGCATGCTTGTTAGCAAAACTTCATTCTAGCCTTTGAAGGTTTAAGCTTATAAACTCATTGCGGTAAGTAATTAGGACGTTAGGAACATGAGGAATACCTTTGGGCAGATTCAAACCATTTCAAAAGGAACCAGTTCTGTTTTGCATGTAATAAAATGGTAAAAATCAGATACAGCACCTTTAAAGATGGTACTTTTTGTGCATTTGAGAGTTTCATGGAAGAGCTCAAATGACAAAGAATCATGTTTATGTAGCTGGGGGTGCGTGTCTTGCCCAAGGACATTCCTCTTCGGGAGCTGGAATCATACCACCAACCTGCAGGTCAGAAGATATGACTGCTCTACTTAAGATGTTTAGGTCGAGAGTAGGATTTGAACCGCTGACCTTCTGATCAGAGGAAATGTATAGCTACCGTTCATGTCACATTGCTAATCGTTGTACTACTTTTAACCATTTCAGCAGGCTGCATCATTGTTCCTCTGTACTACGAAAAGACACACATAAGCAATTCATTTCTTGCATATCATGAAAATATTGCAAACAGTTAAACTTCTCAATGAAAAAATGTAATATAAATAGAACAATATCTGGATAAGTGTAATTCAGATTACATGTCTCAGCATTATCCTTACACTGGATCTGTTTTTCCCTTTACAAATCCATGACATTTCAGCAGTCGGCGTGCCCGCTTCAAGGCATCTGTAGAATCAGAATATGAAGATATAGCCCACACAATGTTTGTAGCGAGTTGCACATTCAGTGTTTTTTTAGTTGAGTAGAAGTGGGTTTTGACACACAGCAGCAATGTATACAAGGTTTTAAAGGTCGTTTGTTGAACAGAGATGGTGTACAGATATATGTATGTGATTGCAAATGTACTAACAAAATGTCATATGGAACAGTGCTGTACCTGCTACCTCTCAAGTACTGGTTTAATGAGTAAAAACTATTGACTGATGTGGAAGTAAGATCTAAGGCAAAAGAGGACTTGATGTTAGTAACACAGAACCTAATGTCCCCCATTAAAATAACTTGAGTAAACAGATTTGATTGTCACAGGCTGCTGGAGAAAAAAAAAAATGAATAAAGCAAGTAGTTGTAATATCCACATAAGTATTTTAATATTTGTCTGAATGGTATTTGTTGGTAACCATATCAACTATATCATATTTCAAAACACTGATGACGCGGACGACCTATTGAGGGATATAGCACATTGGTGAACACCGTAAATACATCAAATATGTGCATTTATAATGGGTTAGAACAGGGGCGTCAAACTCAAATTCACAGAGGGCCAAAATAAAAAATTGTGACTAAGTTGCAGGCCAGATGTGTCCAATGTGTGTGTATGTTATGTGTATGTTTTTATAGGTGGCATGAGTTCCCTTGTCCCAAGACAAATTTCCCCTAAGGGAGACAATAAAGGCTAATCTAATCTAATCTAATCAAACTAAATATTTATTGAAAAATTTCAACAATAGCTGCATGTTTTTCTAAAGGGGTGGATTAAACTTGAGTGAGGCGACTGGTAGCAGATGATAATGAGTGTTAACAGAAGTGGTGGGGGCCGGCGCCAAGACATTTTCAAAGAATTCTGGGATTCACAGTATTAGTATTCATAGTTCATAGTATTAAAAATATTTATATCGAGGGCCAAATTTGGCCTGCGGGCCTGAGTTTAACATGTCTGGGTTAGAATGAGCCACAAGCACTGTATTCATGCTTACATCCCAGGGCCGGTGCAGCCTATGTGCAGACTAGGCAGCTGCTTAGGGCCCCGAGGCCACCAGAGGGCCCCCAAGAGTCTATACATTTATATTGAAAATAATATATCAAGTTTTATTGGACACAGGGCTTGTGTGTTTACAGCAACCCAGATATCCCTCTAAAACATTACATATGTTTTATATCTATAATAGCAAAATATCTACTGCTGCTACATTTGTTTTTGAGACAACAGCTTTGTCTGTTGTTCTTGTGACTGTGGTAGTTGTGACATTCTGGATGTTTTCAGTCTGATGTTGGTCATATAAATACAAATACAGTTGGTCAAGGTGATTAGAGCAGAGTCATAATGTGTCAAATGTGAATCACCAATAGCTGAGGCAGGAAGCATCCACTGTCGGGGGCCCCAGAGACAAATTCAGCTTAGGGCCCCCTGAAAGCTAGTGTCGGCCCTGTTACATCCAATAGGACATAAAAAATATTTGAGCTAATGAGTTAATGTCAAA
This sequence comes from Periophthalmus modestus, assembly GCA_019594935.1. NCBI lineage: Eukaryota > Metazoa > Chordata > Actinopteri > Gobiiformes > Gobiidae > Periophthalmus > Periophthalmus modestus. The sequence goes on from JAIEZT010001214.1 coordinate 18,531,122, forward strand.
AAGGAGCTTATTATTCTTGTAATGTAACTGTAATGTGTATTTTTAGTGTGTGTGTGCACCTGCCCAGGGGCTGCAGATGGAAAGTAGCAGTAGCTAAATCCGGTACAGTTCATCTTTTTCTTTTATAAGATTAATGCATCAGTACATGGTCCCTGACAAATTAAAAAAATAAACTAAAGTAGATGGTCTATCCCAAAAAAACACAGGAGTGCACCTTTTGTAATACAGAAAAAGACAATCCGCCATTGAGCCAAATAAAAGTACACAAAATTATCTGCTGAGCCGAGCTAAGTTGCGTATTTTTCAGTTTGAGTTGTCAGTTACGTTTTATATCTTCATGTCAACATTAAAACCCAAATCAAATATTTGCTTTTGTCTTTTTGCCCTGTTTTGCACACTGTCACTGTAATGGCCGTTCTGACATTATCTGCTCAACTTGTACTGTCTCCCCTCTATCAGAGCTTGTTAATATCTCCATCCAGACACAAATTGCACCAGTGACTTGCACCGCTGCGTCTCCGGCTCCAACTGCACACACCATTATCTTGCATTCTCACTGGAGGACACCACCGCGCTTTGCTTATTAAACTGTGAAACGAGGTCTAGATCTTCTTTTCCTGTCACACGTGTAGCAACAGTTAGCGCTAAGAGGTGTCTAATGATTTGATTTAGTGCTAGCGCGCTCACCTGATTCGCGGCAGTTAGCGCTTGAACGACTGCACTTGTTCGGAATTGCCAGTTGAGTAGGGTATTGCGAGAAGTGAAAGCCTACCACATCTGTACGCATGGTGATTTCCCTTCAGTCTTATTTATGATGAATTTGATTTGATTATCTACACAAGTAGATACAAGCGTAAACAAGTGCAGACTTATAAATTAGGTTGTAACCTACGGATCAGGTAGAGCTCATGCACAGACCACAGGGCGAGGCAAGCGTGGAACGTCAATTAAAATGACAAATGACTTTAGCACGTTGGAATCGATAAAACGGCCATTAGCTGTGAGTGAGCGCAGGGCTTCAAGAGAAAGAGCAGGACGCCCAAGTGGAAGATTAAAGTTGACGTAGTTATAATTTGGTCCAGGAAATTCTTCAAGATAGATTTTACATCATTAGACTAGCGTCTTTCATGTAAACCCAAGAATGGCCAAAGTCTAATGTCTAATAGCAGCATACAATTTGGATGTAGATTGGGGAAAATTTCCCTTGGCACCACATTTAATTCACCAATGCTTTTTTTTCCCTCCATGTATTTGAGTAAAATTAGTTTTGCCACCTTACAGATATATTGTAAAGAATCTCTTGACATCAAAATAAGTGAGCTGTGAACCGTCGGCATCTCATTATAGATCAGAAGGGCACGGTCAGCGAGTTGTTAGTTGTTGTTTGCTTTACCGTCACTGCTAAACTCAGCTCTGGTCTCTGATTCGTGACAATTTCTGATAAACTGGTGAATAATTTTGGACCTCGTGGATCATCATGCTATAATTGCACATTTGAAATTGCAATATTCACCTAAAACAACAAACACAAATTCCCATTAGGAGCCGATGTTGGTGCAAACGTCATCACAAAAAAAAGCCGTGCAGCTATTGGAACCCTCAATAGATTTTTTTTTTGTTTTCATTTGTACCAAAATGACTATGCGATGCTGCCGAATTGTACCCGTATCACCAATTAAGAACGAAGTAAATAGAAAGTAGTGGGCGTTTACCAGGGAAAATGAGAGTTAATCAGTAATATGGCAGCTTGAAGATTGCTCAAAAACAAGCACAAATCACTCCAAATACAACATCAGTGAGTGAACAGTGAGGTTAATCAACTATAACATGGTTAAAATCTCTGAAAAGTTCTGCATAAGTCAGTTTTAAAAGCCTTGTGTTCAATGTTTTTTCCTATGTATTTCAGCAAAATTTGTCTTGCTCCAGAACAGATATATTGTATCTAATTATTGTGTGATAATCAGGAAGTCCATGTTAGCATGCTAGTTATTGTTAGATTTGCTGTCATGGCAAAACAACCGTCTGGCCTCTGAAAGTTGTGAAAAGTGCTTATAAACTCATTGTGGTGAATGATTAGTATGCTCGGAATGCATAAGCTAAATGAGGAATAACCACTGCAAAAAGAAATTGACTCTCCTGGATTTTTTTCACATGCATTTGAGCAAAATTTGTCTTGCCCTAATACAGATAAGCAGCTGTGTGTTGTCTGCATCTAATTAGAAAGCATTTTATTGTCCGATAATCAGGATGTGTATATTAGCATGCTAGTTGTTGTCAGCATTACTGTGACGGCAAACCCTGCGCTGACTTCTGAAAGCACGAATAAACTCATCACCGTCAGTAATTATGTGAGGGAGGAATAACTTTGGACCGATGCAAAGTGTGTAGAATCCACAAGTTCTGTCGTCACATTTTTTAAAACAGTAAAAATCAGGCGTAGCCCCGTTAAGTGATGAGGTCGAATGCGTTTTTGTTGATGCGTGACGATTTGGGGCTCACGCAGCAAGCAGAGCCGTGACCTCTGGAAGGACATGCCGCGCCCATCAGGCCAGCACAAGCAGGTAGGGTACGAGATGGAGAGCGTGACCGAGTGGAACTAAGACGCTTGGGAGAAAAACACATAATGTGCCTCATTTCAGTACACGCGTTGCCCATTAGAGGACGTGGTTACGGTTCATAAATTTTTCAACAGACATGACAAAAATGCAAAAACAAAATTGAGCTTTCAAGGGCAACCGGTGTAGGGCAATAAAGGCATGTGATGTGCAAGTCGGGGCGATTAACTGTCTAGACACATGGACTGGAATAAAGATCGTGCATGTAAATAGGGTTTTTGGTGTCATGACATGTTTAGACAGACATCCTGGTTTCATCCTGCGTTAACGATGCGCTATGTAACTTTTCTGGTTGAGAGTTCACATGCTTCACCTAATATGCTCCACAGTAAGGCATTAAAGCCATGAGGCCAAGTTACAGGTCACATTTATGGAGATGTGACTGTAAGACTGTAAGAATCCATGTTTTCAAGATATTTTGAGCTACATGAAAAGTGACATAGCACCTCTTTTGTCTAAACCAAACACTCGATTCCTGTGATGTGACTGCAGAATACATTTATAGATGATGATATACACTGCCAAAAAAAAAAAAGTTGTCCCCTGGATTTAACTAAGCAAATAGTACGAGCCTCCTCCAGTTGGTCAGGTCTAGGTTCAGCAACAGTCTGAGCTCAAAGAATGAGGTCAGCTGACTACCTGAACATACTGAATGACCAGGTTATTCCATCAATGGATTTGTTCTTCCCTGATGCACGGGCGTATTCCAAGATGACAACACCAGGATTCGTCTGACTCAAATTGTGAAAGAGTGGTTCAGGGAGCAGGAGACATCATTTTCACACATGGATTGACCACCACAGAGTCCAGATCTTAACCCCATTGAGAATCTTTGGGATGTGCTGGAGAAGGCTTTGTGCAGCGTCAGACTCGACCACCATCAATGCAAGATCTTGGTGAAAAATGAATGCAACACTGGATAGAAATTCATCTTGTGACATTGCAGACGATTATTGAAACAATGCCACAGCAAATGTGAGTCGTGATCAAAGCTAAAGGTGGTCCAACGAAATATTAGAGTGTGTGACCTTTTTTTTTTTTGGTGGCGACTTTTTTTTTTGTCCAGGCAGTGTATGTGCATCATATGTCTGTAAAATGTATTCAGCATGATTTGGTATGTAACATTTGTGTGAACTTATTTCGATCATGTGCTCACACGCCTGTACCATAATGCTCTGATGAAGACTTGCGTTTTCACATAAAAATATTCAGAAATCAGATGTGCTTCTGATTTATTTTCTGTCCAAATGTTTTTTTTGTTCTTGTGCTCATCTTATATGAGCCAGTGAGCACTACCAGCATTTCTACCAACTTTATGCACGTATTGGAGATTTGTCAGCAACTGTACAAAAGAAAAAGCCTGGAGCGTGGAGTTAGTTTGCTGAACTCTTGGGAGCGAATGGTGACTTTTTTGGGCCAACTTAAACTAAATACGCCATTGACCATCTGCTAACCTTCACAACTTTCGGGTTAGTCGGCCAACAGTTTTGAAATTAACTACTTTAACGCTTTGTCTAGGGGCTCAAGTTTGCAAACTAACACTCATACTCGTATAATATTATGAACCATAGTGAGTAAGAAGAGTTCTGTGCAATTAGAGCAAGTCACCATCCATGAGTCAAGATACGAGCTACATCTTGAAGCCTGTCGCACTGTGGCATTGATTAGACGGGTTAAGTGCATTGTAGGCTGTGAGTCAACTAAGTGGGAAACAGCTGCATCATCGTAATGTCAAATTAAATAGTGCTCAGATGTGGGGCCAAAAAGATCAACTTGGTTTCAGTGTTATGGAGCGTGTGTCTGTAATTGCACATCGTCAAGTCTCAACAGAAAAGCAATAGTGGTTCAAATTAAGTAGAAGTTTCCTATCAGATGTGCAGAGTAGCCAAAAATGGGACCTGTGCTTGTACGAATAAGGTTAAAAAATATTCTTATTCAAGTAGTAGTCCAAGAAATTACTCAGGTAAGACTAAAAAAAAAGTATTTGGGCAAATTATGACCTAAGAGTAACATTCTGGACGTATTATCTGTCAAGTTGAAGTTGATTTCATACAAAAACTTAAATACTTTGTCAATTATAGACTTACTCACAGTGGGAAGAGTAGCCAAAACTTTTACTCGAGTAAGAGACTTAATATTATTCAAGTAGGAGTAAACATATGGGTAAAAGGATTCAGTATGTACTATCTACCTCTGATGGAAAATAAAAAAAGAAATGGAAAAATTGAGCCACAAGAGTTTGAATAATAACATGGATTTTCCCGTTAGGCTTTGAGTATTATCTGACGGGTACTTTTCATTTTAAAGCAAATAGATTTTTGAAACAGAAGTACATTTGAGTGAGAGATGTGATCCCCAGAGTACGCCACTCCAGACGTATTAGTAGGACTTAATGGACTTGTCACATAACTGCATTTACACAACACTGAACAGGGCCTTTTGTACATGGAAATTAAAATGAGCATTTGCAGAGTTGGTATTGGTGTTCACATGCTCATCTAATTGGCTGATCATCCTAGTTTTGTTGTATCATTGAGCAATAGTTCTCCCTAATTTCTTGTGTGATTCCTGGCTCCGACAAGTTGCCCAACATCTCTCTTCTCCAGTTCATGATAATTATGCAATCTTACAAAGCCTGCAATTGGAGGCTATCACATGTATTACCAAGACTATTCCTCCAGCTGGGAACTCATGACCCAAGGCTGCTACCACCGAGCTTCTAAACGGCATAGTGTTGGCAGTCTGAGCATTGAAAAGACGAAGCTATATGGTCTTTAACAACACAGAAGATGATCTTTATAGTTTTTATGTTAACCTTTTTAAAGCAGTTATTTTATTTTATAGAGTAAAACCTCATTGAGATTAAAAAATGTCTTTACCAAAAAGTGTTCTGGCCAAGAGGCAGTGAAATTCACAGTCATCAAACAGACAGACAGACAGAGAAAACCTTGGACAATCAACTATACATGATTACACATCATCCAATAATGTGATGTGTAACCATGCAAAAAAAAAACAAAAAACACAACTCCAGGAATACTTTCAAAGAAGCAACGTGGTCAAAAGCTCAATTCGTAGTAAGTCAAGTTTGTGGTAGAAGAGGTTTGAAAAGTACCCATCATTCATCATTAACCTTGCCCTTCCTAGTACCTTCACATTGAAACTGAGTGGAAACATTGTCCAAACGACTACCTTTGAGACCTTTTGCACCCGGACGACTCTTGAGCAAATGATTGCAGTAAGTCAGGTTAGCACTCCATATGCAGACTATACTTTTATATTTTGTCTGTACCTGCTTAATCTAGATGCTGTACATTGCAAGTTGTCAAATATGCGTAGTAGTAGTAGTAGTAGTAGTAGTAGTAGTAGTAGTAGTAGTAGTAGAAATGTAAAGGCTATACACGACATTGCATTTTTAGGCTCTACAACCACCCAAACCACATAAAGCGTATAGAAAACAGCATTTTTTATTCTATATCCAGCACACTTAGACAATGTGAGAAATCTTGCTGTGTGTGCCTAATTACAACCGAGTACAGTTGTCTCCTCTCCACATGATTGTCAAGACACATTCACAGAGACACAGGAGAGGCAGACCAATTAAACACAATGAGCTCCATACATATTTACATTTCTGCTACTGACTGGGAAACCTGCTATGTGGGTTAACCCAAACATGTTTAAAGAAAATGGAGAGATTTATAGAGATGTGTTATACCAGTGATGATAATTAATGAGGGGTTTCTGGATTAGTTGTTAACATGTTTAGATCACCATGTTACCTTGTATTGTTCTGAAAATGCTACATTCACCAAAAGCAGTATTACATTAAAATGTTTTTTGTTTTTTTTTTGTTTTTGATGTCAGAGTGCCATCACAACACAATCAACATGCATTTCTCTAATGTCACTACTGAAAATAGCATCAGGTTTCTAAAGTTGGAGTATATTCTTGTGTATCATGCTTTTGTATACTTATGAAAAATGGCTGTGCAAGAGCCTGGGCATGAGTGCTGCAGGGAGCTTCCTTGTTACTTCCTGGTTGTGGGCTGAGCCTTGTACTAACCATAAGGTGGGTTTGATTAGTGCCCAGGAGAGATGGCAGGATCGCTCAAGCATGCACTCCAAAAAGTCAATTTTGCATAATACCCTTTCTTTAAGTTAAACATTCATTTGATAGCTATAGTGTGATAAATACATTGACCAACTGTGAGTCACAGCTTATAAGACTGTTCCATGGCTCTTATGTAGCTTTTGCTAATGTGTCTCTATAGAGGCAGATTTTGCCCCTGTAGTCATTATTAGGTTCCATTACGGAAAATCAGCATTTTTGAGTGTTAGTCCATTTTCTAATGGTTTGTCCTCACCATTAACTCAAAGTTGCATTTTGTTTGATGCCTGTTTGAGTAATCCTGTTATTGCCCTGCATTTAAAAAAAAAATCTACTGCACTTATCACATATTTAGATGCTGGGCATATACATAGGGTCAAATTTCCCATAGCCATGTCTCATAAATATGGTATGGTATGTTTTACTTGTGCAGGGATACATTAACCAAGACAAAAGTTAAAGGAAAGCTGCTGGTGGTAGGTTAAAGCATGAATGCTCATTTACACCTGTAGTCCCTGAGCAGGTCGGTGGATTTTAATTGTTTATTTTGATCACCTTAAACATGACATGTCTTCTTTTTGTCTCTGTGGGATCGAACATGAAATCATTGAATGTGTGCATGAACATAATTTCCTTGGAGTTATTCTTGACCATAAACTCTGCTGGAAGCCTCAGTTAACTGCTGTAAAAAACAAGATAGCCAAATCCATCGCAATTATGAGGAAATCTAAATGTTTGCTGGATGAAAGAACACTTTATACCGTATATTGTACATAGATATTGCCTTATCTTAGTTACTGTGTAGAGGTGAGGGGAAATACTTATAAAACAAATATTAATATTATATCCATTCTCCAGAAAAAGGCGATACGGATAATTCATAACGCTGAGTACAGGGAACATACAAACCATCTGTTTCTTAAGTCAAAAATAATCACATTTGAAGACCTAATTAAATTCAAAACTTTACAAATTGTGTATAAAGCACGCTACAATCTGCTCCCAAATAATATCCAAGGCATGTTTCAAATTAGAGATAATAAATACAATTTGAGGGGACAAATGAATCTTAAGAAACAGTGTGTTCGTTCTACCCTAAAAAGTCTGTTCATTACCCGACGTGGAGTTGATCTTTGGAATGAATTGGACGAAAGCTTAAAATGTAGTATCTCTTTAGTAAACTTCAAACGACTGTACAGGTTAAATATATTTTAAAACTTTGCTATTAAAGAAGGATCATAGTAAAACTGTGAATACTCATCAGTGTGGACCTAACTTTTTTATACAATCTTGCGTCTGCGATCAACAGCTGAATCATGTGATTTAGTTTAATATAGGGAGTAAGCTCTCACAAGTTTTTTTACTTCTGCTTACTCCTTTTGAGCATTGTGGAAAAAATGTGGATGTGCACTGTTTTGTCTGAACTGGCTTTGATATTATCTTATGCCTGCTCAAATAAACATCATTCATTCATTCACATGTGCCTACCTCACCTAGAAGACGGGTGACCATAACTGTGCGTTTACAGACACAAAGCATATTGGATTTGTACTTCACAAGCTCTTAGCCCAAAAGACTTAAATGATGAATTGCTGTTTAATGTAACGTTATGATGTCAAAAGGTGTTGTAATGAAGAGCACAGATTTGTTTGGCCTTCCTCTGAGCTATGAGGGAGGTTCATAGAAACTCTTGGACGCTCCACTTATTTTGCCTAAATATGTTGAATGAATCCAGTTGATACCTTTTTAGTGTGTTAATCATCTTTATATTTTTCCAGTCATTGTCCATGCATTGTAACTCACAAAAGACTGCTGTAAAGTGAATTATGCACAACATTGTGGTTACACCGAGGTCTAATTGTGAATGTATTTTTCACTGTTGTGATTGGTTGATTACTCTTAACCCTTTAAGGACTGAGCACATTATAGACCATTATAGCTCACCTAGACTTTTTTTTTTTTTTAGCCATAAAAATCATGTTAAAGGAAGTATCAGCATGAAGTATCATTTTGCCTTTTTTTCACACAGCTACCTCTATTTTACATATCCATTCTTATTTTTTCTTTGACGCATCAAATAACTGACTGGGAGAATCGTGGCGGCACCCGCAATCTGATTGGTCATTTTCAAGGGGCGATGTAAGCACATTACCGTAATGATAGTAACATATACAAAGAGCCCCATGCCTCTGCTTTGAGACGTCATTTGAATTTACATGAAGCACAATTGGTTGCGGAGTTACAGTAAAGTTTGGAACCGCGAGTCTATCGGCATCCGACACTAAAGGGCCAGTCCCTTAAGTTATATAAGGAGAGTAGAAGGGGCTGTACTCATACCTAAAGAAGGTCAGAGGGACCGAAACATTGTACTAACAAAAGTGAACGAAGAGGAAGACAGTGTGCGGGAGTCTTCAGTCTTAAACCCTTTCAGTCAAGTACCTCTCCTCCAACGCACCCGTCGCCCAGTCAGGTGTGAGTCTACAGAGACAAAAATACAATATATATAGATAAGTTGACATCATTTAAATACTATTCTAAAAGCAACATGCAGCCATACACATACACACATACATTCTTACCCGCTCACCTAATGCACATCATTCGAATCACATCCATCTCTAATGTGTACAAGAACGTTTAGATAACAGCCACTTCTTTGTCAGACACACAATACATGAAAAAATGTCATTCGTGATGGCAAAATGCCGCTCTGAAGAGGCAGGGCAGCAGCAGAGAATCAGTTCTACCCAGAATATTTAACAGCAACTACATTTATTCATCATAAAGCCGCAAACGCATACCCGGCTCACTCTTTGCAGCACTGAGCCGGTAGCTACCAAGCCATTTTTGTTTGTCAATTCTTGCTTTTTGAATACCAATAAAGGCATATATTTGCATTTGCACTACCACGGGCGCCATGTTTTTAAAAGGGTAAGTGTGTGGGCGTGGGAGATGTAAAAGAGGTGCTTTCGACTGCATGAGAAGAGACCATTTGTGTTCTCTCTGTACCTAAAATCTTGTTTACAGGCTGGAATAAGAAAACCATTGTCCAAAAGCTATGATATCAAGCCAGTGCAGCGTGACGGGTCGGCCAGTGGTGATATTGCGTGGGTGGACTAACAAATGCATTATTATCGATCTGGTCTATGATAAAGTATAATCGCATTTCGGCTGCTACAGAAACACTGTGCTTTAAAAACAGATGTGCACCGCAAGTTTACTACGAGATAGCGTCAAGTTTAATCTCTCCTCCAGCGATACATCTTAACTAAAGACAATTTAAGAATAAGTTTAAGAAAAGAAAATGGACACTGACTTGAAGCAGACAAATTACTCTTCACTCTAATCATCAAGATTCTATGTTGGTTTTGTTAGCCAAGGCAAGGCAAGTTTATTTGTATAGCACAATTCGTACGTCAAGTAATTCAAAGTGCTTTACAGAATAAGAAAGACGTTAAAATCACAATATAAACAAGTCAAAACATGAATAATCATTGTAAAAGAGTAGAGTGCAGAGTAAAAATCATATGCACAGCTAAAAAAAATAATGATAGTAGTTGGTGGATTCAAAAATTACATTGGCAAACGAACATCTTTAGCAAAAAGGGCGGTTAGCATTCCCTACTCACATCTGCCCGATTCCTGAACCGGGTGGAGTCTCACTGTGTAAATCTTGGATCTTTGTCATTCTAAATTATCAGCTCTGCAAAGGCTAATCCCTCCGCTATACTCCAGACCATATACCTCAAGTTCAATTAACCAAATCTTAAAAATACTCCATTGCGGCTCATGTTGGCCTCGTAGCATTGGAGGTTTAGTCAAATGTGAAGGATACATGATCCACTGGGGATAATGAAGTTCCCCTTGAAGTTTTCCTTATTAAGAAAAAGTAGGCTACAACTTTACGAACATCCGAACCTATGATGTCGATGTAGTTGCCATTAAACTAGTTCTGGCTCAAAGAACCAACTCTTTGTGGCAACTTCCCTTAGAACCCCCACGCATCCCATATCCACTACTGGGCATGTGTTATTTATCTTAGCATTAGTAAATCAAGAAACCAGTTTGGAGTAGTGCTAAATGTAGCGATGTTGATTAAAATGATATGGCAACAGTAGCAATACAAATCAGTTCTCAATCTTTCTTATTAACTTTGTGTATTTATTTTTATTTGACCAAAGCCGAAGCTTGAAATTGAAAATTCAAGATGTTACGTGATAAAAAAAATAACCATTCAAATCCAATGAAAAGTACTTTTTACTTTTCAGTCCAGTTCAAAAAGGTAGTGGTGTTGTACAGATGCAGATACAGAAGTACAGATACCTGCTCTCAAATGTAGTGAAGTAAAAGTAAAGTACCGATACCTAAAATTCTAGACACGGAGCTGTTCGGGAGCCGTAAGAGCCGGCTTTTCACCGGGAATCGATCCAAAAGAACAGATTTTTCACCATCACCAAACACATTTCACAAAATCATTATTTAGTTCGTCATCCATTTTGTTCAATTTTCCCCTTCATGTCAAGTCATGTCCAGCTTTTTTTTTTTTTTGACACATTAAAATCAATTGCACAATCATGAACTGTGACTCGATCCCCCAACGTGCACCAAAGGAAGGGGCTGTACCTGCTTCCTTCTTGCCTGAGCAGGAGGATGATAAGTAGCTCCGAATGCTGGAGAGCCCCGGCGCTGGCAAAGTGCGAGCTCTGCCAGTCTCCTCCACGTGGCTCATAACTCAAAACAGAGGCAGCAGACTGGAAGCGATGCATTTCACACACCGTGTTCTTATCGCTGGGCATCAAAGTCAGGCGTAATCCCAGCTGCATCACATCACTTTTTCCCTTTTTTTTTTTTTTTTTGTGGTGTAAATTGCAGCCGGGCTTGAGTGAAATGAGCTGGGCTCCCACACTACAGTCCTGATTAGAGCGCAACACACTGACAAAGACGTTGCGAGACCAGTGACGGGAGCAGTTTCTCTCTATGGCTAATCAGAGCCGGCCCACTGCCCTGCCGCTGTGAGGAGAGGGGCATACGGTTTCTTCCTTCTTCTTCCTTTTGGACGGTGAAGTGCCTGGGCTATAGTCGGTTACGTAAAGACAGCTGGAGGAAAACAGGATAGTATGTAGGACTCCAGGGAGGGTGCGCTATGGATTTTTTTGTCTTGCTGCTCTGGCTGATACCCGAATTTGCTGATACTGATATTAAGAGAATCTATTGACCTTATTACATGCCCGCCCACGTTTGCCTGGAAATCCATTCATTTGAAATAGAGGATTTGATAAATGTTTTGCTACTAAAATATATGCTCCGATTTCATGGAAGGCTTTAAAAACACTTCACACTGTCCATATAGAACTTATTTGCTGTCAGGATTGGTAGCCCCTGGTCAAAACTGCAGAAATGACAGGCCTCACTATGTAGTGACAGTTCACTAAAGTAAGTGTAACCAAAGTTATAAAAATGTGCAATAAAATATATATTCCTGTCATTGTCTGTCCGTAAAAGCACCAGCTAGTCACGTGATGTGGGTTCAGTCAGTTGTGTTCTTCGCAGCGTTGGTACAAGCTTCTTGTGCTTCTCTCTGGTATTTGAAAGTTGGAGAGAGGAGCCATGGATCTATTAAAATAACTAGATAGGATATTGCTATCTTAGAGCTGTCTTGATTTGGCTTGGTGGCCACTCATTGGTACTACAATGAAAATATCCCTCCTGCCCAGAAAAGATGTTTCTCAGAGCACATTGTATTCACAAACTGTTTGTGTTTGGCTGACGGGGTAACTACAGCTTTCACAAAGGTTGAATTTTGTGACAATTTTTAGCTATTTTCAGATCATAAACTTTTTCTCAGCTCAAAATCCATCTGTTGTCTTAAAAAATGCTTTTTAATTGGTAGCTCCGGCTATGCTCTATGTCCGCTCTAGCTTAGCTCATGCACCGATTGGTTAGAGCGGTCATGAACAAACATGTGAGCGATGTGAATGAGCCGAACTGGCATGCACAAGTCGGAGGTTTAAACAATGTTCTGAAATGCCCTGGAAGCATAAACATTATAATTTAGAATTTATGATTTATTTATTATGCCTTCCATCCTTTGCGGCCGTTCTGTTCCGCTCACTCTTGTCATGCAAAGTCTCATGGGGGAGAACTTAACTGTATAGTGTCGATGGGCAGGACAGGACCAGATGTACCCAGCCACTAAAGGCTAATGTACGACATGCACCATTGAACACGACCCATTGATTTCAATGGGTGGCCATGTTTAGGCCCTGGGGCTTGGCTACAGGACTGCTGTACAGGTTAGCTACGCAATCAACTGTTTTAATCTGTCTTTTATATTGTTTGTCTGTTTAAAACCATGCCTGTGCTGTTACGCTTGTAAAAGTCTCTTTCCACCACATAAGCTGGGTTCCAGCTGCGAACGGTTTACAAAGTGGGATTGGTGAGTCTGTTTGTCTGTTGTTATACTAAGGGCCGTTAGCATCAGCCTTAAAGTCTACTTGTTTTGTTTTACCTGGTCTATTGGAAAAGTGCATTCAAATGCTAATGTCACTCATTACGGCCATTGTAGCTTTTGTGTTTGTTAGGCTAAAGCTCTAAAGGCCATATTGACCCAGTTTAGTGAATGTTTACCAGTGCAAACTTGCTATTGTTTTCTATGATGTATTTATTCAATGCACCATAAGCAAAGGCGTATTACTGAAAAGTTGTTTGCACTGATATAAATACTACTTACTGTGAGTATTATTTTAAAGTGTATACACTGGACAAAAATACTAGCTAGTTTAATTACTGAGATGTTATTTATGGTTGGTCCTGTCTGTCAACACTGGCCAGATGCCCATTGGGTATAAAACCCCTTGGATGGCGAGTTAGACCAGCTTAGAACCGCTAGAACCAGAACCATGTCACTGTCACTGCTCATCCTTCTATGATCCTGTGGCTTGTTAGAGCCAGTCATTCCCCACACTTTTTCACGCTGATCTCTACTCACACAACCCATTTTATGTGGTTATGTACAATTCAAGAACTCTCTGGTTAAACTTTGGACACTTGCTCAACTATTATTCATTACAGTGGACTGTGAGTTATAGTGTTTGCTGTTGTTGCAGTATTTTGGTGGGGCGAAATTGCACTATACTATTATTATTGTTGCTGATTTTGTGAACTGTGTATTTATTTGTGAATAAAAAACTGTAAAACTTCTAATCAAAGTACTTGACTATCAAACCTGATAAGATCTGCAGATCTTGTAAATGTTGTGTACATGTTGTATGTCTTCGCTTTAGCACTGTAAATATAAAGCACAAGCCACAACCCAAATTTCTGTCTGTCTGTAGTATTATTGTCATGCACCTCCGAGAGCCGATACCTTGTCTTCTGATTAAGCCCATGACCCCTTCTTTAACTATTCTGGCCAGCAGTACAATCTAAGTATATACTACATAAGACATGTATTTCCCTTTGTTATTAATTAAATAGTTACTAAGACTGTATAATTCCTAAAGCAGACTAATTATGCAAAATCAACATATTAGAGTTTTGGGGGTTTTTTTTATTAAAAAAATGACCTTTTTGGTTTTGATTAAAAGCTCTAATTTTCTTTAATTGCTTATTTTCAAGACGCCATTTTGCCCATCAACACTCACTCCTCTATATTTACTGCTTTCTTCAATTTTATTTTCTTAATTGGTGGTGTGCGTAGGATTTGGCAACATTTCATAGTCATTTTGGTACAAATGAAAAAAAAAAATCAAAAAACAAATCTGCTACTTGTAACCCAGTCATTTTCCCCATTTCTGCTTTATTCTGCGTCCCATGGCTAAGGTTAAATATCGCGAGATTTCGCGCAAGTATCGCGGGACTTCGCGCACCCCCGCGAGACATGCGCGTGAACTTATTTTAATCATGGCCACCCGCGGCGAGTCTCATGGTGTTGTGGGTCCGGGGCGTTCCGAGCTGCTGCAGGTAGGCATTTTCCCCTTCACAAAAGTTACTACTTACAGTTATAAAAATGCTCTGAAGTAACTGTTATGCCTGCGATCTTTATAGATGCCCTCTTGCTGTGCGACATCGTGCTATATTGGTCATATTAAGGAAGGAACTGGTGAGTTTCAATACTATTTATGGTTCGGAGCTAACATGCTAATTGCTAGCGCTCCTCTATATTGTTGTATGCACGGACCTGTTAGCTGGTGCTGGCGCTAGCTGCAGTGATCCCTTGAACAACAACTAAGGTGCTATATTTATTCTGACATTCTGTTTAAACTATTTAAAGCTAAAGATACTCTGATAAATGGTAACTTTTCTTTTTATATGAGTACTCTGGATATTTGTTCATGATTGTTAAGTAACTGAAACATGATTGTGATGTTATGAACAATATGATGATGATTTAGTGCCAACATTGCACATATTGTTTATTTATTGCTGGTCCTGCTTTATACAGGCCAGGTTCCAAGATACGATGGCGAGCTAGAAGGCCTCGAACCTAGACCCAGCCGGGAGTGCACGTGTCCGCCGGAGTGGTAGGAGGCGCTGCAGCCGCTCCCCACATACACAAACTCACGCACACTCACCTCTGGATTACATTATGGGTCCTGAACTTTGAACTTTGAACAAACTCTGCACTTTGACCTATTTGCAAAACATTTTCTGGACTCATTAATGAACTATGTGCGTGGATTATGGACTCTGATTGCACCTCATGTCTACACTTTTTCTGAACGCGTTGGACTCTCACTGACCAAGTGACATAAATAAGTGCACTGATTTTGTATATTTTGTAAATACTGTTTCAACCACTGTAAATAATAACACAACTGAGCGCTATAACACCGTGTCTGTTCCTCATTGAGCACCTCACTTCCTCCAAGACGAATCTAGACCTTCTGAGACTAGCCCATTACAACTACACCACTACACTATTGTATTTTATTATTATATTGTTGCATCATATATGCTACATAAACGTGGCGAGCTAGCCAGGAGGAATTGAGTTGTTTAATGTGTATTTGTGTTTATTGTTTACTTGATTGTTTACATTTGAAGTCCACATGTCAAAAATGGATGTGTTCATGAAAAATGGCATCAAAATTCCCAACGCTGTTTTGATCGAGGGCATAACAGAGACGGCAGGAGATGAAATCCTTGATTTTCTGAAACAATATGGTTCTATTAATAAGAATATAATTATTCGTGAACCCAAGTCAGAATTTGATCAAGCGCTCGTAGTTGAATTCACAAGTGGTTCAGCTCTAGACTCTTTGCGTCCAATTTTACCATACACTTTTGTCACTGCTAAAAACATAGATACGTTTTGCATTTCCGAGCTATCGCCGATCTATACAGAGCACTTTGCTAAAACTGCAACAAAATCATATCTGTCGGATTTACAGGAAATGGCCCAACTGTCTGGTGTTGATTACGCCGAAGTTCTTAAATCAATGATGACTCAGATTGGACTGTCCATCGCTGACCTCCACCCTGCTGCTCCTGGAGGGGAAGAGTCAGCTACTGCAGAGCCTTGGGCACGCCGAACATCAGAGACTGAAGAGAGCTCAGACCATCTGCCACCAGCTGCCACTGCTCCTCCTGTAACCACTGATCCAGCTGCTTCAAGACTACCACCGGGGGTGAGGCGCACAATCTCTGCTGCTGATGTTAATCCTCCTGAGGTCCAGCGATATGTGGTAGAACACATTGTGAAAAATGAGGAGGGCGCAGTACATTATCAGAGGCTCAGAGCATTCTCAGGACGGCTACCGAGACCTGCACATGAGTCTGACTATGAGGCATGGAGAACAGGAGTCGACCTGCTTATGAGAGATCCATCTGTATCTGATCTCCAGCGCTCTCGGAGGATAGTTGAGAGTCTTCTTCCTCCGGCGGCAGATGTGGTGAAGCACTTGAGTCCCGACACAATGCCCACAGTGTATCTGGACACTCTTGACTCGGCATACGGAACTGTTCAGGACGGAGATGAACTGTTCGCAAAATTTATGGACACATTTCAGGACGCTGGTGAAAAACCATCTGTTTACCTCCAACGACTCCAAGTTGCTTTGAACGCTGCTCTGAAAAGGGGAGGAGTCACTGAGTCTGACGTTGACCGGCACCTGCTAAACCAGTTTTGTCGTGGGTGCTGGGATAACACCCTAATAGCTGAGCTCCAGCTTAAGCAGAAGAAAACTCATCCACCCACTTTTCCAAAGCTGCTGCTTCTCCTGCGCACAGAGGAGGACCAGGAAGCCGCCAAAGCTACGCGGATGAAGCAACACCTGGGGTCTGCACGTCAGAAAGCCACCGCCCATGCTCAGGTTGCTCGCCCTGATCCTGATGGGGGAGGAACAGTCGCTGCTCTCACCACCATTACACAGCAACTGGCGGAACAACTAGCTGACGTCCAGCGACAACTTGCTATGCTGACAGCTACTTTCAAAGATAACACTTCCAAGCCTTCTTCCTCCAGGTTGCTCCATGCAAAAGGAAAATCCACGGTCCAGTCATCACGCCAATCTCCCAAACCCGGTTATTGCTTCCGTTGCGGCGAAGATGGCCACATTCGTCCACAATGTGAAAATGAGCCGAATCCAACACTTGTTGCCCGAAAAAAGAAACAGTTCTCCAGAAACCAGAACTCCTCTCACCATTTAAACTAAGTCAGGTTCCTGTCGTGGGACAGACGGGAGCCAAAGGTGACCAAAACCGTCCCCAGAAAGAGAGAAAAGGTGTTACATGTGCTGAAATCTCACAGTCAGCAAAGAACATGCCTAGGCGACTTCCAAAGGGACTGGTGGGCTCAGTGTTCCTCAGTCATCAACATTGCTGGACAGAGCCACCATTGTCTCCTGGATACTGGTTCACAGGTGACCACAGTTCCAGTTTCTTTCTATAACCAGACTCTCAGTGAACAACCTGTGAAGCCACTTTATAACTTACTTCAGGTGGAGGGTGCAGCCGGTCAGTCAGTGCCTTACCTGGGCTATGTGGAGATGACAATCACATTTCCTAAAGACTTTTTGGGAGTAGAATTCAATGTCCCAACTCTTGCCCTGGTCGTGCCGGATGCCCATCTTGATTGTCTTTCGCCTGTTTTGATTGGCATGAACACTCTGGAGCCTTTATATGAGCAGTTTCTCTCCAGTGATGTCTCCAACTTCCAGCCAGCCACCCAAGGTTACTGTGCAGTCCTGAAGCTCCTGCAGCTGAACCATCAGCAAAGCCAAGTGGGCAGCGCCGGAACTGTGAGGCTGCTGAGTCAGACCCCCATTTTAGTTCCAGCTGGTCGGACTGTCGTCCTGGAGGGCTCCGCCAGAGTAGACCACTCATCTGCAGTCCAGTGGGCTGTGGTTGAGCACCCTACCTCACCACTTCCTGGTGGATTATGTGTTCAGAGCTGCCTCATCACGCTCCCACCTCGTGCTCCAAACAAAGTTCCTGTTGTCGTCAGAAACGAGTCCGAACAAGACGCTCTCATTCCTCCCATGACTGTCGTCGCAGACATTGCCGCTTCTCCGACCATCTTGTATCAACAAATTGTAAACCACATGCCAACTCAAACGAAATCTCAGAACAACACTTTGGAGTTCAACTTTGGAGATTCTCCAGTACCAGCTGACTGGAAAGAGCGAATAACATCCAAGCTAAATCAAATGCCTGAAGTGTTTTCACATCATGATCTGGATTTCGGCTGTACGGACAGAGTAAAGCATAACATCAAGCTCCATGATGAAACACCTTTCAAGCAACGAGCCAGGCCAATACATCCTCGCGACATTGAAGCTGTTCGAAGCCATTTGCGAGACCTGCTCGAGGCTGGCATCATCCGGGAGTCAGAGTCACCCTTTGCTTCCCCGATCGTGGTGGTCCGTAAGCGAAATGGCGATATAAGACTGTGCATCGATTATCGGAAGTTAAATTTGCAAACGGTGAAAGACGCCTATGCTCTTCCGAACCTTGAGGAGTCTTTTTCAGCTTTAACTGGCTCCAAATGGTTTACAGTTTTGGACTTAAAATCTGGATATTATCAGATACAAATGGACGAACCAGACAAGGCTAAGACCGCCTTTGTGACACCCTTAGGGTTCTGGAGTGGAACCGAATGCCGCAAGGGGTAACCAACGCCCCCCAGCACATTCCAGAGGCTTATGGAAAAGTGTATGGGGGACCTTAACCTCAAGGAAGTCCTTGTGTTCCTCGATGACTTGATTATCTTTTCCAACACTTTAGAGGAACACGAAAAGCGGCTATTAAGAGTTTTGTCACGTCTTAAAGAGTTCGGGTTGAAATTGTCCCCGGCAAAATGCAAGTTTCTTCAGTCCAGTGTGCGTTACCTCGGACATGTGGTGTCTGAGAAGGGTGTTGAAACCGACCCCGAGAAGATATCCTCTCTCAAATCCTGGCCAGTTCCCCGAAACCTCAAGGAGCTACGATCCTTCTTAGGTTTCGCAGGATACTATCGGAGGTTCATCAAAGACTATGCCACCATTGTGAAACCGCTCAATGCCCTTACTCGTGGCTATGCACCAGTCCGCCAGTCCACTAAAAAGAAAAATTTAACCGTGAAGTACCTTGACCCGAAGCAGTCTTTTGGAGAAAGATGGACTCCAGAATGTCAAATTGCTTTCACTACTGTGATTGAGAAGCTAACATCTGCTCCTGTGCTCGGCTTCGCCAATCCAAAGTTGCCTTACCTTCTCCATACGGACGCCAGTACAACCGGGTTGGGAGCCGTCCTCTACCAAGAGCAAGATGGTCAGCTCCGGGTCATCGCCTATGCAAGCCGAGGCCTGTCTCAGAGCGAGTCTCGATACCCGGCTCATAAACTTGAATTTCTGGCCTTAAAATGGAGTGTTACGGAAAAGTTCCATGACTACCTCTATGGTGCAAACTTCACGGTGGTTACAGACAATAATCCTCTTATGTTCTTACTTCTGCAAAACTTGACGCCACCAGCCACAGATGGCTAGCTGCATTGTCCACTTACTCATTCAAGATGCAATATCGTGCTGGCAAACACAATTATGACGCTGATGCTCTGTCCAGGCGTTACCATGCAGAAGTTCCAGATGACAGTGACTCAAGAAAGGAGTGGGAGGCCATTCACCACCTAGCAGAACAACTGTCTGATCCAGGTGAAGCCGCAGAAATCGCTCCTGACATCGTCAATGCCATTTGTCAGAGCAGTCTTGTACGAGCATTCCCCCACTCTGAGTTCAATCAGTCTGACGTCACCCTGGTCGAGTCACTGACCGTCTCTGCCGAAGTCATCCCAGCGGGGTTTGCTGATGAAGAGTTGCACGGCTTACCTGTACTTCCCTCTTTGACACACACTGAGTTGAGGGAAGAACAGAGTGCCGATCCCGCTCTCCGGGAAACCCTCCACCAGCTGAAAACAGGAGAGAAGATACCCCCTGCTCTCCGAGAAGAACTTCCCGAACTCCCTTTACTGCTACGGGAGTTGAACCGGTTGGAGTTGGTGAATGGTATTGTCTACAGAAGAAGACAGGAAGAGGATAAAGTGGCTCTTCAGCTAGTTTTGCCTCCAGCCTTGCGTTCTACTGTCCTGAAAAGTCTCCACAGTGACCTGGGGCATATGGGCATAGAGCGGACTCTTGATTTGGTGCGGCAGCGGTTCTTCTGGCCGAAGATGGCAGCCAGTGTAGAGCACTTCATCAAGACCTGTGGCCGGTGCATACGACGTAAGACTCCGCCTGAAAGAGCAGCTCCACTGGTAAACATTCAAACCACTCGCCCGTTAGAACTATTGTGCATGGATTTTCTGTCACTTGAACCGGACAGCAGCAATACAAAAGACATCTTGGTATTAACGGATCACTTTACAAAGTTTGCCGTCGCAATTCCAACTGCAAACCAGAAGGCAAAAACAGTGGCTAAGTGTTTGTGGAACGAATTCATGGTCCATTATGGCATTCCTGAGCGCCTACATTCTGATCAAGGCCCAGATTTTGAGTCGCGACTGATCAAAGAGCTCTCTGTGAGGTGGCTGGGATCAGAGAAGACTCGAACTACTCCTTACCATCCCAGGGGAAACCCTGTCGAACGCTTTAATCGGACTCTTTTGAGCATGCTGGGGTACGCTCGAGAACAAGCAGAAATCCAAGTGGAAGGATTACGTCAAGCCACTCGTCCATGCGTATAACTGCACGCGGAATGAGGTGACGGGGTTCACACCCTATGAGCTCCTGTTTTGACGACGAGCGCCTCGACTTCCAGTTGACCTAGCTTTTGGCTTGCCAGTGCGTGAATCACCATCTCCATCGCACTCCCAGTATGTAAAAAGCCTAAAAGAGCGTCTCGAAGAGAGTTACAAACTTGCATCCCGAAGTGCCCAAAAGTCTGCTGAAAAGAACAAAAGCCGCTTTGATCAGCGTGTAAAACCTGCAAGTCTGGAAGCTGGCGACCGCGTCCTTGTTCGTAATGTCAGAATCCGTGGAAAGCACAAACTTGAAGACAAGTGGGAACAGGATGTCTATGTGGTTGTGCAACGGGCCGGAGATCTTCCTGTCTACGTTGTTAAGCCTGAAACCAGGGATGGGCCTACTCGCACGCTCCATCGCGACCTTCTTCTGCCCTGTGGGTTTCTACCAACCTGTGCCACTGAAGACCTTCCAGAATCTACTCCGGTTCACAGACCACACACTCGCAGCCAGAGTCGACAAGCTGCCTCCGCTGATCTTGATCTGGGAAGTGAGGGAGAAGAGGATGCTGACCTCGTCATCCTTGACCATTCCCCTCTACCACCCATGGAATTCATTGTGGAGAGAGCCAGTGAACCTGAGCAACTGCCAGCGACCAATGCCACTGATTCCATTCCGCAAAGCCCACTGCCTAAAAGCCTTTCTGAACATCTTCCACTTGCAAATCACTTACCTGAAACCAGAGGACCCTTGCCAGCCGCTGCTGAAGATCCATCAACGTCCAGTAGCGAGTCTGATACTCCTGAGGAAGCCGTTGAAGATGTCCCTGAAAGTAACTTACCTGAAAATGTCAACTTACCTGTCAAAAGAGAAATACTCACCAGTGTGTCTGAAGAATGCCCACCTGAAGCTGAAGATCCTGAGACGGTCCAATCTGAGTCATCCGAGGGGGATGTAGGGCTAAGACGTTCAGGTCGTCACCGCCAACCGCCTCAACGTCTTCAGTATTCAGTACTGGGTAACCCGCTAATATCAGTCGTCCAAGCCCTATTTCACAGCCTGTCTAACGCTTATGCTGAGGCCCTTAGTCATACCCCTGCAGCAGACTCTTTCCCTTGATTATGAGTTGCGTATAGTTCCCATGCAACGGGGACGTGCATGATCTAAAGGGGGGAGGGTGTAACCCAGTCATTTTCCCCATTTCTGCTTTATTCTGCGTCCCATGGCTAAGGTTAAATATCGCGAGATTTCGCGCAAGTATCGCGGGACTTCGCGCACCCCCGCGAGACATGCGCGTGAACTTATTTTAATCATGGCCACCCGCGGCGAGTCTCATGGTGTTGTGGGTCCGGGGCGTTCCGAGCTGCTGCAGGTAGGCATTTTCCCCTTCACAAAGTTACTACTTACAGTTATAAAAATGCTCTGAAGTAACTGTTATGCCTGCGATCTTTATAGATGCCCTCTTGCTGTGCGACATCGTGCTATATTGGTCATATTAAGAGGAACTGGTGAGTTTCAATCTATTTATGGTTCGGAGCTAACATGCTAATGCTAGCGCTCCTCTATATTTGTATGCACGGACCTGTTAGCTGTGTGCTGGCGCTAGCTGCAGTGATCCCTTGAACAACAACTAAGGTGCTATATTTATTCTGACATTCTGTTTAAACTATTTAAAGCTAAAGATACTCTGATAAATGGTAACTTTTCTTTTTATATGAGTACTCTGGATATTTGTTCATGATTGTTAAGTAACTGAAACATGATTGTGATGTTATGAACAATATGATGATGATTTAGTGCCAACATTGCACATATTGTTTATTTATTGCTGGTCCTGCTTTATACAGGCCAGGTTCCAAGATACGATGGCGAGCTAGAAGGCCTCGAACCTAGACCCAGCCGGGAGTGCACGTGTCCGCCGGAGTGGTAGGAGGCGCTGCAGCCGCTCCCCACATACACAAACTCACGCACACTCACCTCTGGATTACATTATGGGTCCTGAACTTTGAACTTTGAACAAACTCTGCACTTTGACCTATTTGCAAAACATTTTCTGGACTCATTAATGAACTATGTGCGTGGATTATGGACTCTGATTGCACCTCATGTCTACACTTTTTCTGAACGCGTTGGACTCTCACTAACCAAGTGACATAAATAAGTGCACTGATTTTGTATATTTTGTAAATACTGTTTCAACCACTGTAAATAATAACACAACTGAGCGCTATAACACCGTGTCTGTTCCTCATTGAGCACCTCACTTCCTCCAAGACGAATCTAGACCTTCTGAGACTAGCCCATTACAACTACACCACTACACTATTGTATTTTATTATTATATTGTTGCATCATATATGCTACATACTTCCTTGTGTGTGGCTATTCAGTGGACATGCCGACAACTGCGCCTATCTTGGTTGTGATGACATTTGCAGTAACGTCAGCTCCCATTGGGCACAGCAGTTTCTAACATGGAAGTCAGCAGACTGGTCTCTTTTGTTACGTAGTTTTAGATGAATATTGAAATACATATTACAAACTATAACAATGATTCACAGGTGTCATAGATTAAAACTACAGAGCAGACTCTCTTGTTTAGTGAACAGATTTTAGATTTGCCAACTACATTTATGCTACTTAAAAACAAAATGCTCAAGTGAACCTACAATTTCATCATGAGCCTTTCCATATTGATACTACTGTGCAGTTGTTATTGTCTCTGTAATACTAATATGTGATACTAATCAGGTTTTAATACCTTTCTCATTATTGTCCGTCTGGTGTTGCTCCATAGACAAGATATTCCTCTGTTTATAATTAAAGCCCAGGGAGCGGGCTTTTGCGATGCAGCCTCACAATTTCATAAGCATTCAAGATGGCGGCTGCGCTGGATCAGTCATTTGGTGCCGTGCTTGACTTTGTTTTTAATTACTCAACACGCAACTTCATTAACTGCTTGTTTGGGATTGTGGTGAGCAAAAGTTTACAAAATCCAAACCCAACTTGGTCTGTTTGCCATTTTCTTCATAAAAAAAAAAACATGACAAAGATTGAGCATTCTTCCCTGCCCCCAACACAAAAACATCCATTATCTGAGGTTAATTGCTCATTCTGAAGTTGCCCTTAGGTGTTTTTTGCAACAAATTAAAATGTCACTTTCATCGCGTTTTGCTGCTGATCTACATTGCGATACCGCCGATTTCGCTATAGATAATCCTTAATAAAAAAAGACAGAAATGGCTTAAGACAATCTGCTCCGAGCCGCAAGATGTGTAATTAGCTCGTATCGCTAAATCTCAGTATTCTCTCCGAGTATGACTTCTGCTCTTTCGCTTCCATAAAGTCGACGATGGCAAGAAAAAGAGCGCATTACAAGCTACGCTGTTAATTTTACTCTTCGTTTATTGCCGGACCCCATTAGCGACAATAGACTTTTAAACAGGCTTTTAAATAGGCTTAGTAGCTCTCCAGATGAGCAGTGTCAGGCAGCCGATTGTAGCGCTGATAAATGACAGGCGGACATACAGGGCAGGAGTGTATGGCCCGAGCTGTCACCATGCACTGATACTGATACCAGAATACAGGCTGTTTATAGCAGCTAATGGAGCCGCACAGGAATACCCACCTGAGGCCACGGGCAGGCTTTGCAACGGCTCCCGCACACTGTAACTAATGATCACACCATATTACAGCGGCTGTGAGCACCGCCGAGCATGAAGTCAACTGTTGACCCAAGCTCAGATGAAGGAAGCAGGAGCTGATCCCGGCGTGCTCTGGGCCCCGGGTGGAAAACAACCTGTGCAGCAGAAAAACACATTCAGGAGCGCGGCCTCATCATTTACTGCCGTGTGGAAACTTCGGCAGAGAAACTAGTTTGGATTAAGTTGGTGACATTTTCACATGTTTTTCTAGCTAAAAGATAACACTAAAAAAAAATGCAGTGTGCCGTGGTTAAGGGAAGTAGGAATTCAACTAGGGGTTGCATGATTTGTCACAATCGAATCAAAATCGCACAATCCTCAAATCGCAAAAACTGCAATCATTTAGGTAATAAAATATCCATTGCAAAGAACAAAAAGTCCTATCTTTGTATAGAAAAAACAGACCTCTACAAACATGCACTGAAATGCACGCAATTCCCATACATTTTTATTTAAACAGGGGAACCCAATGAGAGCACTTGGGCCCTCCTGTTTAACCCTGGAGAACCCACGGGGTCAAATTTGGCTGCAGTTAATTGTTGCAAATGAAAAAAAAAAAAAAAAAAAAAAAGAAAAATGTCAAATTTCAATTCAAAAACTTCAAAAAGCCCAGGGTGCCACTTCTGGCCCCTGCATAGAGACACTTAGTGGATGAATATTGAACTAAAATGAGCCAGAGTGATAGTGACAAGACGTCTGGCCTGTTGAGATGGAAAACTACCCAAACAAAATCGTCTTCTCAGCAAACCAGCGGTTGGTAAAATTGTGTTTATTTTTGTTAATCTATTTAGTAATAGCGTGCAGAATGTCTAGAAGTACATTTTATATTATTTTTGGATAAATTAGGAAGCCCAATGGGTCAAATTTGGCCCTGATCCTAAATTAGGGAATAAAGGGTTAAATTGAAAAAGTGTATATTTCAGTGGTCAGTGAACTTATAGCAGTAATTTAATGCTATGTTCATCATTTTCCAAAGGAGAAAATGGTTCTTGGGTTCTCCAGGGTTAAAATACAATACAAACAGAAAAAAAACTGACAAAACAAGTCATATAAAACAAACATATAAAAGTGTGAGTATAAAGTTTTGTTACCAGATTATTAAATTGCGATTGTGTCCCCAAAGTATCGAGTTTTTCTTTTCCTTGGAGTGTATTAGTTTAGCTGTTCAAATTTCAGTCTTCTCTGATGCTAATGCTACTCTTTAAAATGCGCACTCTATACAGAATCCTACTACACATATCACAAATAATCACAATTGTAATTTGATTTTTTCCCCAAAATTGTGCAGCCTTAAATCCAGCTCTGTGTTAATAAAATAGGGATAAAACCAGATTTCATGCCACAAAAAATCACGAAACAAAATTGCCAGAGGATACATGAAAAAAAATTATCCAGAGAGATTTTTTACTGTTTACTTTTGGATTGGACAAAAAGGGGTTAAGTGCTGGTAGGTTACATTTGTTCAAATTCCACTTCAGTTCTAAAAAGCAGAGCTAAAAAGACAGTGAAAATATTAAATACAACTTCAAGCTTTTCCATATTGATACTGCTGTGCAGTTGTTATTGTCTCTGTAATACTAATATGTGTGATACTAATCAGGTTTTAATACCTTTCTCATTATTGTCCGTCTGGTGTTGCTCCATAGGCAAGATATTCTTCTGTTTATAATTAAAGCCCAGGGAGCGGGCTTTTGCAGTCCCACAATTTCATAAACATTCAAGATGGCGGCTGCGCTGGATCAGGCGTTGGTGCCGTGCTTGGCTTTGATTTTAATTACTGAACACACAATGTTATTAATTGCTTGTCTGTGGTTGAGGTGAGCAAAAGTTTATAAAATCGAAACTAGCTTGGTCTGTTTGCCTATTTCTTCATTTAAAAAAATAAAACAAAACATGACAGATGGAGCATTCTCCCCACATTTTTTTAAGTTCCTTTTTTTGTTCCAAAAAGCAAGTGCTAAAACGACAGCAAAAATATTAAATATGGTAAATCCAAAATTGTGAAGTCAAAATTGTGAACTTAACCTCACAATTTATTCATAAAAAAAAATGATGCACAAATATTTTCTTGTCTTGTGCCCAGATACATGGAGCAGCATATTATAGTGTCAGTGAAGGTCACACTTGAGTTTTTGGTGTTGCCGTGTTGCCCACAAAAAAAGCCCATTCACAATAACAGTAAAAGTAGGGCATTTATATCTGTGTAATCCCTCAGTCATCCAGGTCTGATCGATAGCAAAAGACGAAGTTTAAATCCGTCAACTGGACAAATAGTTGTAAGAGTGAAGACGTTTCGCTGCTCGTCCAAACCGCTTCTTCAGTTCTGGTCTCATACTTTCAGACAGTATGAGATTCCTGTCTATTTCAAACCCACAAACACTTTAAGACAGAAACTGGTTCACCCAAAGCACAAAACTCCGAGCCATAAACAAAGTAATGTGGTCTACTCCATTCAGTGTAGTGAAGAGTGCAGTGAGTGTTATATTGGAGAAACTAAACTGCTACTCCATAAGAGGATGTACTCGCACCGGCGTGAGAGCTCCTCTGGACCCCAGCCTGCTGAACATTTCCATCTCAAAGCCACTAACCACTCCTTTGATAGTGAAGTGGTGAAATGGTTTGAGAGGGGAGTTAAGAAGCAATTTTTGTTAGGTAAGATCATGAGTTCTACAGTCAATAATTTGTATTAGCATGTTGTTAGAAGTCAAGACATCACCGCACTTACGAAATATTTATTTTATGTTCACGAAAGTAATATGGTTCTTTTTAAAATGAGAATAAGAGGAAAAAGTAATTGAAATCGTGATTGATCAGTCAATACAAGGAAAGATATTTTGTATGAAGTATGAAGGCTGCTACGCCGTCACTAATATCATTCAGTGTGTCATTGACAAAATGATTACCGCTAAAACTAATGCAAATCCCTTTCACATTCTGGTACTGTATCCATAGCAGCACAGAGAGGACAACTGACCGCAGCCTGTATCATTCTCATTATTCTTTTCACCATTTCCATTGGGTCTATTGCTGTATTATGTATGCTACTGCAGCCTTTCACAAGCTTCAAAAAGGGAGCCAGTGAGGTATGGAAAGGCAATTCAAATATCAAAAAGGTCTCTTATTATACTGCTTAGCCTCATAAGTAACAAAACCAGGCAAAGCGGAAATATAAAACCGGAAAAGCAAACTAAAAATAACAAACAGCGCTATGGTGTAAAGTTTAATTATGTGATGAAGAAAAGTAGCTATATGGCAATGAGGTTAAAGTAGTATATGGTAGGTTGGTGCATTGACTGATATGTCTTGATTAAACATGAGTACAAAAAAAGCAAGGCAAGAAAATCTATGTATTGATAGATAAAATGCATTGCCGTAACAGCCCCAGCAACTGCCAGCTCAGTGCTTGTTATTTAATTAAATCTTTATTTCATCTTTATTTATCCAGGTAGGTCGATTGAGAACCAATTCTCATTTACAACAACGACCTGGTCAAGAGGCAGCAGCACAAGGAGTACGCACTAAAGTAGTAGAGTGAATATAATGCATAATAAACATACAAATAAAACAGCAAATATATATATAAGACTATTCATAAATCATTCAATATCACTTTTTGTCCCTGAGGTGGAATTTAAGCACAATGAGAAGTAAAATACAATAATAAACTTCCCACATTTTGGTGCAGAAAGCCTTTTGCATTGTTGTAAAAAGTCAGGTAAAAAGCAGGGTTGCCATGGATACAGGAAAAACAAATTGTTCAAATCACACAATCCACTGGTCCTTAACCTTTGTCCTTTGAACTGCGCATGCTGCACTTCTTAGCTGGTTTTCAGTCCCCAAATGTTAAGTTAAAAATTTAAGATAAAAATTCAAAAAGTGTTAAAACTGCTCAGTGTGCCAACCGGTCAGCCACAAGAGCAACCAACCACGACCATAGCAACCACAGAAGCCATTTTTTTTTTACAATATAGCGGAGTATGAAAGAGACCCTTAAAACAAGTGCACTCATCAGAAACTACTCTTAAGGAGGATTTAAATGCAGATAAAGGGAAAATAGACCCAAAGAAATGCAGTAACCATGGTGATAAAGTCACTGGAATGCAGTTATTGTTTGGAATATTGAGAGGGGAATGAACGTACTTAGGGGTTTCACCAATGATAGTTTTGTAAATGGAATGATAGTGGCGAGAATGAAGTGATGGCCAGTTGACAAGAGAATACTGATTACACTGATGAGTATTAAAGGGAGCAGCAGTGACAAAACGGAAACAGGAGTGATAGATGACATCAAGTTTATGGAGGATGGTTTTTGAATCAGACCTGTAAATTATATCACCATAATCCATCATAATTGTTAATTTTTGACTTGGCCTTTGTCATAAGAGGTATAATACTCCCTACAACAGAAGCATAGGCAGAGTGGACTGGACTAGAATGGACAACACTATCACAATGTCATATGTCCAGGTGGTGGATCTTGTACCGATGGTGAATAAACTTCTCCTGTGTTAGAACTCCAGCCTCATGTCTATTCTTACAACTCTCAGACTATTGTTTCTTTAAAATATTGTTATTAAAATACGAGAAATTATCCAAATACTTACTAGTAAGAGTTAAGATAATTAGTTGTAGAAGAAAATGACTGAGAATTTGGCATGTGAGAGGGTACTGTTTGTTCAAACTTCCGGTACAGTGCATTCGAGCTCATTGACTATATACTGTACAGTTGAAAACCAGAAAAGCCTGAGAACACCATCCCAACTGTGAAATACGGGGGTGGCAACATCATGTTGTGGGGTTGTTTTGCTGCAGGAGGGGTTGGTGCATATCACAAAACAGATGGCATCATGAGGAAAGAAAATCATGTGAAAATACTGAAGCAACATATCAAGAAAGCAGCCAGGAAGTTAAAGCTTGTACGCAAATGGGTCTTCCAAATGGACAGTGAACTGAAGCATACTGCTAAACTGGTTACAAAGTGGCTTAAGGATAAACAAGTCGAAGTTTTGGAGTGGACATCACAAGGCCTTGATCTCAATTCTACTGACCATGTTATGGGGGAAACCTGAAAAGGCATGTGCGAGCAAGGCGGCCTATAAACTTGATCAGTTACACCAGTTCTGTCAGGAGGAATAGGTCAAAATTCCTGTCAACGACTGTGATGCTTATGGAAGGACCCAACTCATACAGTTTAAAGGCAATGGTACCAAATGTATGCAAACATCTGATTTAAGTAATGAAAAATTGTCCTTCTCACATTATTCTGGCATTTAGCAAATAGAAATAATTTTGGTAAGAATCTTAATTGACCTAAAAACGGTTGTTTGTCCTTTTCATGTCTGCACTCCACAGTAAATGTCAGATGCACTGTACTTTATTTTTTTTTCCATCTAGTAGAAAGTATAAATTGTTTTACAGGGGCTTGTGAAAAGTTTCTCTAATAGTTGGCAGCTGTTGTTTTTCAATTGAAATCACTCCCAGACGTCCGCCGGGTAAGAGCATGTCCCATAAGGGCTACCATAGACAGTGACATGCTGTGAGATGTGGAAATGCAATTTGTGCTTAAGCCTGCAAAGGTCATGAAAAACACCCCAAATGACAAAGTGACGCCGGGATTGCAATCATTTTTGTTCGCAGTCAAAGTTAGTAAAAACTTCTACATCTGTGGTCTTCTCATAACCGGGAGGATGATGGCAGTTCAATTCCAGCTGCCAGTGTTGTGTCCTTGGGCAAAACACTTCACCCACATTGACTAAATTTGCATATGGTGTGTGAATTCATGATCGGTGCTAGTCAGAGTCTGACTTTGTCTAGCCAGCTGCACACTTTTCCCATACTATACATATACATATACGCACGGTCCAATTAAAACAAACATGGCTGCTTAAGAGGAAAGAGGAAAATGCGATAAAAACTGTTAAGCAAAGGGGAGAAAACTTTGATTTCATAGGAACATAAATGTCCACTGTTCGCTATGCGTCACAGGAATAAGCGAGCGTGATCGGTCGCGTCATCTGTGTAAGTTTGGACCGAGTCGTGAGGGTGGGAGCGGTGATGAGACCGAGAAACTTGTGTATTCACGTATCCCGCCTCGCCAGCGCATTTCTATTGGGAGAAATGTTTCGCTGCTAAAATATTATTAGAACGTAAGATGAAACTGTTCAATATTCATGTGCAACAACAACCCAACAATACAGCATTTCTCTGGGAGGCTTGGAAACTGCTTTTCAGTTTTTATATAGAGCGTATTTGCTGGTAAGATCAGCAACTTTATGCAAAATCATACCGCTGGAATGATAAGGGCAGCGTCTGTAGCAACTTCTCGAATAAGGTCAAAAGACAATCCAGAAAGAACAAGTCTAGATCCTGGGTGGGTTGGAGAAACCATTGTTGCAGATCGGCAGTTACATTTCTGATAAAAGTGTTCAAAAAATGTGAGGTATCGTAATTATTATTGTTATTAGGTCATTATTATTAATATTTTGTCCTTTAAAAGCTTAAAAAAGAGAACTTGTTTATTGTAAATGGTTAGTTATTCCTCTCTTACTTTTCTAAGCATCCTAATTATTCACAGTTTATTCACAGTGATTGGCTTCTGAAAGTTATGACAAGTGATTATAAACTCGAGCAGAATTTGCGTCACGATGATATTAACAACAACTACCATGGTAACTGCACATTTCCTGATTCTCGGACAAGAAAACAGTTTATAATTAGATGCTGACCGTCCGCAGCAGACTATTTCAGGGCCAAAATAATATATCTGTACTGGGGCAAGACAAATTTTGCTCAAATGCATGGGGGGAAAAAAGTGATACCAGCTCTTTAAGTTGAACATAAACTCCTTTGCTTCCCGCCCCTTACCTGTGCGATGCATCCATGTGTACGTCAGGCTCTAAAACTGACAGCTGATCTGACCTTATGGCGCACATTTTCTGAGCTGTTCATTGAATAAAACATTTGGTTTTCCTGAAGGACAGCTCCACTGCCTCTGTCATTCAGTTGCAAAGATAAATGTCAAGAGATTCTGTCAAATGGCTTTTGCATGTTTACATTTTCAGACTTTCTGGTTAAATCAATAGCCCGGCAGATGCACAGCCAGCCTGCACTACTCATTTACCAAGTTTTCTATAACCTAAACAGGCGAAAGCTTTCTCAATATGTTCTTACTTTTGAAATACAAGCTAGTGATGGGAGTTTCAGCTCTTCAAATGGAATCCTAAACTTTTGGATCTGTTTATTTCAAAACGCTTCTTTTTATATGTATTTATATCACAGAAGCCAATGTGATAACTGTTTTTGTCTACAAACTAATCATACAGAGAAACGACCAAGGCTAAGATTTGATTAAATGGTTTAGACGAATGAAAGTGGCAAGTGGGGGGTGTCTAATCATGCATAAGATAAATCAAATGTTGCACTAAAAAAGTAGACTATCATTATGATGCCATGGTTTGCGCAAAAAGCTCTGACTCGCGTTGTCTACTCTGCTTCTGTGTTGATTCAGTGTAAATCAGTGTAAAAAAGCACACAATTTGGAAAAAGAAGAAATGAAATGAGATCCAGTTAAGGAAGCGTTCCAAAGAGCCGACTCAGTCATGAACGGCGCGTCACTAAATATGCGCAAACTTATTCAACCATCCAGCTCTAAAACAGCATCACTCCTGTAAAAAAAAGACAGAAAATCTATGGGTCCATATACGCTTAAGTCCAGAAGTCAGCCCTCACCGCCAATGCGTAATATCATCCGGTGACAGCAGAGGCTCAGGATATAAATGATTTTCTGAAGTGACGATGAAGACCTGACAGTCGAAGAGGCCCGGGCGTGATCGTAGGTAATGCGGGAAATGGCATCCCACTGCAATTCCCCACAAACACAACCTGGCTCTCCTGAAGGACGAACTAAATGAGCCATAAAACGCAACTGTGAAGGAAACGACGCTGGGGTTTTCAAAAGAACAACGGCAGATGTACTATGCCATTTGAGTCTGTAAAGGGTACAAGCTCATAATATTTATTTATATGCAATTTCCTGCTGCGTTAGAAGTTGTAAAATGGAACTGCTTGACCTGGAAAATAAAGTGTCATGTTTTTTTTTTTAATTTTTATTATTTTTAGGTTAGGACAGAACTATCAACAGAAAAAAAAATGCTGTAATAAACACAAAATAAAACATAAAGAGTTTTTTTTTTTAGCTTTTTACCATGAACATGCTTGAAGAGGTTTTATATGTCATCCATGCATGTTTGGGTAATCTAGTGATCTTTCTGGGGCTCTTTTTGAACCCTCCTCACAGTTAGCAGTACAATTCTGTCCAATGCTCCGCCCACAAGCCTACGTCACGCGTGCTCCCAGGCAACGATTTTCCAAAAATATACAAAACAGCACTCTACAACTTCACAAACCTGGTCCAATGTGCAGTAGTTTCATTTGCGCTTTGGAGAATGATGTAGATAAACATGTTAAAGTGCTGTTTTTGGCAAATATTACATTTTTCAAAACAATAAAAGACAACATCTAAATATGTAATCTGTTAACAAAAAAAGAAAAAGAAATGAAAATATATATATAAAGTGCGATGTTAACTTTTCATACGGTAAAAACATTTCAGGGAAGCACACAGTAACACAGTGTTTTGTGCTCGGTGCAAGAATCCCGGACCTTCTGAAGCATTTCTGTGTTTGTGGTTGCTTATCTCAGCACGCATGCGGCTGGCAAGGAACATCACCTCTGACCCTAACCATGTTCTGAACACAATAATAACACTTTTACCCTTCGGGCGTCAAATTTCATGTGCTTTTAGACAGCCTTTTAACTGTGTGACGTAGAGGGGATGTTATTTTTACTGCATCCATCCACCACTGTAGGGGACAGGCTGACGTTATTAGGCGGGTCAAATGCGGTCGTACGTTTGATTCTCAGGCCAGATGGAGTCTTTCTGTGTGCATGTTTCCTAAGTGTGAGTGGGTTTTCTGGATACTCTGCCTTCTCTCATCAACCTGTAAAATCTACAATAGGCTAATATACCAGCTAAGGTCCTGACCCAACCTACTCCAGACCTGGAGATGGGCCCAGGGGCTGTACTGTTCCTGATGGTTTCCCCAGACCTTTCGATGGATAGGGACAGACTTGCCCTTGAGCAACAAGTCTACCTCAGCTTTACATATTTATTTTTCAGACTAAACGGAATTTTTTTTTTCTTAATAAAATAATAGCAATTTTGATCATATTGTGTGGATAATCAAGTTGGATTATTTTGAATCTGAAGATACAGGGATTTCACTGCCCAAAACTGAAAATATGCTGTCTTATAGTTGGTTAACAATTAATCTTCCTTTTATTCTTATTGAGTTGTGTATGTATATGCACTGTAAATGCCTTTGTGTATTCAGCACTCTTTAACACTATTGTGATATGGTTAGGAGCAGGTGTTGTAATGAGATTGACCTCACGGGGGGAGTACTTTAGAAATGGCCACAGAACCCGTGTGACGTTTCAGACACATTTGACGAATGATGAATTACTTTGGCCTTAAACCAGTGGTTTAATATTTTACTCAGGCATACAACCAAAGCTGACCTATGGCCACTCAAGAACTCATTTAGGACAAAAGTGCAAACTTGTATCTTATTTTCAAGGCCATTATTTTGGGGTACATACATTTCTAGAGAACTGTGCTGTGTCATTTAAAATCAATAAACTCTATGTATCATGTATGTCCCGGTGGTCTAAACAGAATAGATAACTTGCTTCTAAATATATGTATTCACTATAAATAAATTAAATTTGAATAAAATTTAAACAATAAATTATCACCTACTCAATACTGAAGTGCAGAACACCCACCACCTCTAAGTGAGCAACAATATAAAGATACATTCCAGGTATTTTCAAATATATTATATTATAACACAAGTGGATATCTTTACTGTGTTGGAACATTTACTTCCATGTAGATGGCTTCAGTTATGTGAAAAAAATTGGGTTCTCTATTGTGGCATTGGAAAAATCAGCAGCATAAGAGGAGTAAAATCTGTTTCACAGTGAGTGGAATAAGAATTCCACATTTCCAAAATAAGCAATGTACCCTCGACTGAGAGTTAGACTGAGTGCAGTCCAAACCATTTGGGATCTTTAAGTCTGCATCAAAGTGCTCAGAGGGATGCTGATAAAAAGCTTTCAAGAGTTTCTTTCAATATTAACATCCAAATTACTCACCACTAATTGATGACACAAATCGGTTACCTTACATGGTTTGAGCGAATAGCTTGTTGGAACTTCAAAGAAGAAATTATGCTTTTTTGTTTTTAGTGATGAACACATGCAGATCATAATTTTACAGTTTGTTTATTTTAACTCACATATTGATCTTAAATGAGTCTATTGTCTTTCAATTCAAAACCCTGAACATTTCTCTGCTGCTGGTCCCACCACTTCAGTGGCAGTTCATTGTAGCAAGCAGCAGATTTTCAGTCACAGTGTTTTGATTACTGAACAATGGAGCTCACGTCGAAGTCCTCTCTGGTTCTGTCAATTAATTTCTCATTCATCTTTCCCACATACTTTTCAAAAAATTGTAATATTAAGAGGAACCAACTATATGGTAACTAATACTGTACTGTATGCAGAAAGGTTTCATTAACATAGTATTAAGGAAACCTTCCGTTTCAGAAACAGATTTGTTTTTTTCCTTCAGAAAGTCTATGGGAAAAATGATTAGGAAATTTACTTGCAGAACCAAGCGGTATGTGGTCGCTGTTAAGCTTCAATTTAGCTATGTACCATGTATGTACTATGTTTCTCAACCCCATGTTTATGTCTCAGAGTCTAAATTTTACACAAAAAAACCCTAGTGGTGTAGAAGGCAGGTGCAAACAAACAAACTCAGGCGGCGAATGTCGAAATCAAAGGATTATTCACACATGCATGAATCATTCCAAATGCAACTCTCAGTACGCTCATGATGAGAGAAAACTGTTATAACATGGTTAAAAATAAATGGTGCATATATCTGCATATGCTCTTTTGAGAATGGTCCTGAAGTTGACCTCAGTTGCTTGTGTGCTGTTGTGGGCTGTGAGCTAAATTGAAGTCATCTTCAATTGTTCAATGGAGAGAGCAGCAGTGTAGCCAAGTCGTGCTGTATGACGTAATTATCTGCAAAAATTACAGTGTGTCAAGAGCCTAAGATAAATAATTAATAGAGCTCTGGGTGCAAACTTGTGTCATGACATTGCATAAGCTTATCAAAAGAATGTCAAATGCAAGCTATCATTAAAGCCCAAGGTAAGTGCATCCAGGAATTTTTTAGTCCTAGCTGCTAATGCCAGTGGTCAGTGTTTTGTTTCTCAGCGTTTTGAATCTTTAGCCTGGTAGCATTTTCATCTAACTTTATGACTGCAAGCTGAAAAAGTATTGAACTTTTCTCATTAAGGGCCATATAAAAACACTGAGGACCGACTGAGGGTCATAGACTGGTCGCCAATACAGTGAATACTTCAAATCTGCGTTATTATTACAAGTTAGACTGAAACACTAAACCTTTTTTCATGCTTACATCCTCAATGAGACACATTAATGTTTGATATGGGCTTGTTAAAGTAGAAATGTACAGTGAAAAGTACTGTTTAAGATAATATGAGCCAATTCACCTGGAAGCTTGAGGGCCAAGAAAAATTGGTCTGAGGGGTGCACGCCTGCTTTAAACCATGTGTTAGTAGTTAAATAACCCATCAACTGACCGGTGATGTAAACTGTAGTAGTAGTTGAAAAAAGTAAATGTACATGTAACTTTGCAAATGTAATATTTGAGAATTTCTGAGCAGAAAAAAACCCAAGACCAAGATTGCAAAATAGGACTTTCAGCTGCAAGACGATTATAAGTTAGTTATTTTATTGGCCTCCCGTAGGAGACATTTCTTTGGAACAGGGGGAGCTACTCAAAACATCACCCACGTACAAGCGTCTCACAATCTCAAAACATGTCCAGTCCATTATATCTTTGTCTCTGTCCCACTGTAAAAGACCCACAACCTACGTTTTGGAGCTACGCCACAAGTAACAAAGGCCTATGCAGTAAAGCTACCACCTGTAAGTTCATTTTATTCATTTTTTAACCAGTAGATGGCAAATATAAAACTTTAGCCAGGATAGGTAACTTGAAGATCGGTCGATGATAACGAATTTCGACTTTAAGAGGAATCGCTAACCACTGTCCCATCATGTCTTCTAATCGGTGCCTCTTGAAACGTGTGATCACAGGACGAGATTTGCTGAACTATCAAAGTTCTTTTCTCCATCTAGAAATTTGAAAACTGCCACGCATTCACAATGTTGAATCAGACCACATTTCATTATGTATCCAATTTAAATAGCCCAGTAGGACGTAATTAGCCAAAATTACACGGTGAATTGCTGGGCTTTAGATAAAAGATTAACACCATTCTGGGTATAAAATGTGTCGTGATATTGCATAAGCTTATCAAGAATCCATCACGAGAGATCATCAAAGCTAAAGGTGAATATTCTGGGCAAATTAACCAGGAGTGATTCAATCTTCAAGCAACAAATACAAAAAAAAAAATCTCTTCAAAGGCTGGCACAAGTTTTAGTTCTGATTTTTTCTCTTGTGTTGCATGGTCAGACTTCTGTACCCCCTCCAGTGATCTCTGAGAAGCATTATAAAACTAATTGTACTTTCTTCTGTGGTGGTCCAAAGTTATTCCTGACTTTCCTAACACATTCCAAGCATCCAAATTATCCACTGCAGTGAGGTTATAAGCAAAACATTCAGAGCCCAGAGTGAAGTTTTGCTGTCATTATGCGAACAATAACTAGCATGCTAACAGCACTACTTCCTGGATGATAAAAATGCGTTAGAATCAGTTGCAGACAGCACACAGCAGTCTCATTTTGACCCAAAGAACTGCTTTTACATCTGTGCTGGGGCAAAACAGATTATACTTTTATATTTAGGCCACGTTATTCCAATTTTTCCATATTTATTTTTAAATGATTACTTGGTTTGGTGCGGTTGTAACTGGGGTTATCTTAGCAACAGGTTTGATAGACAGTGTTGCTACAGGCTCGCTCCCTTACAGCATTGCGGGTGGGAAGGGGCTTTACCTTCAACAGCCTCGGATTGGTTGCTATGATACTCGTATGGAACTTTGCTTCAAATGCCAAATTATAACCGCTAGCCTCGATACGCTTCATTTGACTGGAGCCACACGATATGGGCGACATTACACTCACTTAGTCCACTTCTTTATACAGTCTATGGCAGAGGTCCTCCAGCTTTTGTGCACCACGGACCGGAATAATGTAGATTTTATTTTCACAGACCGGCCGTCTATGCGTGGCAGATAAACATGGAAAAATAAATTAAGTGCTTAAAAAATACAACTCACCATACCGCTGAACTGTTTGTTACATTTAGCCTTCTTTTTCTTGAAGGTCGTAGGCTCCTCTTCTAGTTCCTCTGTTGGCCTTTTCCCCTTTGCAAGAAAAGCTCTCCAAACACTTTAGTTTAGAGGACAAGATGGTATAGTATGCTTTTATTTAGACAGGGACAGTGCACGACATGACACTGACCTTAAAAAACAAGAAAGATGTGTGGTGCCAGGTTATAGCATAAATACTAACGTCCACCTGTAGTCCCTGGACAGGCTGATGTTGAGTAAGAGTGACAGTTTGGTGTAGGTGGATGAAAGACTTGTAAACATATGGTACAAACATGAAAATACACACAACTCACCCCTCAAATACGGCATAAAACGTTGAGTTCACACACACAAATACACAACCATGCCAGTTTATTCACACACGATCACTCAGTTTCAGGATATAACAGTGGTGATACTGTCTGGGTTTCTGTCATGAATCTTTAGTGTGCATTTATACATTGATTCGAGACGCTTTAAGGCTGTTTTGCAAGCCTGCGACCAGCTTGTTATGCAGTACAGAAAAGAGCATCTCTAGCACTGATATAATATACTTGCCATTTTATCATATGGATTTCTTTCGTCATTTCCTATCAGGATTTTCATTATATATCTGCAGACAATCTTATTATGTGTCATGTGGGACGGGCGAAAGTTACATCGGAGAAGATGCGGTCGCTGATAAATTATGTACTGTTTTTGTACGACCCAGTAGCAAATGCGTAATGGTACTGGTCCCTGGGCCGGTGGTTGCGGGCCACTGGTCTATGGTCACATCATAACAAGTTTTGGCCCTTGTTAACATTATGGTTGCTAGGTAACCACGTATGTCATATCAGTTGCCCGTGTCCAACTAGGAAGTAAAATTATAATCTCCAGCAGTATTACAAAAGTGGAGAAGACTAGGCACTTTAATCAGAACTACGCTAATTTAAGACAGATAAACAGAAGGTGGCAAATAACGTGCCTCCTCCAGAATGTTGCTTTTGGCTGTCATTGTATTCTCCTCCATTCAACCGACTCCTTTGTAACGACCGCGTGTTTTCGCATGTGTCTACTTTCCCGAGCAGCTCCTCTAACAAACCCAAGTGGGCAAGATGACACACCACAACCGAGACGATAGCAGCTTTTTTCTAAGACGCAATTATCCTATTCAGATTTAGTCAAACAACATGCTGTCTACCATCGAAAATCATGCATTATGTAACTCGCAGCCTTTTTCCTGTTTCTTTCCCAGCACAGACATTTGGGTGTTCTCAACAAAGCAGAACGAAAATATTGAGACAGAGCTATTTCATCAGTTGGAAGCTGTTAGCGCATGTGTGCCAAAGCAGGGCCAGTCAAAGTGCCACAGTGAATAATAAAGACGAGCCCTCGCGATCGCTTGCCTGAAAAAAGATGGCTGCTTCTTCTCAATGCTGGCCACATCTCTCGAGAGAAAGTTCCAGGTCCATTACAGCTCAATGACTCCAGATGATACTGGGTGTTAGGCGGTACAACTGCTTGCCAATGTGATTCAAATGCATTTACTTTTGTGCCTGTTTTGGTAATACATCAACAGACTGAATACAGAATGACCTGACCAGGGATGTTTTGTGCTTGAAAATGAATAGGATGCAGTGAAGTTTAGCTTTAGCACAGAAGCGACACAGCCTCGAGCAGCCCACACTGTAAATAATGACTTGAATGTGATTTAAAGAACTACAGTGTAACTTTTAAGCCCAAAAATGACACTGAAACACGTGTAAGAAACATGGGTCCCTACTTTGAGCTTGATTAGATTTAATATTCCAAAAAATGGCATAAAAGTAATCTATCCCTATTGAGAATATAGAGAGACATATTTTGCATGTATGGACAAAATATGGACTCACTTTTAACTGAACTTGAAACAGAACGATCAATTTGTAAATGTCTCACATAGGACTCGTTTTATGATGCTTGGTTTGTGTGTTATTGTGTGTTATTGTCTTGTGTCTGTGCTGGTGCTGCCTCTTGGCCAGGACACTCTTGAAAAAGAGATTTTTAATCTCAATGAGTTTTTTTATCCTGGTTAAATAAAGGTTAAATAAAAAAAAATAAAAAATGGAGGGGGTGGGTTTAAAATGTAAATAATGGGGTCTGTGCAATGAATGTAATGTGCAATTATGGGAAGTGTCAAGTGAGTGGAATGTGTAATATTTTAGATGGTGCAATGAGGGGAATGAGTGGAATGTGCAATATGTGGGATGTGCAATGAGAGGAATGTGCAATATGCTGGATGTGCAATGAGTGGAATGTGCAATATGCTGGATGTGCAATGAGAGGAATGTGAAATAAGTGGAATGTGCAATATGCGGGATCTGTAATGAGTGCAATATGTGGGATGTGCAATGAGGGGAATGTGCAATATGCGGGATGTGCAATGAGTGGAATGTGCAAAATGCGGGATGTGCAATGACAGGAATGGGAAATAAGTGGAATGTGCAATATGTGGGATATGTAATGAGTGCAATATGTGGGATGTGCAATGAGTGGAATGTGCAATGAGTGGAATGTGCAATATGTGGGATGTGCAATATGCGGAATGTGCAATATATGGGATGTGCAATATGTGGGCTGTGCAACTATGGGAATGGTGCAATTTTAATTTGGACTCTTCTGTGACCCCAGCCCTCGGGACAACAGGTAGAAATTAACCTTTGGCTATAATCCAGCATGTTTATGTTCATGTCTGACATGTCATGTCTGTTCATTAACATGCTTTGTCCCAACCAAATAAATAAACAAGTAAATGTTCCAAAGTATGGTTTTAACTTTCGGTTTCAATGGAATCAGAAAGTTAACAAGTTTTGCTTTAATTTTAGTATTTTTGCCTCAAGATCATGTGACTCGTTTCCATATTTTTCTGACACTTACATTATTTTTTGTTTTATTTATTTTAATTTTTTCAGGCCAGATTATTTGCCAATAGAGTAAGAAAATATGTTATTGGCACATTTATTTTCTTATTTCAAGCATTCAGTTACACAAGCAATTAAAACTAACACAGTGTCACGGCCCCACGGTGCCATGTTTTTAATTAATAGTAATGTGTGTTTTTGAAGGTGACCCCTTTTATAGGATGCAGCAGGGCCCAGTGCATCCTATAAAAGGGGCCCGCCTCCTACACCCTGAGGCTGCTCCTCTGGCTGGACTCCACCTGGCCACACCAGCAGCTGCTCACCACAACTTTAGCAGCAAAATTTGCACATATTTATTATACATTTTTCGAATAAACACTTGAAACCTCTGTTGCAGTAACATGAGCCAGCCTGTAACACATAGTCAAAAGTACACAAATCTCTTGTATATTCTGAATTCAGGTCATTGTAGATACTCCAGTTTGCAGTGCAGTCATGTTCTGAACATTTGGTTGAGCACTGTTTGAGTCTTATGTTAGTGTAGAGGGAAATCCTATGTATGCATGCCGAGATGAAGCGCAGGGGCGTGTGATACTCACAGCTGGATTTCTAACATTGAGTCGCTCTCAAGAGACAGGAAACACTGTCACAGGGCCTACATATTATGCAAAATGTTTTTTTCTTGTCAAAAAATATACCTGTGAATATTTTTCATTTTAGGGCTATACAGAAGTGTTTGATGCCATATTGTGAAACATCTGAGGTAAAGCTATAACATCTCTGAGGGCAGTGCATTCTGCTTTTTGAATATAGTAGTTACCATAGCAAAATGAAAATGAAATTCAGTTGTTCATTTATTCTTGTTTCTGAGTACTCCTCTGTGTGTATTTGTTAAGATTTTGTAGTGTTTTGTTTTGTGTGTTGTCTTTAGGTTCATATGAGCAAAAATCCATTTCCTGATTTCTTTGTCCTCTATGAGTGTTCAGAACTTTAAACCTCAATATTTCAGAACTACTCAGTACTCAGATGGAACGTTATAATGTAATGTTATAATGTAATGTTATAATGTAATGCTGTATTCTTGCTAGGGTTGTCAAAAGTCTCAAAAATCAGACTAATCAATATTAAAACTAGTATCAAAATGTAATACTCACTTGAGCAGGTATCGATACTAAAAAGTCTCATTCACAGGACAGAAATTTACCTTTCCTGAATAGATTTAGAGTGATCTTGAGCTGTATCAGAACAAATACAAGACCACAGAGACTAGTATATGCCCACGGACCACTATGGAACCCACCTGGACGAATGAGGGATTACAAGATATAAAACTGCACGCTAACATGCCACATATCATTGTGGTATTGGAATTGGTATTGAGTATCAAGTCTATTCCTTAGTATCAAAAGCAAGTTTAAATTTTTTGTTTCATGACACTAATCCTTGCCTGCTGGATGGCCACTTGCTGGTTATAAAGCAGTGCTATTTTGACACTAGATGCTTGTTTTTCTGTTAATATTAATAATTCAGTAGATTTTCCAGACACATCAGTCAGTTTCTGCTAAAACGTTATAAAAGGGTGACTCAAACTAATACTTGTATACAGTGTGTTCTGACTATAGCATGGTTCAAACAAGGCTGTAAGATTAACTGAAATCAAACGGAAATTGCAATTTGAAAGGACAATTAGTAAATCGCAAAGGATCCAATTTTTAAAGTACCATATTTTCTCAACAAAGATCAAATATCCTGCCTCATTCTGCATAAAAACAGCTAACCCTGTCGTTTAGATCTGTAGAAACATGTTCTGAAATGTAATTCTTGTATTATTTTGCCAGTTTCGGCTATTTTCTCTTTGTAAATTCTCCTAGACTCGTTTAAAAAATGTCAACTTTTAATATAATCCTACTATCTAAACATAAATTGCAAATCTAATCGCTTGTCAGGAAAAACTGCAATCAGAAATTTATCTCAAATCCTTCATCCCTATTTCAAACTATGAAGTCCAAAAGGTACTATGCATGTTAGCCATTGTAGACAGATGTTGCTTTTCGCTAACCTTACACAGCAAGATGGATTCTGATGATATTTGTGAGTTCACAGACTCATGAGAATCTATCTTGGCATGTCCCCGCTGTAAGGTTAATCTGATAGGTGGACCAATCACAGAGCAGCATTGAGGTTTGTGCGGAAGCCAAAGGTGCAGCGCCCAAGCGAACCAAAACAAACATGGTGACGCCGACAGACGAACTTCAGCCCATTTGAGCGTCAGTACAGACTATTTTGTTGCAGAAGGTGAGCTTTTCGTGCATTTCTGGAGCGGCAAAAGTTCAGATTTGTTTTTTTGGCTTGTTCCGCTGTTTGAATCGACCAATTAGATTCAAATTATTATCATGACGTTCTGTGTTTTTTACTCATAATGTGTAGAGCTCAATTCACAGTGCTACATATAACAATCTAGTGTGACCCAGGTTAGCTTTTTACCAGAAGTGAAACAGTAATACAGATATGTTAATTTCAGCATATGTTAATGGCGTTTGTACCGTGAGCCCAAAGGAAATACATTACCAAGAGCTTAATTATGACTAATGGAGACGCAGTTGCTATTCTTTTTCCATCTGTCACTGATTTGCTTCATGTCAGTGTGAACAAAGTTACGCAAAATGTATGACTCGTAATAATCATCTGAATCATTGTTCAATCAATTGTTTTCAGGAAGATATTTTTATTTAA
This sequence comes from Periophthalmus modestus, assembly GCA_019594935.1. Taxonomy (NCBI): domain Eukaryota; kingdom Metazoa; phylum Chordata; class Actinopteri; order Gobiiformes; family Gobiidae; genus Periophthalmus; species Periophthalmus modestus. The sequence goes on from JAIEZT010001214.1 coordinate 18,574,764, forward strand.
TATTGTGAAATCACTTGGCCACAATCCCAAAGGTTGGTAGTTTAATCGCAGCCGTGTCTATATGATACATTGATGTGTTTACTGCAGCCAAACAACGTAAGTTTTACTCTGATTTATTTCTTCGCTTTAGTAATCTGATTTAGATTTATCCACTAATTTATACATTATAAGATCATTTCTATAGCTTAACCTTCATTACAATCACAACAATGTATATGATTGTAAAAAGAAGGACATCTGGCATAAAAAGACTATTTAACTTTTCTGATGGAGGATCTGCAACCTGCTTGTCTCCATGAAGATGTTACTTAATCTACAAAATTGCTCTGTTTGACATTAAAGATGTGATATTACACTTTTACGACGTGACACATGAACGTATGTAGAAAACCGTGTTACCTTTTATCGTATATTAAAACGTTTAATATGTTTCAGTTTCGTTTTAGACTCTGACTCCCCGTGCTCACCCTTCAGAGTGCTATCCCGCGAATCAAACTGCTGCACATTGCATCAGTTTTTTTTTAAGTCACAGTGTATTGTTTTGTATCATGCTTTTCTATATTTATGAAAAATGGCCGCGTGAGAGCATGGGTTATGTAAGCTTGTGAGCTGGGCCTTGTAAAAGAATGGTGGGGTCGTACTGTTTCCCGTGCAGAGTGTCCAAATAATGCGGGGGACAGATTACTCAACACATGGATCTCATATAAAACCTCTTCCGTCATGTTTTTGGTGAGGGAATGTTCACATGTCACATTTTTATATAGCACTTTTCCACCTTCCTTCAAAGCACTTCACATCAAGGAACCACTCACCCATTCACACACATTCATACACCAGTGTACGCAGACAGTATTCATCTTTGGGAGCTGGAATCGCACCGCCAACCTGTGGGTCAGTGGATCGCTCTACCAATGATATATATATGGAGAACGAGATTTTTTTTTTAAATGTATTTAACTGGAACATTGCATGGTATTGAACAGACATGATTCAACATGAGTGTAAACATGCCACATTATAGCCAAAGGTTATTTTCCATCTGTTGTTCCGGGGGCTGGGGTCACAAAAGGGTCAAGTTAAAAATTGCACACTACATTCACTGCACAGTTCCCATAGTTGCACATTACACACAATTGCACATTCGATTAATTGCACATTACACTAATTGCACATTACACTAATTGCACATTACACTAATTGCACATTACACTCATTGCGCATTACACTCATTGCACATTAGTCATTGCACATTACACTGATTGCACATTACACACAATTGCACATTGCACTCATTGCACATTACACTAATTGCACATTACACTCATTGCACATTACACTCATTGCACATTAGTCATTGCACATTACACTGATTGCACATTACACACAATTGCACATTGCACTCATTGCACATTACACTCATTGCACATTACACACAATTGCACATTACACTCATTGCACATTACACTCATTGCACATTACACACAATTGCACATTACACTTATTGCACATTCCATTCATTGCACATTACACTTATTGCACATTACACTCATCGCACATTACAGTCATTGCACATTACACTCATTGCACATTAGACACAATTGCACATTACACTTATTGCACATTACACTCATCGCACATTACACTCATTGCACAGTTCCCATTATTGCACCATACAAAATATTGCGCATTCAATTCATTGCACAGTCCCCATTATTTCAGTCAGTTTGGCCCATTCAAGACAGTTACATTTTATACTCACCCCCTTCATTTTGTGCCCATACATGCAAATATGTCTCTATATTTAGAACAGCCAACCTTACGGATCAGTGGGACACAAAAGCTCCACCAACTGAGCTACTGTTACCCAAAGTTACAGCAAACAAAGTTATAAGAGGGTAGAAAGCTCCCAAAAGTTCCTCATACTGTTCCATCTCAAAAAAGATCCCAAAACCTGGTTAAACTGTTCAAACTGAAAAAGGTCGCCGTTCTATTTCTTCATTTCACAGAGACCAGATGAGGGCTTGGGAGAGGAAGAGTATGTAGATTTTGATTTTTTCTTTTCCAGTAGAGGCCCCTGAGATAGCATTTGGGTGTTTTCTACTCCTGTGACGCTGTCAGCTGAGTGGAGGCTGAGTGAGGCTGCTCCATCATTCCACTCACAGACCAACAAAGTGAGCCCAAGAAATGGACCTTAAATTGACTTCCTGTTTACACATAAGCCCAAAAAGAAAAGCTACACGTGAGAAGCCTATTTCAAGTATATTCATTGTTATTTTCCAAATGTAATGTGTCTGATCAAAATGTGGTCTTGCCCCAGTACAGATAGATATATTGTAAAAGCAGCTGTGAGGTCAAAATATCTATGTCTTTATCTAATTATAAATCGTTTCATTGTTCGAGATTGAGCGAGTGCACAGTTAGCATGCTGGTTGTAGTTCTACCAAAGCGGCAAAACTCATGCTTATAAACTCACTGCGGGTGAATAATTAGTTTGGCGGAATGCATAAATTAAACTAGTTCTGGTTTTTCACATTTTAAAGACAGTAAAAATAAGTACATATTTATATTTTTTATAACTATTTTATCAAGATTAATTACCCTTCTCAATATTACTCACCTCAATTCGTGTTTCCAATGTAATTGTAATCAGGGAAAAAGTGTGTTTTGCAGAGATATGGCTAACTAGTAAATTGAAAAAAAGTGAAAAATAAAGATTGGTAACTTTGATCATTTGATGAGGATTCTCATGATTACTAGATCAACCTGTTCGGCAGAGTTGTACTCTACACTTTACACCACTTTACACTTGCATCTTTCTCGTATTTGTTGACATTGGACATTGAATCAAACCCAAGAACAGACTTAGGAATGCGATTCAAAATATCTATTCCCATGTGAGTTCTACACAATATACACATTTTCCTAGCTGCATATTGCGTTTACCCCTTGAACACAGCTACACTGATCTCACTCAGCCATCTACTGAAATCACAATATATTCAACATTTTTCTGAAAAGATTAGAGGAGATGGGGGTTTAGATTTACCAAGATATGTAAATGAAATCCTTCCATTGAATTCATTAGCGGAAAAAAAAAAAAAAAAAATCTTTTAAAATACAAAGAATTGATATAGACCCCAAACAAAAAAAAGCACAATACGCCACATGAGCAGCCATTGTACCGGTGCACTGTGGGTTAGCTGCTTGGAGGGCCCCCCTGTGGCCTGCTGCTCAGTCAAGCCCTGTGATGGAAGTATGAACCATATCACCAAGTATAACATTCATTCACAACCCGGATTTCACCTCTAACAGGCTCACGCTTTAAAAAAAAAAAAACAAAACAAAAAAAAAAAATAACCCGTTCAGCGCTGGTTCAACACATTTGGGACAGGGGGCATTGCAAATACATAGTGAAAAGTGGCAGATCTTCACCAAGAAGATCTAGTTTTTATTGAATGCTAATCAAAGCTGTGTTTGGTTATAGCAACAAAACTCAATGGAGATGGCATTGAGTCTTTAAGTTACTTACAGTGCTGTCTGTGTAATCCTTCAGTTGTCCCGGTCTGCTCCATAGTAAAAGCCAAAAGTTAAAATCTGTCAATTGGACAAAAGGTTGTACAAGTGAAGCCGCTTCTTCAATTCTGGTCAGATTGTGGTGGACACTGCCTTATGTCTATCTGAAGGAAGGAAGAAGCAGTTTCTGTTTGCAGGCTAGGGTCTACTAAGTTACATTAAGTGTGCACTGTGCCTGACTCACACACTCAGCATATCCATTCAGCTCTTAATAGGTGCTTTCACATCTATTAGCATCCTGGCTATCTTACTACATGATCTGTCTGTAAAGTGAATAGCAGGTTTTTGTGTTTTTCTAATATGACTTGATTTGGTTGGCGACAGTACCTGATAAACTACAGGAAGTAGCGCTCAGTTCTAAATTTTTTTGGAATACCTCCCCCTATGTAGACTCTCAGAAGAAATGGGTTGTTTAATACCACTTCAAGGCCCTATAAAACAATGATCACACTATAGGTGAGTGAATACCTAATAGAGTTAGAATAGTGATTCATAGCTCTAAACGAAACTGTGAAGCTTGTCTGTATCATGCCCATTCCAGCTGAGACAGGATGGGGTGAATTTACTCGGTTGTATACAAAGGATAGTTACAGAGCAGAGCATGTGTGTGGTCATGCAATCATGTGTCATCGTTCATACACTGACTCATGGACTAGACACCAGTGATTAGAGTTCATACAAATGTCAGCCGCACTGCCAGTGCTGCTAAATGAAATCAGCACCAGACTTATGTGTCATGGACTATACATATTTTACTTAAAGGAACAGCATGTACCTACGCTCTTTGCAAGTTTTTCTTAATGTACCTACAATTCACAACTGGAACCAGGGTTGCCAGTATCACTAAAACTGCATGCAGAGACACATACACGTTTTCCCTCGTTGTCTCGTAGATAGACAAATATACTGCAAACACTGGCACTGATTAATTATTGGCTACGATTCAGATCAGAGAAAGTCCTTTTAGGTTTTTAAACCAACTGGAGTTTCAGCATTAAAACACAGCGTGCGGCGTTGCGTGCTTTTGAATTGGTGTTTTAGTTCTCAAGTCTATATCAATCTAGGACACAAAAGAACTTGACCAGTATGTCAACTGTTTTAGTAATTAAATCAGTAGTATATCAGCGAACAGTTAGTACACAGCTAGAAAGCTATATTTGAACTATTTGATGACATGTCTATATCGGTGGAACCTAGTGTTATTGTGTCATGTTTTTCGAAACTTTCGTGCGTTTGTTGGTGGCGTCTTTTACGGAACCACAAAAAAGCAGTTAAAAGTTGAGTTGCAAATTAATGTAATTCAATTAAGGTTTGCCCATGTACTGAATGCAACCTTGGGCGAATCTCTGGAACATAATAATCAATTCTAAATAGTTATCGTAACTGTAATATGAATTCTACATAGATAGCAGTTCACAGGCCTGATCGAAGGACCCCCTTAATACTTACACCCCCCACAACCCACACCAACCATGGCACATATCAGAGTGCTCATGTGCGTGTGCTTCCTATGAGGGCTGTTTGGAGCTGTCTCGCAGTCAAAAGACTTAGGCCTACAAACAAACTTCCATAAGGCGGTTTTAGATCGAAAATGGGCAAAAATTGAGTCTAAAACAACACCTTCTGACACGGGGCATCATATGTATGCCCGCAGTCCTCATCATGCAACCTTCCCCATCCCCCTATGTATATAGTGGGAGGTATTAGTCCATGTGGACTAACACAGTTACCAACGACAGCACCGCCCTGGCACCTGCAAATGGTACTGGAGATGATTTATGTAACCTCTCCTCTTCTGCCCCCCTTACCCCCACAGTCAGTAGCAGGATCACCCCCTTCTGGCCCTCTACCACGATACTACTCACCACAACATGACAGATAAAAACAATGTATGGGAAAACTGTGCATTAATACTCTTTATTTGTTTCACAGGACACAATCTAACACGCCCCCGCACACACCTCCACGACCCCTGCATAAACACAAGAGGTAGTGTCACATGCTGTATCCTGTGCTCTTGGACATGCGTGAACACTGTGACTCTTCCTCCACCTCCTCTCACTCAGTCACGAACTGCCCCCCAAGGACCCACTCGCCCCAGTATCCCCACAAAGCTTATCGATATAGACAGAGTGATTCTCGCACGCATCGGGAGATGCAAACAAAAAAGGTGATGACGTTCCGAGCATTCTTTTTCAACATAACATGTTTTTGTCATATTTAAACATGATTATTCTCATATACCCCCTATTCTGATAAAGAAGGGCACAGGTGACATTTAAAGCCTTCTGAGCAGAGCTTGACAAAAATCCAAAGCCCTGTTTATGGCCATCAGTGTGTTGTATGCTGAGAGCAGCAGGCGGATGCGCTTGTTATGGCAAATGAGCCAATTGATTCGAAGTATTCAACCAAAGCAGCTGCGTATTTATGAATAAAACCGTTACACATTAGTGTAAGTTCTGAGTAGTAACATGATTCCATACAAAAATTGTAACAGTATATTTTAAGTGAAAAATAAAACTGGCTGGGCACCACGACCTGGACAGTCAGGCAGTTTCAACAATTTGGGTTTCATAAAAACGTACAATGTTTTTTAAAAAATGTACTTTTCCTAAAAATAAAAAAAGCCAGTGGTGTTTACCCATCATGCATTTTAATTTTAAATATCTAAATCTTCTATATATATATATGTTGTATGTCACGATGATAAAAACGTATGGTGATATTCTTTGACCTCGTTTGAACCTGGATTGAAAGTGGCAGGTCCATTTAGGACCCAGAGCATTTAAAGCGGTAAACTGAAACAAACACCACATAAGGGGTTTTTAAACTAAAATCACACTTTCAAAACCGGTTTTAGGACATTAAATTTGTTTGTGTTGTGCTTGTTGAATTGATTATAGCATAGTAATAGCTTACAGTAGCTAAACTTTTACAAAGGTTTGCGCTGAGCATTTATACATCACCGAGGCCTTGTTGGCCGCCACACATGATCTGGATACAAAGGACAGCCCATGGGGAAAAATAAATGCCGACCCGGCTATGGGAAGACTTAAGTTTTTAGTTTTATGCTCTAGTCGCGCATCTTGCTATTCTAATTATTTGCATAATTCGCTCTTTTATTATCAAATGCCTCTCCTTACCATTTAGGCGTGATTTTAACTCCCCGCTTTAGGTGGCAAGCTATTCTGTAGCCACAGCTGCCTGGGGAGACCTGATGAAACAAGGGTCAATCTGTGAGCTACCGCTTTCAAGCACAATCAATACTGCTCCCACACACATGACGTACATGTGCAAGGTGTATGGAATGTCTTGCTAAGACACAACACAGCTATGCAGTTTGACCTAGTGTGAGCTGTGTAAATGAAAAGACCTGACAGCCACTAGTTTCCACTTCCTGATACATATGATCCCAATTGATAGAGGGCGACCCTGATTGTGCTGCTCTCAATTGTGGGAACATGGGGACTGCAGGTTACTGAGGAACATAGCGGCACAGAAGAAAAGTCCCATCTTACATGCACTGTGCTCTAAAGCTGCCTGTTCATACACCTAACCGAATGGTTACATGGTCACATTTTATACGGCGCTTTTCCACCGTCAGGACAATCAAAGCACGTTACATAAAGAGAAGTCCCCCATTCACACAATATTCATACATCAGGGGTAGTAGAATGGTGGGAGGCAATGCAACCTGATGGGCAGTGGCTCTGAGCTTCGAGAGCAAATGATATGGATCAAAACTGCCAACCTTCAGATCAGTGGACAACACTCAGCTATTGTCGCCAAACTAACAAGAACTGACCTGTTCTCCTGTTCTAATGGTAACCCTAACCGTTTTACCATTTGTGAAAGAAACTACAGTACGGAAAGAAACAAAGCCATGTAGTGGGAAATGAGGTACTTCCATGGTCTTAAGCTACTTTTTCTCGGAGAGGTCCTGAGGTACATACAGGAAATGGGGCTGCCCTCCTTAAGTTGGTTATAGGCACAGAGGTGGTTTGTCAAATTTATTTTTTTTTGGGTGATTATTGGATTCTCAAACATTGAAAACACAGTCTACTCAAACTCTGTAAGCGTTAAGGTACAGTGAGTTCTTGGGGCTCGTCACTAATGGACTACATAGGTTCAATATGGTAATTATTTTTTGATATCATGCGTGGGATGATCGTCAGGCTCCCAGATCGGGCAACAGACAGTTTTTTCCTATGTTACATCGTGCTTTGTATAAAATATCCCAAGTAAGTCCAAAATGTTGAAATGATATTTGCAGTATTACCTGGACAGTAAGAAGTCACTGATCACCAGACAAATCGGAATTTGAACAATTTAATGCAGTGACACCAGTTTATGGTCTATAGAAGTTAAGCATATCAACTGAAACCAGCAATTTGGGTTTCAGCAAGATGCCACACACAACTACCTATAACAGAGCCCGGCGAGATAGCACACAGTTTCCAAGTGATTGCAACTTTGTTATGCCGAACAGCCGGCTTCGCATGGATGATGAAAAGGCCACAGGAAATAGGTCCGCTGTGTGTAGTGCGCTGAGGCTCCGCATTATAGAGGGTTAAGCGTGCTGCGTGATCACAGACACACCCCCGGGGGGCGGTCGGCTCGAAGCGGGAGCCATGACAGCAGCATGTACGGGTGTGAACACGCTCCGGCACGGACGTCACATCCAGCTCAAGAGAACAAACATGAATTAGGTCTTGACTGTGGGTAATTGGAACATTGGCCGCCCCTGTACACAGGAACCCAGTCTAAAATCATGCCTGGCTTCAGTGCCGTTGGCGGAGTAGTTCTTTTTAAGATCGTTGCGACTTTGTGTAATATAGTGTGGAATCTGTAGACAAGAACATGGTGGCTGGGGTGTTCAGATTGTAGTGGGGTGCTCTAAAAATGTAAAGAATCACTGTCAATTCAGTGTCAGGGTCGCAAGTGGGAGTTTTTGTTTTATCCATACCATGGATGCACCGATAGATTTCTGGTTATCGAAATTGAGCGAAATAATGGAAAAAAATAATATAAAGCTGGATCGGGTATTTCCAAAATATGTGGTGCAGCGAATCCTGGTGCATAGATAATGAAGTACTAAGACTATTCACTGTCATAGTAAGGCGTAAATAACCTTGCAAGATCCAAAGTGGTTCAAGTAGTAGTTACTGACAGATAAGTAAAGCTACACATTTGGATTGGTGTTTATTTTTATTTTGTCTAAAGGAAACAAGGCCACGTTTTCCGTCTGTATGAGGTTTGATATAAGGTATCAGATAGATACTTAAAGCTACATCATGAAATCATGGATGGTGTGCATCCCTCCTCAGTACAAGTCAGGTAAAATGTATTTGTTTTACATTTATACCTCCACTGCTGGCCTAATCATGATGTTAGGGGAGAAAACATTGAGGCAAACATAATAGTATTATTATTATCAGTCTTTACAAGCAACCTTTGTGCAAAACGAAAAAATGTCCATCTGATCGAAAGGATTTTTTTGCAGTTGTGTATGTCAAGCAAAAGTAGATACCATTTCCCAGTATTAGACCAAACTTGGGAAAAAAATAACACTAGGCCAAAAGCAATCCCAATGGGTATGTAAGGTTACCAACGGCCATTTTCTGAAAATGAATTTTGTCATTTTTCTTCCATAGGATTGCTATGCCATACAAATACAGAGAGGTTGGGAAACTTGAATTTAACATTTTGACAGAAGACACCAAGGTTGTTGTAGAGCTGAATCTCAAACTGATTTATCACAGTTCAACCTCCCAAATAAAAAATGGAGGCCAATGTTCGTAAGGTTAGTTCCGACATGCTACATAATACATCAACCATCATTGGTATTTTTGTATCTAATATGCCATCTAAATGAAAGCAAAAACCAGGTGCCAATCAGATTCAAATGTAAATATTCAAAATTAAAATATGTGCATGTTTGAAACTGAAAGAAAAGGGTTTTTATTCTGTTCCCAGGTCTTTTTGAGCATACCAAAAGTGTGAAAAAAATGAATGTAATGTGGTAAAAATGTGACCTTTAAAAGGCAAAAAAAAAAAAACAAAATCTTCAAATTCAACCGAGGCCCCGTGACAGTGGACTGTGTACTTAGTTTTACAATACAAAGTAACATCAAACGGTGAATGGTTTTTCATTTTTAATTATGTAGCTTAGTGTGAAGGCAAAAAATAAACAAGGTGATTCAACAATCACCACAATGGGAAACAATCACGTCTATATTAAAGCATGCTTTTCTCACAGCTCCCAGCATCCAATCAGCATGACCTGCTGTGCGAGCTCGGTTTGTGCTCCGAAGAAAAACTTGGGTAAACGTTACTTCAAGAATGATTCATGTTTGAGATGTATCTTGCTGTTCCTAGTTTTTGACTTTTCTGGATGGAGGAGTGTTCTGTGTTTTTGTTTTTTTCCGGGATCTGCTGTAGGCCCAATCCTCCAGTTTGGGGGGTCACTGCCTCGGGACCATGACCCCGAGACCCCACTGATGACGTTCAGTCTAGACCAGGTTTCTATGAAACCCTTGGTATTTCTCTACTCTATGTTCAGTCATGTTAGATCTATATTACGATTTAAAAGTCAATTATAAGCTAATGATCCACGGTGTCATGAGTATCTTTAAAAGATGGATTACCTAGAGACATCTCTAAATCTTCCAAAATCATATTCAGAAGAAACAGTTTTGGGCTGTCCTTCCGCCGCTTTGAATGAGGGTCTTCTAGGTAGTGGCGACATCAGGAATAGCGACGTCACCAGAGTCGGGCGTAAAACTGGCTACGCGCCTGCGGCGTGGCAGCAGCGGGGGCAAGCACAGGGCTACTGCACACGGCCTGTGGCTACTTATTGAGTTGTTCGCCTCCCACGTCCCCAACGGAGAACATATTGACTCACATCTCATCGTGCCCATGTCATGAGGGCCGCACAAAGGGCCCATGGGACCTGATGATGAGACAGGAGAGATGATAGGCGGGAGGGGGGAGGGAGGGAGGAAAGAACGAAAGAGAAAGAGTGCATCAACAGGTCCAATCACAGTTACAACAAAACACTGCCCAATATATAGGTAGGGATTAGCGATTGGAAAAATAATATTGTTTCCGTCCCTAGTCGTCCGGTCTGATCCATTAGCAATAAGACGAAGTTAACATCTGTCACTGGACAATCGGTTGTAGGATGAATGTTGCACTCTACACGATTTGTCCAGTTGACAGATTTAAACTAGTTCTGTTGCTATATTACGACTTCCGATTGATTTGAAGTGTCTTTTACAAACAAAAATTAAAAGGGCATTTGTATCATTTCATAAACTTAACACATACATCTCAAAGCAGGACTATTGCGCACTTGACTTTATCGAGTTTGTATACGTTTCCCTTCTCAATACCCTTTTCGAAGTGGTAGTAGTGTCATTCATGAGGTTGAGTAATAATTAATACTACTGTATTCAAGGGTCATTGCCTCCAATCAAACTCCCAGTTTCCCACCACTGGTATACGCCAATACTCTGTATCTCAATTTAATTTTCTATCAGGAAATACACATAGGATCAGCAGCGTGGGTAGTCATTTGGCCAAATGAAAAAAAATCACGGTGGTATGATTTGGCAGCATAATGTCATCAACAATGGTCGTTACGCGACGTAAGCTCCCATCAGGCCCGCAGTTTTCGGAAGTAACCAAAAACTGTTTTTTTTTAGTTAAGTGTTATGATCTTATGCGATTAAAATGTCCATCTCATAACCCAAGGATCAGGGTGTGTTAGATTACAGTATTAGAGCAGACACAGGAACATGTGTGTCTTTTCCTGTGAAGGCGGACGTAGACCTCTCATTTGAAAAACCCCCGACCATATTTGACACTTAGAGAAGCTGTGTTGCAAAAACTGACACCATAGACCGGGGTGTCCAAAACTATGGCACTGGGGGCCATTGGACCAGTTTTTCTTGGACCCTCGACTCCTGCTGAACTGGCCAATTGACATAAGCAGTTCTTAACAGGAAATTAAAACTATTTCCCTTATCTTAAACATCCTTAAGCAGACCTAAAATGAATTGTTTAAGTCTTATTACTGCACAGCGGCTCTGTCCACCGCTCTTGTTTAAGCACCGCACTACACTGATCATGATCTGGGCCCTCCCTTCAATATGTTTTGAGCGTGGCCCTTGAGAACCCAGTGGGCATTCCTGCATAGACAGAAGGAGTGCAAATAATCAAGTGTCCTGCCTTGAATTAGAACGTTCTATGCCATGTTCTATCCAACTATTTCTGTGCACTATACCGAGCATTTAGATGAGTGGATTTTGGAGGTAACAAATGCTTAGAACGGTACCTTTTGTGAATTCAGAGGTAGATTCCGAGTGCTTCCGCTGTCAAACCTTGAGGTGTTCTTTCAAGCTTGGAAGGCACACCTCAAGGATCCACTATTACCCCCCCCGTGGCGGCAGGGCTGGACACATATCAACAAAATGATGCGTTAACACCTACTCTCTCCGTGCCTCCAGGTGTTATCCCGCCTGCGCACCGTGCCCAATCATGTTCAGGTCCTCATCAGCGAAAAACACCACAAAACGAATTCTGCAGAATGTGCCCCAGGGCCAGTAGTTTATTTGTTTTACTCCACCAAAGTGCTTATAGACCAAGAAAGACATAAATCACATACAACAAATCAAAACAAAATAAACCATAAATAAGTAATAATTGACTTTAAAAGAGAAGAATGCAGCAATAAAATCCTGTCATATCACCTTAACAGAACCCGTTTGAGCCTGGATCTTAATATTGTCAAAGCAAACGGCCTGTCTACTCTCAGGAAGCCGGTTCCTAGGTTGTAGTCTGCATAAAAACTGAACCGGCTGACTGCCCCTGTTTTCTCTGACTGGGGCACCAGCAGAGGCGGTCCTGAAGTGCCTAGAGTGTGAGCTGGTCATATGGCACTACTATGTTGGAGTACACTTGGTGTGGGCCAGGAGAGACTGGAGTCAAGCAGAGCTGCGTTTAAAGGTCTATTTCGAGCCACGGGGGAGAGCAGAGCAGACGACGAGCACAAGACTTATGTGCTCGGACTTTGGTTTAGTCCGACCCCAGAAGCAGTGTAGGATTACTGCCGTTTACAGCTTGTTAAGGCAGTGAGCAGGTGTTCAGTAGTCAACCTTAGCATGGATTTAAGTTCTCAGGTTGGTTTGACGTGTTACCTTTGCTTTTGCAGTGTTTTCTGATGTGGGTAAAAACTTGAGCTGTGGCTCCTAAATTGTGGGGGGTAGGTCTCACAGTAAGAAAAAAGACACACAAAAATACAAGTTGCGATTGGTGTCTCGTGTGGTGTTATGTGGAAGCTGGTCCACGGAGTGAGTCATCCTCTTGCTGCTTTGGGATCAGTCTTCTCTCAACATGTGACCACGGAAACCACGCGCGTTCCCTCATAAATAAACAGCCGCTGTGGGGAATGGGACGTTCTTCTCTTGTCTTCATTTAGACTTTTCCAAAACCTCCCCAGACGTAGTAGTGGTCTCTTGTGAAACTAGTAAACCACAGCGGAGCCTGAGAGCCCAACCTCTTACCAACACTAACAACCACACACCTTCAAAGCTGATTCATCTTATCCCAGCAGTAAGTGAGGGCTGGGCCTGGTTAGTATCTGGAATGGGGACCAATGGCAAAATCAGGGGCTGTTACGTGGTGGTCGAACAATCATGGCCTTAGGCAAGGAACGGCACTCCATTCCTAGTATGTGTGTACGGTGTTGGTAGTGGTCGGAGGGCTGAGGGTGGAGTGAGTGATAAGTAAAGCTGTCAAGTGACTTGAGTGTTGGGAAAAGATATAGATTATAATTATTTATTTGTGCATTAGAGACAACATAAAACTATAAAAGGACGTAGACTTTGACTGAAAGTATGGCGCCGATAAGGGGTCCGTTTAAAAAAACTCTCTACTGCACCACGGAATAAAGTCGTAGCCATTTGACATAAAGTTGTTAAACTATGGAATATAAAGTTCGATATTCTGAGGAATATAGCTCCTGGCATTTCCCCCGCCGCTGACCACTCAGCCCGTTACTCTTCCCCAAAGTCGCCATTTTTCCATCCTTATGGTGCCTTGACGAAACAACCCAAAGTTTGCAGTGTTGTTCAATACTTGATGAGAAGTGTGGTGATGGGGCTAAAAGACCACAGTATTTCAGCGTGCGTACCCCCGTAGTTGACCGTATAGCCACACCCAAATATCCAAGCTCAAGAGCTCCATTGCTTTCTTCTGTCAGTGCCAGTAGATATTTTTGGTTTTTTTACACTGACCTTAGACGCCGTCTATAGAAAAGGTGTATGACATCCCGGTTGCCGGAGGCGACAGGGACAGTAGAGTGGCTGCTGTTCTTCCTTATATGGTCGTGTAGTGGGTACGGGTCGTGTATGGGTAAGTAAGGAATAAAACAGCAACCACGAAAACCCCACCCACTAAATAAGAGGGAAAGGGAGAAAAATGGCCAGAAGAGACAACAGTTCTTATTTATTTAAAGAAATGTGAGGTTCAGATTTGTTCTGTGTTTTTTTTTTCCATAAATATGGTTTTTTTCCTATACTCTTATTCGTATGTATTTAGTATTATATTAATAATAATAAAAATAAGAATATATATTTTTAAAATTTCTTATTTTATTATTTGCTAGACAAAACTAGGGTCCTAGCCCCATCTAACCAGTGAACATCTGTATATGCGTGCGGCTCCTAAACTTAATGCCTCACATCTTGACATCCAAAATCTCACAGACCAATCAACAATATAACAGTGGACACAGACTTTCGGGAGACTTCCCCCTTCTCTATGTCCCCATTCTGTCTGTTTGTCTATCCCGGCAAGCGAATCTCGGAAGTGGAAACAACGTTGGTGATTCATTTGACACGGACTCTCTTGTGGACATTCCCTCATTTGCTTTCACTCTTCATTAATTCCCCAGAGGTGCGTGCCCTCGCTTTGGATTTTATTGTCTTTTTCACTAGTGGGGAGTCCTGCGGTTATCCCGGGTGAAGCACCACAGCACGCGGTCATAACAAAACAGTAAGCGGGGCGGTAATGATGAATAGCATCCTTTAATAACTGTGGCTAAAATAGTCCATACTGGATTGACGGTAAAATGCGCAGAGCATGATTCCTCCGCATAATCCCCTTACAGAGGCGCTGAATCATAATCCATAGGATTTATTACACTGGGGCATGGGAGACGCTTGTTGTGGCAAGGGAATGCCAAAAGAACAACGGTATTCAAATGTTAATATTACTGTGCTGTGTTGAAGCATGTGTACTTTACTTCAAGAGATTAGGGTTTGGCATGTAGCTAATTCCATGATTTTGGGTAGATAAGCACTATTGCAATTGTTGTTCTAGATCAATGCTACAGGATAGCTTTTCAATGTCCTAATTATTTAGGACATATATGCCTGTGTGCACGCTAAGTAGAGGTAGGACAATCTTGGAATATAATCAATAATACGGCCATGGAGCACTTCAGTTGAGAGGTTGAGTAGAGCGTATATTCAAGTAAACGTACGTTAAGGTACTCCAAAAAAAAAACTGAATGAATAGCGGTCCTTTAACTAAGGTGTTTAGCGAATCTACTATCAAGCAGGCCTAAGGGTAATGCAAGAGTACCTGGTCTGGACATCTCACCTGAGATTGAAAAAAAGCGCTGTAAATTATTTTACTGTCGAAAAAAAACAACTGAAACACAGAACGAGGTCATT
Source organism: Periophthalmus modestus (assembly GCA_019594935.1). Classification (NCBI taxonomy): domain Eukaryota; kingdom Metazoa; phylum Chordata; class Actinopteri; order Gobiiformes; family Gobiidae; genus Periophthalmus; species Periophthalmus modestus. Next base: position 18,590,078 of record JAIEZT010001214.1, read on the forward strand.
TTAAACGTCAAACATCCTAGTTATTCACCGTGGTTTGTTGCATAGAACTTTTCCCGTCTCAGAGACAAAGCAGGGGTGACGGTAAGGTATAAACGCTAGCAGCGAAAGTTATACTTCCGAGTATCACACCACAAAGCGTTTGTGAGAACATGCCGGCCGCGGACATAGTTGACCTTAAAAAAGAGCTTAAAAAATACATATGTACGGGGGATCACCAAATTGTGCTTGCATGGGAAAAAAAAATAGGTACGGGCCTTTAATAATGGAACAAATCTGGCATTGTGGGTTTTCGGATTGCAGAATGTGTCCTGATGTCACAAATCCCCGATCGGGGCATAGAGACTTTTTTTCGTACTGAGTACCCTCAACTGGGCCAGGGAAATCAAGCTGCACCTGTGAGGATGCGAGATTAATAAACGGATAAGGACCTGACACTCGTCTAGCAGTTACGGTGTTTCCACAAGCGTCTTTCATTCAGGTTCCATTTATTGTCGGTGGATCTCGTGATTTTGCTCCTTGGAATAGTCTTGCACGCAGCCGTCTGATCAGGCACCACGGACAGTAGCCTCCAACCAGCGCACCTCGTCATGTACGGAACATCCATCGCCAACCAGTCCTTCACCACTTGCTCCAAAATACATTTCACATTCGTATTGGTTAATGAAGTATGTTGAACTGTGTTCCCAAGTCTGGATCTTTGATCTCAGGACGTTACGACGGAGTGACTAGGCCCAAGTGGTCATATATACGCCAGCAGAAATCTGGAATCTTGGCGGCCCCTCCTGTGTTAATAGTTAGGTCTGGTAAAATGCTTGCAGTGTCCCCAACAACCACCAATAGGCCACAAAAATATTTGAAGGAGAGCGCAAGAAACAGAATAACTAAAATCAGTTAATATTGGCACTCGCGTGGGAAGACTTACCCAAAGGTGAAACTAACTAACATATTGCCACACAACATATACCAAGAAGAAGAAGTGAGAGTACAGTGTCTGAAAACAATGAGAATTACAATTGACTACAAAGTTGCCAGATCATAGGAATACGATGAAAAATAGAGTTCTCCAATTCTCTATACGTGGCCTGTTCTTGGGGCTAGATTCTCAGCGGTCAGCTCCTAGTGAAGGGTCTCGTATGTTTGTGGTGTGGGATCACAGCTCTGTGGGAGCAGAGCACTCTGCTTCCAGACCGTCCTTTTGTTGCCCAACCATTTGTTGGGCTTGCTTTAGGGCGGCTGGGCTGTGGGGGGCGGGGGGGGGGGCCGGGGGGGGCCCCCGCTCGCCTTCTGACTATGCTAAGTGCAGTCGAAGCTTTTCGACTATGTACCAGGTGTTCGTCATCAAACACTCCCTGCACGCAAACATCGCTTTAATTGTCTGCTACTCAGGGCAGTGTGCATTCCGCATCCTCGTGTGAGCGCTTTTCTGACGGGACAACTCTGCTCTGGTCTCCGCGGTTGTGAAAACGTATTCAGTAATTAGCGTGAACTTCGAATGTTCGACTGCATCAGGGTACAAGTGAGGCCTCTTTGGGTCGCCTGCCCCATCGTTTGTCCGACAGGTGCAACTGACCCCTGTCCCGTTTCTGCGGAGGTGTCTAAAACTTGGCCTGGTTACCCTGGCATATGCTCGCGAGCAGCAGGGAAAGACACACAATTTTTGCCTTGAGGCATACACTGGTTCCATTCCGTAGATTCGGGCGCCGCGACCTCATTCGTGAGGAAAGGCCTGTGCTCCCTGCCGTGACCACCTTGCGGCGGTCGTCCCTATTTATTCCTTAATCCCTGTTGCCCCTTTTTTTTTGGCCAGCCCGTGTAGACCAACAATCTTCTCTCTGGTCCCTGCCCCTAGGAATACTTTGGCGTGATTTAGAAGTACTGGGACTGCTGTTTTCGTGTCCACAGCCCTCCTTCCATGGCGCGTGCCGCCTTGTTTTTTCGCCTGTGCCCCTGCTTCTCTCCTCTCTGGGTGCGGATGTGAAGTGCTTAAGTGATCTCTTTTAGGCATGACATGTCCCTGAATAACGGATAGAACCGCGTGCGCACTGCTTCCGAGGACCGCACCACGATTATTGGAGCTTTCTACCGTTCAACAGTGTTCCCTCATCAAAAACGCCTGGACGAGGTTTCTATGTGATCCCTGCCGGCGTGAGTAATCTTGTCTACCGGCCACTCCGGTTGCTAAAGGCACATCGGCCAGTCCCACCCAGCCAGTTCCTAAAGATACACCATACTGACAACCTGCTGCGCTGTGCAGGGTTATTCGTGGCATGTGTACTGCTTGTGTTGTGATCGCGCTCTGAAGGGGGAAGTGGACTTAGCGCGCTCGACGGCCCGGGAGGACTCCGCGCCTTCCCCCACGCCCTCTCCTTTGTATCCAGTTCTGGCCAATCTCGCTTTCTAACCCTCACCAGTCCCTGTGTGGTAGTCTGTTATGGGTTAGAGGAACTAACCCCATCGAGTGTAATACCCTTTCACACCACCCCCCCATTAACCATCCCCATTGAAGCTTCCCCTTCCTGCCCTCCCCGCCTTCTGTAGTGCTTAGCTAAGTCCTTTGCACTTCGCCGCAACCACTGTACATAACGGTTTTCCACCAGATTGCCACCCTATTCCCGACACACATTTAATCTCAATCAATTTTATTATGGACCAGTGTTCCCCATTGCACGGCTGTTTGTGGCTACTGTGTTATATTTGCATTGCAATTCTTTAAAGGTCCTGATTGTCCCAAACAAAACCAAAATAACAGCAGAGAGGCCAACCTCCCTATCAGACCAATGCAACACTTCATTCATCCGCACTATCCCTCAGCGGAGGTTCACAAGTGTTGGGTAGAAGCGGGAAGGGGTTGTGTTGTTACTTTGCTCTTTCAGGCTTGCCCCTACGCCCACCAAGTGTTGGAAAAGTTAGCGGCACGGTGCGGAAAAGGATGCCTGAGGTCGGGCCGAGTTCACCTGGGAAGCGCTTTGTGCGCAGACGTGGAGGACTAGGCTGATGATACGAGCTCACGTCAGAGCGGAGCAGCGATTATGTCACGGCGGCCCCATATGTGATTTGGGTGTTGATTCCGACGAGACGGCTGTGACGTCTGCTACCCGCACCCCAGGCTCCTCCGCGAGAGGGGAACGCGTGGCAATGAGGACATATATGAAGCGATGGAGCGTGTGCGGGAGTGAGCATGGCGGTGACACCGTTCGACGGGCCCCTGGCTATGAGCATCCATGAAGGTGAGCAGTCGCGACCCAGACCGGCGCACAAGCCCTATGGCACCGGCCCACACACGCGCCCACATGTGCAGGAGCGGCATGATCGGTCCCGCGTGCGCAGATCCTCCGCCATTGATAGTACATGACACGGGTTTTCTGCGCCAATTTCTTCCGTTCCTGGCGGAACCAACCAAGAAAAAAGCAAACGAAGGTGGTTGGGTGCTGGCGGGTTCGCGGGCACCGCTCCGAAGAATCGGAAACCTGAGCGAATACAATGTGGGTGTTAAGATTGAGGGAGCCCAGGACTTTCAACACAAGTTTTAAGGCTTAAGGTAGTGGCGCATGTTATCAGGAAATGTGGGTCGAGACCAGTAATGGGACTGTCTATAAGGCAGCATGTTTGTGTGCACTCTTTTGTTTGTGTACAGGTTTAAGTACTGCCTCTCGTGGACGGCTTAGTGTAAGATTGTTTTTTGCCCACCGCACCTTCATCCCCGACTGGCTCATGGTGCCAGTACAGACCAATACATTCCATTTTCAGCCTTGGGCCTCTGTGCTGTAAGTCTAAACAATAATTTTGCGTGTACAAAGGTCGCTTCATTTTAATTATATACGATTACCACATGTGAATGGTGAAATTTTGCTACTTTAAAAGTGGTAGCTCTACCAGTCGTCATGTGCAACATTCTATTTATGTGTTCAGAAACATGGCCTATGTAAGTTCCTGAAAGTAAAAAACTGTGTTGCTCAGTACAGATATAGGCAAATAGCGCTTTTCGGGTAAAAGGAGACCAATGTCTTCTGTCTGTCTCAAATATAGATTTCGTGTTTTTTTCTCTTGACGAACCAGGAAGTGCACCAGTTAGATTGTTTTTTCAGCTTTGCTGTGATGGTACGTGACCACGCGATGGTGCTTGAAAGCTGTGAAAAGGGCTTATAAACTCACAGGTGGAATATGGGACTGCAAGATATGCACAGTGTGGGGAAGTAAGAATAGATGTTACACTGGCCTGTTTATCGCGGGGGTTAAGGTTCAAAATAACCCGCAATATGAAATCCTTGAAGTAGAAAACTTTATTTCTTCGAAACTATTATATTGTTTGGCCCTGTAAAACTCTCACCAGAAACTTTATACAACTTTTCGCAGACAAGGCTTAACATTTCTCACATTCTCCCCCCCCCCCCCCCCCCCCCCTCGCCCCTCGTGTTTCCACACTTCAAAGTAAAACCTTCGTCGCATGTAAAGAAAAGTAAGCACAGGATTATAGACAAAATCACATACTCACTGTACTGTAAACAAAATGACGCTTTTAGAGCTACGTAACAAATAAATTTTAATAATCAGCCTAAGAGGGATGCATAAAGGTTACTAGAAGCTCAGTGTATTTCAGAATGCCTTATACGCTCATCTCCTCTGACCTCCCATCCCGGGCACAATCCGCGGTAGTGTTTCATAAAGCGGTCGATTACCTTTTGCTCAGATGATGTGGATCCAGTGTACTGTCTTTTGCGGCCGTACACTGATTCCACAAAGCTAACGCAGACTGCCTCCCTTAACGAATGAAATTCATTTATTCAGTACTAGCAGCCCGTAAGCTCGCGTAACTTTCTCCTGCTTAAATAGACACGGAGGACCGTTATGCTCCGTCTTTATCAAATTTATTATTTCATTGGGTGCACCCCGTGTGCGTTTGCTCTTGTTAACTTTTATCGGTGCGTGACCTCAAATGTGCACTGTACTGCAAACATACGTAGGAACAAGATTTTATGAAGAAGTAATATAATGTAATGTAATGTATCCAACATCCAGCCATCCATTTTCTTGCGCTTATCTGGGGCCGTGGTCGCGGGCGTGCAAGCGTCTAAGCAGGGACTCCCAGATTTCCCCCACCCAGACCACGCTTCTCCAGCTCCGCGGTGGGTACCCGAAGGGCATTCCCAGGCCAGCGAGCGAATAGTCCAACAGAGTGTCTGGGTCCTGCCGGGGCCTCCTCCCAGTGGTACATGCCCAGAGCATCGCTGTAGGGAGGCGTCCAGGAGGCATTCTGAGCAGAGCCCGCGCCACCTCAGCTGGATCCTCCAAAGTGTAGGCAGCAGCCGGACTCTACTACGAGTCCTCCCATGTGACGGAGCTCCTCCCCCGTTTCTAGGGAAGCGCGCCAGCACCCTGCGAGGAAACTCATTTGGCCGCTTGGTACCGTTATCTGTCTTCGGGCATTACCAGAGTCATGCATAGGTGAGGGTAGGAATATAGATTGGAACGGAAATCGAGATTTTGCCTTCTCGGACTCAGCTCTGCTTACCGCAAAAGACCGATACAGCGATCTGCATCATGCCAGACGCTGCACCGATCAGCCTGTCAAATCCGGCGTGCATCTTTCCTCACCGGTTGCAACAAGGACCCGAGATACTTGAACTCTTCCACTGAGGAGACTCCCCAACCAACGGAGAGGGCAAACACCTTTTTTCGGTCAAGAAAACATGGCCTCTATTGGGAAGAGGCTTCTTCTCATCCCAGTCGCTTCACACTCGGCTGAAAACCGCCCAGTGCTGCTGCAGGTTCTGGCTCGCAGAAGCCATCCAGGACAAACATCATCTGGCAAACAGCAGAGATGAGGAACTGTTGGGTCCTGAACAGACCTCCAGCCCTGACTGCGCTCGAACTTTGTCAATAAATATAAGGACCCCCCGACCCCACCCCCCCCCCGGTGACACGGCGCCCTGGCGGACCAACATGCCCAGGCCCAGTCTGCCTCCTCACCCGGCCGCGCGAACTGGCGGCCGGAAACCCAGTCATGTATCGGTCATACAGGGGACCGGAGGCCAGCCCGCAGGCGGCCCAACGGTCGCATGCCTTTCCGATCCACCCACCAACCCATGGGGCACTGGTTGGCGAATCCTAGACCCCCCGCTGACCCATGGAGCGTATAGAGCTGGTCCAGGTTCGAGATGCCGGGGTGGGAAACCCACCCTGCTATCCTGAATCCGCGAAGGTTTCGATCTCCCCCGTCGGCTCTAGTCATCTCCCGGTTCCTGGACAGATAGAGAGAGCGGATGAGAGGGAGAGGCGGGGCTCGGAGCGAGCAACGTACGGAACACAGCTGCCGAGCAGCTGCCACGACAATAGAAGTGGAGACATGCCACTCCGAGTCCATGCCCCATCGCCTCCCCGGGATAGGTTAGGACGCAAGAGAGCTATCCCGGAGATGTGCGCCGAGTCCCTGACAGCCGTTTCGCCAGCCCGATGTTGGCGCAACAGCCCCAGTCACGATATGCGGGATTGAGGCTGCGAAGGTCTCTCCGGCAGTCCCCCGCAGCGGGATCCACCCACCAACAAGGTATGTGGGTGGATCAGTTGACAGCTCTGCTCCTCTTCACCCGGGGGCGTGTCCCAAAAAACGCGACTTGAAAAGGGCGGCGGTCCGAGATGCCGAACAAGAAAGATACAAAACGCGACGAATCGCCCTCAAGAAATACCTGAATGAGTGTCCTTTAGGTGCCAGAGGAGGTCGACACTCGAGGAGAATACCATGTGTGTTCAGAAAGTCAGTGAAGGGTGGTCCTAGTAGGACAAAACTGTGATAGAACCAGGAGGGATCAGCCCCACGAAAGAAAACACCACGCAATCAGGGGGTTCACGGAAAAGTACAGGGGAAGGGCACGTTCATCCCGTAGTCATGACCTGTCAAGGGGGTCACGTGGCGAAGTCCTCACCGCCAGATTTTGGCATCGAAAGTCATCCCGCAGAGAACAACGGCGTCCCGGGAGTGGCATGTCTAGTTTACCCGCAGGGACTCAAGAAGGCATCACAACAGTGAGAGACCTGTCACCGCAAAGGCGCAGAGGACGGACCCTTGTTTCATCGGGGTGAGACTCCAACAAGTAGCGGCCTGAGCTGTGGGGGCAATGGAGCAAGCCCCACACACAGCTCGCCGCCCGATCCCCGCGGGCAATGCAGAGAATGGAGACGTCAGCCCCTCTCAAGGAGTTGAGTTTCAGAGCCAAAACTGTACGGGAGGTGATGGCCAATAGATCTTATTCTGGAGCGCTCAAATCGCCGCCACAGCTTCAGGCTCCTTCCCCACAGCGAGTGACATTTTCAGTGCCACAGAGCTTGTTTCACGTCGGAGACCGGGTCGGTCGGGAGCCCCCGCACGCAAAATGATGCCGATGCCTCTCTGCCCGCCCTAGGAATCCCGCCGCTGGGGTGGTGGGTCACGTAATGGACGGGCCTCCACGTTCGTCCTTCGGGGCTAAGTCCGGGCGGGCCCCGGGGGAGAAAGGGGCCCGGCCAACCATGGGCGCAGCTCGACGAGACCAACCCAGGTCTGGCTCCAAGGTGGCCCCAGCGACGCCATCGTAGGGCGACGTACATGGCCTTTGTGTATCCTCTCATAAGGGGGCTTCGAACATCTTAGTTGACCCGTCTGCCCGGACATGTTGCCATGGTGTGACCCGACCGGGCAATGAATCCCCCAACAACATAGCTCCTGGATCCAATCTCTATTTAAATGGCAGGTACTGATATTCAGCACTAGCAGTACCTATGTATGAGAATACGTTCCAAAATTTCCATTTTAATGAGGTTTTCCACCAGTATTCTGTCCCAATTACATACATAATTTAAAAGTATTTATCCCATCACTGGCTAGGCATGAGGTTAAGTGGCGGAAAACTTTGGGACATAGTTCAAAACAAACAAAATATGTTTGCAATGGTTCGCATCACATATCATGTGGTGCGGGGAGAAAGGGGGGTGGACAACTATAAGTTAGGTACATAGGACCACATAGTGAGCAACAGACTATTTATCATGAGCAGTCAAGTGAATGCCTTTGGTAATCCTGTAAATGAGTTTGAGGCTGGAGGACTCATGAAGATTGAAGTTTAAATTTACCCCTATTCACACTATTCTTACTTTAGAGATCAACACAACATGCGCATTGAATGGACCACGGGAGGCTACATTTAGTGTCCCATAAAAAAGTGAATCAAAGTGCCAAAAATGGATCCGTGTAAAAAAAAAAAAAAAATGAATAAAATACTAAGAATTGAAGAGCAAATTAAGATACAGAGGAGGAGGGCATGTGTAACGGGCGCACTTTATTTCCTCTAGGGAAATTGTGGTTGCTCGCTGCTATGGGACCCTCAGAAAAACCAATCAGAAGGGCTAAAATAGAGTGACAGAAAAACCGCAGGGGCACAAGACCCGGAGAGCAAACCTGTTGCTGTGAGGGCCAGGGGTTAAGGCCAACATGCCGTCATTTTCAGAACCAATGGTGGTCTGAATCTGTAACAAACAGGATTACTCAACCTCCATGAAAGCAAAGAAACGTAAAGTGCGTCATGCTGAGGGGACTAGTCTTATACATGCAAAAAAGCTTTTAACCACAACTGGTTTAAAATACGCATGTAGACACGTGACAATCTGCACAAGAAAGCCAAGCAAACATTCGGGGAATCAGGCAAACTTTGGTTCCAAATCCCTCAAAAGGCAATACATTTTTAATAGGATATTATTATGAATTCTGACCTTTTTACGTATTTTACATCTCAAATATAGTGATTTTGGCAGAGCGTAACTGTTTGATAAAAAGAAATTGTCAAGAACCATAACCAACTGCTCAGTTATTGTCTGTAAATCCAACGACAGCAGTTATCATGTCTTTTATAGATTCTTTCTCAGGGACCAGGTTTAGTTTGTTTCATACCCTTACACCCTTGCGCAAACTTAGGGACCGTATCCAGGTGCTGCGAGAGTAAAGAAGCCCCCTCGTCCAGTTAATAATTCTGTGGGCAATTATTTCTTTTCCCCCTTGCCCCTTTGTTGGTCCCCGTTAAATTGCTGCCGTCCCAGTCATAATGTGGGTGCTGTTGTACTGCCCCACCGGTAGGAAGACAGG